>BSBK01000830.1:2500-120000 GCA_027943335.1 Chamaecyparis obtusa | reverse complement strand
ACTACTTTTTGAAATTGAACCTTTTTTTTACTATAGAACCTAGTTTATAAGGAAAAATGAACAATTTTTTATTAGTAGTGTAAAAGCTTAAAAGTAGGCAAATGAGTGGATTTTGTTAAAAAATAAGATAATTTAAAAGTTACAAAATGATAAATAAGAGACCCCTTCGTAAAAGGTATCTTATCTTTATACAAAATAATCTTTCAATGAGGTTCATTTAAAATGTTAAGCCTTCAAAAAATGTTATATCATACTAGAACAAAAGAACAATTTTTGAGCTTTAAGATAATACACAAATAATGTTTAGATTGGGATTAAAGGAATAATACAATATTTTTTTTCCTAACCATAAGGTTAATATACTTAGTATGATGAATAAATATGCACAATATTATAATGAGAAACTATTCTAAATATGAGCACTTTCTTCTATGTAGTGTAGTAAATTATGTGGTGAAATATGAAAAAATTTAAATAATAGGGATTCATTGAAACTTTATATAAATATTAGTCACTTTTACTATACTAGAGAAAATTTATCTATCTATACTATGGAAAAGGAAAGAAATGTAAATAAGGAAAATCACCTTACCTTTTTACCCTTGCATATTCAAAAGGAAGATACCTCCAAAAGGCTCAAGAGGTGACTTAAGGGCTCAATCAGGATAATGATTCCTTCACTAAAAAAGTGTTTGCATGAAAATGGAAAGATAACTGACATAATGATGTAATGTAAATGATTAACTAGTAAAATCTCTAAATAATTGCTAAAAATATACTATAATAGACAAAATGTGAGCTAAAACTGACAAAAACAAAAACTTGAAGATGAAACTTACATGTTGAAAAAATTTGAGTTTAGAATGGTAGGGACATGACAACATGTTCCTAATGTTTTTGACTTATTTTTTTCACAGATTGTTTGATTGTACCTAATCTTCCCAAATATAGTTCTATGCCTTTGTAACCTATTATTACACATAGAAAATGGGAAAGAAGGTTGAAAAAGAGGTTTGCCTTGGTTGAACCCCTATTTAGGAATCAACTGTTGGATACAATTGTCTAAAGGAGATTATTGGATTAATTATGTGTTGTCTTTGATGTCACACAAATTTCATATCAATTATCAAGCTCAGTCAGTCAGCAAAGCAGTTCCCAGCATTTACCAAGCTCAGTCGGTCTGCAGGCAGTTTTCAGTATCTACCAAGATATTTCGGGCATCAAAGAAAAGTATGGCAGAAAATAGTGTTAACCGAGCTTCCATGGTTATCAAAGGAAAGTTAGTGTTTACCGAGTTCACTCAGTCTCCAAAGGATGTTACAGAATTCGCAGTGCTTACTGAGTTCTCTCGGCCACCAAAGGAAATCTCTTCGGATTAGTGTTTATCGAGCAAGGTCGGCCTAGTGAAGGATTTTGTTATTTTGAGAAATAAAGTTTTTTTATTCCAGTCAACTATTGTAATGATTAGTAATGTTATTAGTGCCAACTTGACAATCTGAATGGACAATCTAAATGGTATATATAGAAGGTCAAGTTGTGAATTAAAAAGTATGCAAGTGAAAATAAGGAAAGTGTGAGAGATTTTTGAAGGATGATTAGATATCCTTGAAGAGTAGTAGAGATATATTTGATCAGGAAGGATCTAGTGAAGCAGAATAGAGATCTATAATCAGCAATTCAGTTGCATCATTATTCAGGTCAATTAATTGTTACTTTCTTACCATTGTAGCAGTGATTTCAAAATCTCCTAACTGAGTTGGTTTAACAGCCATTTTGTAAATCCTCTAACAAGGTGATAGTTCTATTGAATTGTTTCAAGACCTCTTACAAGGCCACTCCTAATAGGGTGATTAAATCCTCTAACAAGGTCACACCTAATAGTGTGTTTTGTAACCTTTAATCGGGTTGGCTCCTAATAGGGCTCACTTCAGAAGAGTGAAAAATAGTAACTAGTTACATTGGTGGTTTTTCCCATATTGGGTTTCCATGTTAAATCTGGTGTCTCTTGTGTTCATGATATTTTCTTTATTCATGTATGTTAATCACTGATGAATGCTTAAGAATAGTTATAATTAATACTCACTGCAATAATCGAGTTTTCAGTATAACAACAATAAATGATTTAATAAAACATCTAATGGATCTATGGTAATATTTTTGTGGTTAACTGATTCACCCTCCCCCTCTTAGTTACTCCATCTATATTTCCAAAAATTGGTATCAGAGCTTTTGGTGCTTGCAGGAAGGGTTTCAAGGACCTAAGCTAAAGATCAGGATGTCTTACAAGAGAGAAATTCCAAGGCTTAACAGAGATAACTTTTCAGCATGCCAAGGTCTCATGAGACCTCATCTGGCTTCCATTGGTGATTCAAGATGCAAATATATTGATCAAGAATATACAGTTCCTACTGGCACATTAACTGTTGAAGACATTGTAGAGAAAAAGAACCATAACACCATGATGATAGACATTGCATCAGCTCTTAGCTATGAAGAATTTGATGAGATCAAAGACTGCACAATTGTTTATGAAATGTGGAACAAGCTAAAGAAAATTTATGGTGGTGATGACAATGTGAAGAGAGCCAAAGCAGAAATCCTAAGAGGATAGTTTGATCAAATGAAGATGAAAGAAGATGAAAACATTGAAAAATATGTTGAAAGGATCAAGGTGAGTGTTAGTGCAATCAGAGCTTCTAGAGGAAAAATTGATGATGAAACTATTATAAGTAAGGTTCTTAGAACATTGCTTCCTATCTATGCAATAAGAGTATCTGCTATTCAAGAAAGAAGATGTGAAGAAAATCACAATATAACTTTGGATGCCTTAGTTGGAAGATTGACAACTTTTGAATTAGATAACTATGACAACTATGTTCCAACTTCTAAAAATATTGAATCAGCATTTGAGCCCAAACTTTCACTTAAGAAGGGCAAGAAAATCCAGTCAGAAAGTGAAGAAGAATTAGAGGAAAGTTCAGATAGTGATCTTGAAGTTATTGAAGCATTACTTGCAAAGAAATATACTAGAGGCAGAGGTAAATACAAAGGTAAAACTCCTTTAATCTATTTTTCATGTGAAGAAATTGGTCTTATTGTAGCTAGGTGCCCAAACAAGCAAAGCAAGGATGAGAAGAAAGGTCACAAGTACAATGGAAAGAAGAATTTCAAGTCATTCAAGGATAAAGGTAAGAAAACATGTTTTTTGGCTAAGGATTCTGATGATAGTGAAGAAGAAATTGTCTTCATTGCTGTAAAAGATGAATTTGATGATGATGAAGATGAGATGGCACTTATCTCTCATATAAGCAAAAATGATTCATGGATTATAGACAGTGGATGCTCACATCATATGACTGGTGACAGAACAAAGTTTGAACACCTTGAAGACTATGATGGTGGTAATGTAATGTTTGGAAACAATGAACCTTGTTGTATAAAAGCAAGAGGACAAATTTCATTAACCAAAGAACTTATATGTGATAATGCATATTGGGTTGAAGGACTAAAGCATAATCTTCTAAGTGTAGCACAACTAATCAACATTGGATTCAAGGTTGAATTCATGAATGGCAAAGCAAGAGTATTGGATGACAAAGGAAAACTGATTGGTTCAAGAAAACAAACCAAAGGTAACCTAATTTATCTTGATCTTGGTGAATGCTCATGTTTTATTTCTCAAATTGAAGAAAGTTGGTTATGGCACAAAAGGTTATGTCATGCAAATTTTGATAATATGGTGAAAATAAGAAAATTCAAGAAAATAAGAGGTATTCCTACTTTGAAGAAACCTGATGTTGGTCTATGCAAGAATTGTCAGATTGGTAAAATGGGAAAGACTAGCTTTAAAAGTAAAAACTATCAGTCTGAAGATATTTTGGATATTGTGCATATTTATTTATGTGGACCTATTGGAATTGAAAGCTATACTAGAGAAAAATTCTTTATTCTCTTTGTTGATGATTACTCTAGAATGATGACTGTTATGTATTTAAGGGAAAAATCAGAAGCATTTGAGAAATTCAAATGGTATTTGGCAAGAGTAGAAAAGGAAACAGGGAAAAGAATGAAGTGCTTAAGATCAGACAGAGGTGGTGAATTCATCTCCCATGAATTCAATAATTTTTGCATTGAAAGAGGAATCAAAAGACAGGGTTTAGCTCCGAGAACTCCTGAGCAAAATGCAATAGTTGAAAGAAGGAATAGATCTATCATGGATTGTGCAAGGACTCTAATGATTGAAAAGAACATTGCTATGAAATACTGGAAGGAAGCTATTAGCATTTTAGGTCATACCTTGAACTGAGTACAGTTGAGGAAAGACACATTCAAAACTCCTTATGAGTTATGGTATGGCTATAAACCCAATGTAAGTAACCTAAAAGTATTTGGTAGTAAATGTTACATCTTAAAAGAATCTAAAAAAGGAAAATTTGATGTAAAAAGTGATGAAGGAATATTTTTGGGATATTCTTGCAAAATTAAAGCATATAGATGTCTGAATTTGTCTACTCACAAAATCATAGAAAGTGCACATGTGAAAGTTGATGAGTTTGCAGAAAAGACTGAAGAAGAAAGCAAAAAGGAACCAGAGGATTACAAAAGATTTGTTTACATTGAACCTAATACATTGCCAGACACATGTGTCAATAAGGAAACTACATCTACCAAGCCCAGTACAGTAACTGAGTCACAAGAAGAAGTTCAAACTGAGTCACAAGAAACCAAGTCTCAGCTTGAAGCTACCGATCAAATATCTACCGAGCCTGAGCAAACTGAACCTGAAGATGAAATTCAAGAAAATGACAATATAACTCATTCAAGAGGCAAGGAACCTATATTGGCCAAGTATGTCAGGAAGCATCATACACTAGATCAGATTATTGGAAACAAATCAGATGGTACTATGACAAGAAGTAAACTAAAAGGTACATGTTTACTTGCTGATTTTGAACCTAGAAATGTTAAAAATGCATTGGAAAATGAAAGTTGGATTGAGGCTATGAATGAAGAAATAGAACAAATAGAGAAAAACAAGACATGGACTCTTGTACCTAGGCCTAAAGACAAAAATGTAATTGGAACGAAATGGGTATTCAGAAACAAGCTGAATGAAGATGGTCAAGTATCTAGAAACAAAGCTAGATTAGTGTGTAAAGGGTATTCTCAAGAAGAAGGTATAGATTATGGAGAGAATTTTGCTCCTGTTTCAAGATTAGAAGGTGTAATAACTCTACTTGCATAGGTAGCACATAAAGGATTTAAGGTATATCAGATGGATGTAAAATCTACATTTCTCAATGGTATTCTTGATGAAGAAGTCTACATTGAGCAACCTGAAGGTTTTGTTGATCTAGAAAAAAAGGATATGGTTTGCAAGTTACACAAAGCATTGTATGGTCTGAAACAAGCCCCTAGAGCATGGTATGAAAGATTACATAACTATCTTATTCAGATTGGTTTCAAAAGAGCTAATGATAATAGTAGTTTATACATCAAAGAAGGACTAGATAATAGAATTGTCTTGGCAGAAATATTTGTGGATGATACTATGTTTACAGGCAATGATGATTAGTGAAAAGAATTTTCAGAGAAAATGAACAAAGAATTTGAAATGTCTATGTTTGGTCAGATAAAAAATTTTGTTGGTCTTCAAATTCAGCAGAGCAAGAACGGTATCTACATTACTTAGTCTAAATACATCAAGGAAATACTTAAGAAGTTTGGTATGGAAGATGCAAAAATAGTTGGTACCCCCATGTGTACTAGACTAAAGCTTACAAAAGATGATGATTCAAAAGAAGTAGATCAGACCTTATACAGATCAATGATTGGAAAATTACAGTATGTAGTTCATACAAGGCCTGATATTGCCTTAGTAGTTGGTATAGTAGTAAGATTCTTAGCAAAACCCAAAGAAAATCATATGATGGCAATGAAAAGAATCTTGAGATACTTGAAACGAACTGAAGATTATGGCTTGTGGTATAAATTTGGAGGCAATTTGGACATAAAAGTGTTTACTGATGCTGGTTGGGTAGGAAACATTGATGATAGAAAGAGTACAAGTGGTGGAGCATTCTTTCTTGGCAAGAGGTTGGTATCTTGGACTAGCAAAAAGCAAAATTGCACATCCCAATCCATAGCAGAAGCAGAATATGTTGTTGCAGTAGTAAACTACTCTAATATTGTTTGGTTTAAATAGTTATTGCAAGGCATGAAGGTTGCGATCAAAGAACCAGTTGTTATATTTTGTGATAATACAAGTGCAATAAATATTTTAAAGAATCCAATAATGCATTCCAAAACTAAGCACGTTGCTATAAAATATCACTTTGTCAAATAATTGGTGCAGGACAAGGAAATCAGATTGGAATATATTCATACAAAAGAACAAATTGCAGATATATTCACCAAGCCACTACCTAAGGATGCATTCTTGTATCTAAGAGGTAAGTTAGGGGTCATTCCCCTATTCGAGGCTCACTAAATGAAGTTTTAGTGATGCATCAACTAGAGCATATTGAAGATTAGTCAGTTGATGTAGCTTAGTCAAGGAATCATTGCATATGAATCAATACCCAAGGTACATTGCTATTCACCTGGTATGTGTTTTTTTTGGCATGTGTTGTCAAAGAGGGAGAGTTTTCTATCATATTTCAAGAAATTTCTTAAGATTTCTAAGAGGGAGAGTTTTCTTGGAGAGTTTTCAGTCAGAAAGAGAAGTTTGCTGACAGAGGGAGTTCTCATAAGATGAGAATCAAAATGAAGCTAATGATATGTTCCTTACTCTATGTTTTCTATAAAATTTCATTGTGCTATGACATGTGTTGCCATCAATGCCAAAGAGGGAGATTGCTGGATATAATTGCCTGAAGGAGATTGTTGGATTAATTGTGTGTTATCTTTGATGTCACACACATGTCATATCAATTATCAAGCTCAGTCGGTTAGCAAAGTAGTTCCCAGCATTTACCGAGCTCAGTCGGTCTGCAGGTGGTTTTCAGTATCTACCGAGATATTTCAGGCGTCAAAGAAAAGTATGGCAAAAAATAGTGTTAACCGATATTCCGTGGTTATTAAAGGAAAGTTAGTGTTTACTGAGTTCACTCGGTCTCCAAAGGATGTTACAGAATTTGCAGTGCTTACCAAGTTCTCTTGGTCACCAAAGGAAATCTCTTCGGATTAGTGTTTACCGAGCAAGGTCGGCCCAGTGAAGGATTTTGTTATTTTGAGAAATAAAGTTTTTTTATTCCAGCTGACTGTTGTAATGATTAGTAATGTTATTAGGGTAAAAGTACAAAGCTGTGTCACACTTTAATAAAGGAAAAGGTCAACAACACACAAAAATTTTAACTTTAATGACATAAAAATGGCATTTATGTTTAAAATTTGGAGATGATGTAAACTAATGAAATGTGTAAAAGTGGATGAAGTTTATGGCTTTAATTTTTTTAATTTTTTTGAACAATAATTAACATAGTTTTTAAATTTTTTAAGTCCAATTTTTACTTGCTGAAAAATGCTGAAAAATGAGGGTCTTGTCCGCACCAAAAAAGTATATGCAAATAATCTCTTTTTCCTTTGATTTCAAAATATGTCATAGATAAAATGTATAGCTAGTGCAGAAAAGAAGAAAAATTAGTTTTCAATGTATATTTTCTCTATTATAACTACTCAAAGTCGAACATACCTAAAATCGACAATTTTCATCTCGCGTCAAATTTCCCCTATCAAATCTACACCATTCAGAAAATAAATTACACACTCTTGAAGATAACTCTCTCCTCTAGTGTTAAATATAAATTTTCAATTTTTTTGATAAGCTTTACTATTTATTTCTATTTTTGAATCATCTTGTTCTCGAATGTTAAAATACCTATTTATAGTATTTTGAAATTATAATATATTAGATCTAATTAAAATACTATAAAAATTATATGATGATAATTTTGACTCTGTGCTCTAAAAAAGGGTATTTTTATATTTGTAAAAAAATATCATTAAAAAGAGTAAGAGTTATTGAAACGTCGCTTTTCTAAAATAATTTTTTTTCTGTAGTAATTGTTATAAAACATGCATTTAATAGATATTTCCAATTGGAAAAGGTGAAGAACTTATCTAACTTAGCTAGAATGAATCTAGCTAGACCATATGTTTGACAAAAAATAATTTTAGTTAGAAATACTCAAATTCAGCTATCTAATAAGTTGTCCTGAAATGTGACACAGCTTTGTGCTTTTACCCATTAGTGCTGACTTGACAATCTAAATGGACAATCTGAATGGTATATATAGAAGGTCAAGTTGTGAATTAAAAAGTATGCAAGTGAAAAGAAGGAAAGTGTGAGCGAATTTTGAAGGATGATTAGATATCCTTGAAGAGTAGCAGAGATATATTTGATCAGGAAGGATCTAGTGAAGAAGAATAGAGATCTGTAATCACCAATTCAGTTGCATCATTATTTAGGTCACTTCATTTTTACTTTCTTACCATTGTAGCAGTGATTTCAAAATCTCCTAACCGAGTTGGTTTAACAGCCATTTTGTAAATCCTCTAACAAGGTGACAGTTCTATTGAATTGTTTCAAGACCTCTTACAAGGCCACTCCTAATAGGGTGATTAAATCCTCTAACAAGGTCACACCTAACAGTGTGTTTTGTAACCTTTAATTGGGTTGGCTCCTAACAGGGCTCACTTCAGAAGAGTGAAAAATTGTAACTAGTTACATTGGTGGTTTTTCCCATATTGGGTTTCCATGTTAAATCCGGTGTCTCTTGTGTTCATGATATTTTCTTTATTCATGTATGTTAATCACTGATGAATGCTTAAGAATAGTTATAATTAATAATCACTGCAATAACTGAGTTTTGAGTATAACAATAGTAAATGATTTAATAAAACATCTAAGGGATCTGTGGTAATATTTTTATGGTTAACTGATTCACCCCCCCCCCCCCCTCTCAGTTACTCCATCTATATTTCAAACATCATCCTTGAAATGAAATAAAATAAAGGAAAGTTTTCTTTCATGTAGAAGAGGCTAGATCTAGAAAATGAAGCATATCATACCTTGTAAATGCAAATACTTCTTTAAATATGATAAAATGTGTTGATGGAATAACTTTGACTAAACACAAAACCCCAAAAGAAAATCATGAAAGGAAAAACCTCATATAGTAGATATTGTAATTCACCATAATACTTGATTGAGGAAAAGAGAGAGAAGATTTGAATATATGCAGATGGCTTAGTCTCATCAAAACTCTATTTAATCATCCTAAAGAAGTCCACTATCTCATTTATACCATTTTCTCTAGAATACCATTTGAATATTCTTGGTCATATTTAAAATAGTATGAGTCAATTGTTAAATTCAACATGAATCTAGGACTATATTATTTGTTAGTGGCTAGCTGAGAGGTATATGGATCTGAAGAAAGGGAGTAAGTAGAGATGTCCTTGGCCAAGCTAGCAAGGGGAATATCAAAGATTATGGATTTTCCTTCATCAAATAGCTGATGGATAGTATTTCCCTTAGGTTTCCCATTAGTATTCATAGAGAAAGGATCCTTATCCATAGCCTTATGTTTTCCTTTTCTACCACGGCAAGGGAAAGGGGTGACATAATTTTTTTAAAAACTTTTTTAGGGGGCAAATAGTCTTCTTCATCTACATCAATATCCCACTCCTCCTCAGTTGAGAAGGTAGAATTTGTATCATCCCCTTCAGAGATGATAATAGGGGTTAAGGGAGGAGAAATAACTTTTAAATGGTCATAAATGAATAGAAAAAGGCTCTCATGCTAAACTAGGTATTTGTGGGGATTCTTCCTATGCTCTTTTATGCTAGATTTCTAGGAAGAAAATAAAAAAAGGGGATAAAAACCCTAACCTGGTGTTAAAAGTAGTTAAAGATAGAAAATAGATGACCAAAGAAAAGGGAGAATATTACATCCAAGGTAATATACTCCATAATCACCTTCAATAGCTTCCTCTAGACTAGTTTGATCTTAGTAGTGCCATTACTAATTTTAGACACCTTAACCAATTTTTCCCTCTCCTCTCCAATCTTGGGGAATTTTTTCACCATTTCATTTGATAAATTTCTATCCCTATATAATAAATGATTCCATACATTTAAATCCCTATAACTTTATCAATTAAGTTATTTTCAATAGCAACCTTTCTCCCAAAAAGCACAACACTTTCATCTTTCCAGTTCTTGGAATAGATTTCAATGAGTTTTGGATCACACCCATGCAACTACTAAACAAATGGAACAAGACCACATTTCTCCTATCATTTTTTTATTGTCCTTGATTATAAAAAAAATAATCTTATAGTGGCACATGACATCTGCATATATGGATATGTTGTTTCAGTTTCATAACTTCTATTCTTTACATAAATATGTCATAGTTTACAATATCACTTTGATACTAGTTTGATACAATGATACTAATGATAGTTTGATATCAATAGTGTTATTCACACTCATGTTCATATCAATATTTTTTCTGATATTACATGAACAATTTATGTATATTTTAATTGTTATATTATTTATGTTACTATCACTATTATGATTGTAGTGGTAGATATGCATATGCAATGACATGGTATTTACAATAATTTATAGTGATTTAAAATTAAAAAGATATTAGTTCTTGAATTTTATTTTATAAGATATTTATAAGTGTAAAGGTTTATGATCATAGTTGTGACCAAGGCATTGCAACTATATGTTCCTAGGGAAATCATTTTGGTCAATCCTCTAGCAACATCTTTGCTAAATAATGTGACTTTCTAAGATGTAACTATGTGGTTACATCACTCAGTAGCATTGAAGAGTGGAAATTAATTAATTGTTAATGACATCTATTTGTGTTCCATTCTTATCGTCATTACACCAAACAAATGGAATTTAATTTTATTGTGTAAGTTGGGTTTAGTATAAATCCTAACTCTTTCAAGCTAGGGCACAACCGATGAAGGGAAAGGTTTCAAGAAATTTCACAAGAGTGGCTTCATGATTATGATGTGGAAAACATAGGCAATGGATAGTTGATGAATAATGACATGGTTCGTGTGATTTTCTTTTGGTTAAATTTTAATAGTTTTTGTTTAGTCTTGTTTAGGGAGAAAATGGGTGCTAATGAATTTAATAATATAAACTATGTGAGATGAATTCATTAACTAACCACTTCCACACTAGCATAAAAAATACAAGAGAAAGAGGGGATTTCAAACATAACTCTCAATATAACCCAAGTTAGACTAGAAAAATCCAAGGAGATAAAGGGATGCTAATGCTAAATCCAAATTATATTAAGGAAGTATGCAAGAAAATCCTCATTCATGCAATGTAGGATTTTATTAAAGATGTGTAAAAGTAAATGTGCAATTGAACCAATTGATTTGATGAGGAAAGTAAGATAGATATCAATGCTAGATGTAGCCATTCATACCAATTAAGATGTGAAAATAGATTTAGAGTAAGAAGTGAAATGAATGAAAAAGTAATCACCTTGAAATGTGCCTTTTTGCTCTAAAAATTATAGATTTGAACTTGTGACAGAACTTTCAACTACAGATTTGTAATAATGATAGAAAACCTAGAAAATGTTGTTTTACCCAGACCTCCAAGAACAAGACGACCAAGTCACCATGTTCTGCAACAGATTGACCAAGTCACTATGTTCCTAGGATACCATAGAAAATTTGACCCAACTTATTTGTAAATGTCTTGACAAGTAGTTTCCAGATCTATGGTTGTAATTTTGATATCATGTTCTTGCACACAAAAAAGCTTATTTTTGGGTTTGGGTGGATGAGGGCTTTCCTTGGTCAAGCCCTAGATTGAGGAATCAACCTTAAAATTGAAATTTGAATATGTAAAGAAAACAAGAAATATGTAATTATTCACCTTGCTTGTAGAAACCCTTGTCAAATAGATTTTGTGATGGTTTTATGTTGTTGATGTTGAATTTGTTCTAATGGATGTAGGAAATCTCCACAAATGCAATAGATCTACGAAAACCACACCATAGAGCCATGGATGTAAATGTGCACCAATGAAGAAGATGATGAAAGCATAAATGTAAATCTCCTCCCTTGAGGGCAAACAAAGTGCTAGATCTTGAAGAGGAAATGCTCACAAAGGATCCTTAAATATTTGAATACCTTGAATGCCCAAATGCTTGAGATTGTATCTGTGATTGATATAGTGAAAAGTACCTCCTTCAAAATGAGGTTCCTAGGATTTTTTTTATACTAGTTTCAGGGTAGGAAAATAAATCAAGTTGAAAAAGGCACCCTATTTGGAAATTTAATTCCCCGATACAACATTAGCCCCTGAATTTAAAAACCAAGCCTCCCAGACTATTTTTAATCCAAAGAGGGATAAAAAAGAAATGATCCAACCTCTTGTAATGTTAGTAATCCAAAGAGAGATTCAGAAGAACAAAGACCAAGCCCCTATAGGTTGGAAAAATAGTTAGCACTCCCCTCGGGATTCATGACATGGCTTAACCACTTCATGTGTCTTCTATAAGAGTAGTGGTTGTATCAGGCATTAATAAGTCAATATTTTAGTTAAACAACTACTCCTACTTGTAACAAGTGGTATCAAAGCTTGGTCACAGGTTTGAATCTCCTTAGGTAACACTGAGGGGGAGATTGTTGGAAAAATAGTTAGTGCTCCCCTCGGGATTCATGACATGGATTAACTACCTCCAGTGTCTTCTATAAGTCTAGTGGTTGTATCAGGTATTAACAGGTCAATCTTTTGGTGCAACAACAACTACTACTTGCAACACTATGAACTATCAATAGTCTGATAGAAGAAACCAAATTGTCAACATGCATGTGTGTAAAAGTGTGTAGAGTGTATGCCGCCACACTAAAGTGATTGAAAAACTCCTCAATGAGAGAAATTTATTTATTGAAAGTGTCCATGCATCCACAAAGAATGTTTTCACTATGAAATGCCCCCAAGAGAGAACACTTCAACAAAAATAAACACATGAGAAAAGAGAGAAAACAAAGGGATATACTAACCATGGGGTGAGTATGATTGTATGATAATATGTAATATTATATCAAGTATGAAATTTCATCATTCCCAAAAGGAAGTAGAAATAGAACACAATGGAGGAAAAAGCATGTAAGAGGTACAAAGAAGAGGATTTTTGGGCCAATGACACAAAGACCAAAAAGAATCAGTGCTACTATGTCACGGGCATCCAAGTAGACTACACAAGGGCATATACAAACAATATCACATATACAATATAACATGTAACAAAAATTAGAAGAAGAGAGGTACAGATAGAAGAAGATACACAAAAAATTTTATTACTTTATCATCTTTGTACCAATAGAGAAATAAAATTCATCTAAAGTGATCTAGAAAAATATATAACAAAGAACACAAAATAGGAGGAAAACAATGTGAACACAAAGAAAACCATGTTAGAGAAGTCCAATTCAAGAGTGTCATGTGCCCTCCCCATCTTAGTCTAAAATATCAAGGAAAGGTGAGAAAATTGCAAGAGGAACACCATTTAACACAATAGGAACCACCACCAGATCCAAGCAAGGACTCTAGGGGGAGTCACTATGCTCTTCATTAGGAGTGAGTGTTAGCTATGTAGAAAGCATGTTAGGTACTTCATAACCCATATAAATATTTTCATATTCATCATCACTAACATGTGCATTAGAAACATCATCATCAAGAGTATCTTCCATATAAAGATTAATAGAATCTAAAATACGAACAAAACCATCATGTTTATCCATTTGCATATTGTTATTTTGATTTGCTTCCTTTAAAAACTCAAGCATGGGTTGATCAGAGGAAGAAAAGGATTGAGATGAAGAATCAATTTAAGAAGCAAGAGTATTGGTATTAGCCTTATCTTGATATTTCTTGTGATGTTGAGGAAAATGTTGGTTAAGAATGGTTTTATGAGATAAAATTTAAGGATTAGGTTCAAAAGTCATAGGTTACGAGGAGGGAATGACTATAGGTTGAGGAATGACAGGTGGAGGAATAGGTGGGGTAGGTAAGAAAACTAGAGGATATGGAAGATACTCTTGATGATGACTAATATTAATAACAGGAGAAGAAGGTTAGTAACATGAGAATAAGGTTGATTAATGACATTTGTTGAATGTGAAGGTAAGGTGTTGATGTAAATTTGCAAATTATGATTAGGAGGTGCTACAAATTTATTTGTACTATTAACCTCAACATCAACAGATATAGCATTGGAATAAATAAGATCTTGAATAGTATTCTTTAAAGAATAACATCTTTGAGTATCATGAGCAAGTTGATGATGATATTAACAAAACAAATTTTGATCAAAATAATTAGACATTGGTTTTCTAGTGTCAATAGGATGGATATGAGGAAGTTTAAGAATGTTAGCATTAATTAACTTCATCATCACCAAATGTAAAGGTTCAGATAAAGAAGTTTAGTTATGATTAGGGTGATACATAGAGGAAAAACTAGTCACACCTTTGGATGTAGTAGCCACATGATCATCAAGTGTGTTGGTTGACTTGTGAATCTTGATGTAATTGTTAGGTTTAGAGAACTTGTTTTGATGAATGATAGTGTCACTCTCTTTAATAGTAACAAGATCCGTTGAAGTAGAGCTCTCAAGCTAGCTCACTTGTAAATGATAATGTTGAAGAAATGTGAAAAGATGTGAAAAGGAAGTATACTTAGTAAGGAGAATCTTATCTCTAATGTCTTTTTAAAAATTATAAATAAAAATATGTTGAATATCATGATCAAGAACATGATAAGAAATTTGAGCCTACAAGTGTTTGAATCTACCAATAATGGCATGGTGTAATACAGAAAATCCCAAAATGGATAGTCCAAATCTACACCAGCAACAACAAAACAATAGATACACAACAAGATTATGTTCAAATAGAATTTGGTTCAACATGCTCAGTTGTAAGGCATTCTGGGTTAGGGCCAAATATATCAAAATTACAACAAGATCAACAAAGATCTAACTTCTATATCTAGTCTAGCTCTGTAACACAAGCAATTGGTAGAAACACTAAGGCAGATCTAAACTTGAGCTCGCAAGCCACCAAGAAATATCCTTGCCTCCAAGCGTGAAAACTACTAGCCCTTCTCTTACAAATTTCAGACCAACAATCCGATCTTCAAGATCTTACAGGATCTAATTATTATCCTTCTTCCAAATCCTTGACTGACTCCCAAAACCTTCCTTAAATACATTTCTTCAATCACAAGTTAGTTGGAAGAAACAATTAACTCCTAAGCCAAGTTGGCTCCTAAAGAAATAAATATTAAATGCAATGCAAGTTGGCTCTCAAGTAGGCTTACAAATAATTAATTCTCTATGTTAGCCTCAAAATCCACATAGAAGAATACAACATAAGCTACCAACATTAAATGTATCAAGTCAGCCCACCAAATCTCCAAGAACTCAAGTCGGTAAGCCAAACTACCGAGCACTAGTAAAACAATCGAGCTAGCTAGGCATCACTGAGAAAGCATGTCGATTGAGCACCACAAGCATTGCCAAGCACAAGTTCTGCTAAGCACTAGAGTTTACCGAGTTCCTTTTAGTGACTGAGCTCCTTCAATGACTGAGCCCCTCTGTCAAAGCTACAACTGAGTAACACATAAGCACTCCAACATACAAGATTGCCAATTGCCCTAGGATGTTGATGTATCGGACATGCCAGGTGCGAAAAGATGTTCTTAATGGCTGGAAGAACATCTGTTGGGATTCAACACATAAACCTAGACCTAGTTCTTCACATACATGTCCTCCAAGTCTTCACATTGGATAATCTTCCACTTCTTCTTTCTCCATATTTTCAAGTCTTTCCTCAACAATCCACATGTTTGTTCTCCATACTGATCATCAATCCTTTCAAGATCCTTCAAAGAGACTCGGCTCCCCAAGCTCAAGTTCCTCCTACCAATTTTTGTATCCCACAAAGGGATTAGGGAAAACTTCTTGCCACACTTCTCAACAGTAAACACATTCTTGACACAATTAGGCACAACCCTATAATCATACTACCAAGGTCTACCAAGAAATATGTGACAACTACTCATGTCTAGAATATCATAAAACACTTGATCCTTATACTATCCAATCTAAAAATCAACAAGACATTGCTCCCCCACTTTCAAATCATGAACATCTTGCAACCAACCAATCCTATAAGGCTACAGATGTCTTACTCTCTTCAAAGAAAGTTTCTAAACCATCTCCTTAGCTACAAGGTTATCAATACTACCACTATCCATAATCACATCACATAGTTTACCTCTTGAATTGCACTGAGTTATTAAAAAATTACTCCTCAGATGAGGTTCTACCTTAGTACCGAGAAATTTTCTTCAAACCAACAAGTTTTCTGAATCTACCTGAAGTTCATTCAGTATGTTCTCATTCACCACAAAATTCCTGCTATTACCAGTCTTCTTATGCGAGCATTCAAATGATACATGTCCTTTTTCAGAAAAATTATAAAAAGTACCCTTAAAGGAAACCTTACCTATCCTCTTTCTCAGTTCAATAAGTTTTGGTTCATGTTCAGCAGTCGGTTTATCCTTCACCAAGTGATATTGTTTCTCCTTCCCTCAGGAAACCATGTTGTCTCCTCTTTAACTTATCTTCTACCTTTAGAGCATATTGATAAGCATCCTCAACCGAATAAATCTTCAACATATGAAGATCATCCTAAATATTGAATTTCAAACTATTCACATACCGAGCTACCTTTTCCTTACCAATTTCTTTGTGTCCAAACCGAATAGTCAACTTATAGAACTCCTCCGTATAGTCTTCAATAGTAAAATATTTTTTCTTCAAGTTCTACAATATCTTAAACAACTCAAGTTCATAGTCGGTAGGGTATGAGCTTAGCTTTCAACTTAGCCACCATCAACCTCCATCGATTGATCTTCATTTCACCTTCATCTTCTCTTTCTCTTTACAATTATTTCCACTGAAGAGAAGCATGTCCTTTCAACTTTGTATGTGCCAACCTTACTCTAAGAGGATCATCAATTTCTTCAAGCTCAAATAAGTCTTCTAACTCACCAATCCAATCAATCAAGTCCTCAAGTCTCAAAGTACCTAAGAAATTAGAAACTTCCATTTAGAAATTGGAACTTAATCAAGCTCTAGATCTATGCACCCAACCAGTTCTATCTTCACTAGATATGTCCCTCCGATCGGTCCTATCATCTCCACTAGATCTAGTAGCTTCAAAGTCTTCAAAAGATTCCTCATAGCCATCTTCAGTACTAAGATTCCTCAGCATACCAACAATAGCCCTCATGATCTCAAATTCCTATCATTCTTCATCAATTCCATCTTAGATCTAAAATCTACTTTAACCTTCTTTGTAATATTCAATTCTACAACATCATAGAGATCTGCAATCTTCCTAGGGTCTAATCTTCTTAGGGGCATCTTCGAGATCTTCAAAAACTCAAGGCAAAAAATCACCAACCCAAGGTCCTAGTGCAAATTACCTCAACTCGTTGATCTGTTCACACACTCAACAACTTCAAACTCTGATACCACCTGACATAGTGCAATATGGAAAATCAAAAAATGGATAGTCCAAGTCTACACCACCAACAAAAAAAAATAGAAACACAACAAGATAATGTTCAAATAGAATTTCATTCAACATGCTCGACTATAAGGCCTTCTAGGTTAGGGCCAAATATATCAGAATTACAACAAGATCAAAAAAGATCCAAATTCTCTAGCTAGTCCATCTCTATAACACATCAAAAACTGGTAGAAACACTAAGGCAGATCTAAACTTGAGCTTGCAAGCCACCAAGAAATATCCTTATCTCCAAGCATGCAAACCACTAGCTCTCATATTACAAATGTTAGACCAACAATTTGATCCTTAAGATCTCACAGGATCTAATTATTATCCTTCTTCCAAATCCTTGACTGACTCCCAAGAAAACTACCCAAACCTTCCTTAAATACATTTCTTCAACCACAAATCATCTAGAAGAAACAATTAACCCCTAAGCCAAGTCAGCTCTTAAACAAACAAATATAAAATGCAATGTAATTCCACTCTCTAGTAGCCTTACAAATAATTAATTCTCTATGTTGGCCTTCAAATCCACATAGGATAATATGATGTAAGGTACCAACATTAAATGCATCAATTCAACAACTGAGCACTAGTAAAACAACTGATTCAGTTAGGCATCACCGAGAAAGCACATTGACCGAGCACCACAAGCATCGTTGAGCACATGTTCTATCAAGCACCAAAGTTTACCAAGTTCCCTTTAGTGACTGAGCCCCTTGGTCAAAGATGCAACTAAGTAACATAGAAACACTCCAACATATAGGGCTGCCAACTACCCTAGGATGCTCCTACATCAACTAAAGTCACTAAATTTTTCTTTAACACTTTGCTTACAATGCATTTAACCAATCAAAGAAATATGAGGACCAATATTGTTTTTAAATTTTTGAATGAAGCATTAGTGAGCATTTGAAAGGAATTAATAGACTAATAAGGTAAAGAGAAATACCATTGCAAATATTTATCCCTAAAAGTATGTGTGAAAAACTTAGCCATGATCCTGGCTCTAAAAATGCTCTAATGGGGGAGCATTCCAATGGGGATTTTTTTTGAATTCCCACTCTTCTCTAGCTGGCCATGGTGGTCATTGCAGGGTTTATGGGTCTTGGTCATCCTAGGAAGCTAGGTTTTGTGGTTTTAAAACATTGGGGCCCCCATTGTGTAAGCCGGTGGTGTTAGGTTCTACTGGGGAAGATTATGGGACTCCTCTAGTTTGTCCTGTCCCTCTAGCATCTTCTAAGGCCTTGGTTTTGGGTCCTTCATTCAGTGTCGAGGACTAGATTTCTTTGTGTGGGTTGAACCTTGACCCTTTTTCCAAGCCTATTGGTTCTACTGGTGTCAGTTCTCCTTTGTTGGGAGATAAATCTACTCAAGAGAGTCTCCCTAAGACCCACATGGTGGGGAAGATTGCAAGGGCTTGCTTTCTAATGGGAAGTCTTATGGGGATTCTCTTCCCATCAAGTGGGCTGACTTGGTTGGGAAAAAGTCATCCAACTTCTCTTCTTGTCTTGTGAAAGTGACTAGGGACTTTCAGAATAGTGTCTTCTCTATCTTTGTTCCAGATTCACTTGTGGACTCTTCAGTTTCCTCCATGGACCTTACTCTGGTGGGTAAATTTTTGGGCCCTCGCCCTAATATCAAAGTTTTTTGGTCCTTTGCGTACACAAAATGGGTGCTCAAAGGCCAACTTGATATTGTAGCTCTCCCTAGGAGTTTTCTCTCTTTTGGTTTTAACAAAAAGGAGGACCTATATTTTGTTATTTGTGGGGGACCTTGGATCCTTGGTAGGATGACATTGGTTTTCAGGAAATGTACCCCTAACTAGGATTATAGTGAAAAATTTTTCATGGCAACTCCAGTTTGGGTCAGATTCCCCGGCCTCCCTCTTGAATATTGGAACAAGGAGGTCCTTAAGGGTTTAGCCTCATCCTTTGGTGGTGACCTGATTTCTCTTGAACCTTCGATGATAGTGAAATCTAGATTGGTCTTTGCGAGGGCTTTCATAAATTTATGTCATTTTGATCATCTTCTAGCTTCAATCTCCATTAACTCTAAGCTCAGGAAATTGGAGTAGGAGGTCGATTTTGAATCTATCCCTTTTACCTATTTTTATTGCAAAAATATGGATCACTGGCCTAAAAAATGCCCCCTCAAGGCTAAGAAAGATCCTAAAGACTCCCTTAAATATGGAATCCTACCCAAGGAGGTCAAACAAATATGGGTGGAGAAAATGAATAGTTCTAGTTCTAACCAAGAGAATCCTTATTGTGTGCCCCCTTCTTCTTTGGATAAGTCTGGTGTGGCTCCCTCTGAGGGTTTGGAACCCTTGGAGGAAGGTGAAATAGCTGAGACAGGTGTGATCAGTGTCTCTAGTTATCTGGTTACAATTTTTGAGGAAATGTCTCCTCTATCCCTGATGGATGTTGGATCTTCCTCCCCATCTTTACACCCTCTTCCCCTAGAGGTCATATTTCCTTTCCAAATGTCTTTAGAGGGTGAGAACCTTGTTTTAGAGGCAGTTAGCTTCCCTTCGAGCTCGCACTCTAGGATCTAGGGGGACTCTTTCTTTGCTGCAATTTTGACTAATTCTATAGTTGTTGAGGGTTTTTCCTCTCCTAACTCTCCTATAGGTTGTGGAGATTTTTTCCCTTTGTGTAAGGAAAACTTTGAGGTTGAACCCTAAGAGTTTCCTTGGAATCAAAAGATTAGTAGGAAGAAGAAGAATAAAAGTATCTTGTCTGAGTTTCCTACCCCTATATCTATTCAAGTGGCTACTCAAAGCATGGCGACAGATGTTAGTACTCTACCTAAACCAAGAGGAAGGAGATACAACAAATATATTAGAGAGAAAGTGAGTTAGAAGGATATAGCGGATGGGAGGCAACTCACCATTTAGGAGGCTGGATCCCCTAGTTTTAAATAAAAAATATTTCTTGGAACATTAGGGGCTTGAATAGCCCCCACAAGTAGGACATTCTGTGGAACTTGGTTGGAGACCATATGTCATGCCCCGCAAGGGAACCAGGGAAGAGAACAAAGATTCTCTTAACAAAAGAAAACCTAAGTAAAAATTTATGAAAAAATTTGAACTTTTAAAAGAGTTATGTAATCAAAACTTAAACTTAGATTCCTTCCAAGGTTCCCTTTTCATTCTAAATGCATGATTCATTCAAATCCATTAAGTAAACTAACAACAAGATTTATTTCTCAAAGCAAACTGCATCATATCTTTAAGAAATACAAAATATTTTCATTTCAACTTTCCATTTAAAAATCATCTATATTCCTAAATATCCTTTATGAACAATGTAACTTATAAAATTTATCCAACTCATTTGATACATTAAAAATATACTACATTTGGTTTTTCAATAGCTTCACTTAAACAACAATAATGAAAGCATGTTACATAATTTGGAATGTTAGAAAAATCCTTTTCTTTTCCAACATACATCTTAAACATAAAGTTCACATTTCCCTTTTCCCTTCTTCCTAAGTCTACCCATCCAATTACATCATTTTGAAATACATCATTGATTACATTGCATTCAACTCCTCATAAGAGGTAACAAGATTATGCATCATGAAATATAATCACAAGGCCTTCATTCTTCAAATCTGGTACATAAGCAAGCATGAATCTTCAAGCATGTATCTGCAAAAGATACCTCGATAAAAATGTTTACCACCCAACCACATGGTAACCTATAAGGCCCACTCCCCCATGCTAGGAGATAAACACAAGGTCCACAAAGAAGGAATAGCTAGGCCAAACCTAGGGTTGGGTAATCTTTCCCAAAATAGCAAATGAAAAGAGAGTCAAAGTATAGATCTTTCCCAAAAGGTTCTAAGGCTTGGGTAGAAACTCTAAGAAACAACCTAAGTGAGTGTCATCACATAGCCCTCACTCCTTGGGTTGTCCTGGTACTAGCCACTTCGGGCCCCAGCCCCCAAGTAGGCACATGCGGGATCGAATGCCTTTTGTACAGACAAGTGCCATTCGATCGTACCTACGCATAGGTACCTTCTCCCACTCCCATCCATAGCCTTTACTAGCACTAATGGCATGGGCGAGGCACATTTAATCTTTTTAATGTTTTAACCCATTCCCATCAATTTAATTAAATTTTCACTTGTTAAATAACTCTTGAGTCGGTTATCCTGGTTCTAGCCACTTTAGGGCCCTGGCCCCGCACTAAGAGCCACTCACTAGGTGTCGTTAGGTTTTCTACCCTCAACCCATACATCATAATTACATCATACACATAGTAGAAGCACATTGTAAACACATTTGAAAACTGCTACAAAGAATTGGAAATAATAGGATAGTTATGTATGTTTAGAGAAATCAAGTACGTTTAAGAATGTTTAAAATGTCTTGACTCTAAACCCTAAACTGCTCCTTACAAACATTCTATCTCAATAAAGGCATCTAAATGTACTGAAAATAATCTCCACTAAACAAGGAATGAACAAACTTCAGGTTTATACAAAATTTCTTTCTAAACCTAAAACCTGGCTAATCCTAAAAATTGACTAAGTCTGATTTAATTAAAAATCTAAAATTTAAAAGTTACAACTTAACTCCTACGAACCTGAAACCTATTCCAATGGATTCAAAGGGTACCTAATCCCTTTATACAAGTATAACTTAAAGTATAAGAAATTAAAGTAATTGTATAAAGTCTGAATCCTATTTTCCTCGGTTTATACTGGACTGCTCGGTTGACACAGTATTACTCAGTTGACACACTACCGACCTGGCCCGGTTAACACTAAACCGACCTGACTCAGTTAGCACACTACTGACCTAGCTCAGTTAACACTCTACTGACCTAGCTCGGTTGACACATTATCGACCTAACTCGGTTGACACATTGTTGACCTAACTCGGTTAACATATTACCGACCTAACTCGGTTGACACATTACCGACCTAACTCGGTTGACACATTGTCGACCTAACTCGGTTAACATATTACCGACCTAACTTGGTTAACACATTACCGACCTTACTCGGTTAACACATTACCGACCTAGCTCGGTTAACACATTACCGACCTAACTTGATTAACACACTCAGCTGACTGGAACTGCAGAGAATGACTGTCAACTTTGTCTTGTGGGTAAAATTGGGTTTTATGGGGACTAAGGTTGCCTAAAATGAGCATGACCCATTTGAGATATCCCAGTTTCCTTCAGAAACGGCCCATCAATCCTCCTATCTATCTAACAAATATATTCTAGATCTGGGAAAAGAAAGGTGGCACATAAATAGACATGAAACAGTAAGGTTGCAACAAAAGTTCTAAAATCTGGAAGCATTCATAATACATCCAGTGACAGTAAAATACACTACCCTACCAGATCAAAACCACTTCTACCCTCCCAGGGAGGTTTCACCATAGTGAACATACAAACATTTGTAAAATAACTTTCCACAAACACATTTCAAATACATAGAAAATAAAACATATATATATAGTTTTCGATTCTAAACAAAAAGGTAAACAATCATAATCTCATCAAGTAATAGATCATTCCTATACACAAGATAATAATAATACAATAATGCATATATATATATTTTGCAACCATAGCACAATATACAGAAAACTTTTCCAGAAATCTAGATTTTACATTCATTCTACAAAATAAATCTACTTCTCAGGATGGATTCCAACCTGGAGTCCTGCGAAGACCAGTTAGAGAAGAAGGAAGATCAAACCCTCTCCAATGTTTCCAACACTCCTTTGAATCCCTTTGCTCACAATCTTCCAGCCTCTACCCGTAACAATCCAAGTGCCAAACTCCCAGGATAAATTTTCTACAACAATAATAATAATAATCCTCTTCTCCCAACTCCTTTTACATAGGAAATCTTTCCTGTAAATAGGATGGAGGAGGTGGTTGCACAGGTAATCCAACTGGTACAACCATCTCAACTATCCATCCGTTAAAGAGATGGTTTTGAAAACTCATTCCCGAAAAGGGATAAATAAACTATAATCTAAGTCCCCAAATTTAATGATATTAAAATAAATATTATAATCTTAAAACAATTTATTAAATTATTCAACTATGGTAATAGGATAATCCTATTTACCATACCGCTAATTGATCTAATTATTTATTAATATAATAAATAACTACATGGTACTAATTATATATAAATATATGTATGCATATGCATATGTGTGCACCCATATGCCTATGTGTACATATATTATTATTATTACAAATATTATTACAAGCATAATATTATTATTATAAAACATATTATTATTTTTATTGCTGTAGACTCTTTGTCTTTATTAGTATTATAAAATAATACCATAAATAAGGTACATTATTATTAATGTTAAACATTAGAATAACATTATTATAAACTATATTGTTTATTCATACCTTAATCC
The DNA here is from genome assembly GCA_027943335.1 of Chamaecyparis obtusa. Taxonomy (NCBI): domain Eukaryota; kingdom Viridiplantae; phylum Streptophyta; class Pinopsida; order Cupressales; family Cupressaceae; genus Chamaecyparis; species Chamaecyparis obtusa. The sequence goes on along the minus strand of BSBK01000830.1, from coordinate 95,934 downwards.
TCATTCTAAAATATATATGTATATATTAAGTAGCCACTAGCATAGGTTAGAATTTTACCACTATTGTTTAAAACCTTTAATATTTCCTTAGACATTAAAATACCATAAAATTAATCCTTATCATGGGTATTAAAACCACATGATTTAATTGCACTCAAAATCGCTCCTAATGAGATACGCTACTAAATCATACCCTCAAATGAACAATAATCTACATCCATGATCTACTAATAGAATTGAACATATCATGAAGGCAAGAACTAGCTACAAGATCCACAATTCCATCAACTACAAAACCACATAAGACATTCACACAAGGGACTGACTCAACACTTCCCACCTAAGGATAAAAGGATCAAAGGTGAAGTTTCTTCCTGTGGACCTGGTGATACCTCCGTAACAACAACAACGATCGAGGATTTTGAGGGATCGCTCAGACCTGTGAAGCTAGGTGGAGACGACACCCGACACCTACAATCCTGCATCACCAAGAAGAGATACATATATATACATATGGAGATACAAATCAGATATATGCAAGCAGATGACCAGGATCGATACATCGTGTGGACCTCAACTAAGTGAGTAACTACGACTTCATCCTGGAGTCATGAAAAACACATCAGACACATCTATGAAACATAAAACATCATGATAGTGGTTAGATTCAAATAATTGGGTTAGATCCATATAAAAATAGATAATTTTCTAATCTCATAAACATGTAATTACTAACCATAAATGAGCATATTCATCATGTCATCATCCACAAAACATAAATGTAAATGTATAGTCTTGACCATAATAATAATAAAATGTCCAAATCAAAAAAGTCTAAGTATCACCATAGGAGAGGTATTACACCATAAACTTGAAGTTATTCTTATCCAAGAGAAAAATATGGTGAAAGAAAAAGTGGAGAAGATTAAGATATCAAAAAATGGTGGAGTTGTTCAACTACAACATTTGGGGTCAAATTTCGATGGCAATTTGTGACGCCACTACAATTTGTGTTTGTTTTTAGTGTTTTTTTTTGCAAGTGCACCCAATGGTATCATAATAGCAATAATAACATCGTAATTGTGACACCCTTTAGTTATAAACAAAAAAAAGCAAAAGAAAGTGTCATTTTTAATTTTTGTGTTAATTCAAAGAGTTGCCACAAAGATGACACTGCACTTTGTCATGGTGCGAAGAGGCCAGCACCATGTGGGAAGAGGGCGCTGGCACTTGAGGTAGGCATTCAAGCTTTGTCTTCTCATTAACTCAATTTTAGTGGCATTGTTTACATCTTAGCATTGTTAATAGTGGCATTTTTTACATCTTAGCATTTGGAATGATCGATGACTCACAAGCTTTGAGAGCTAGGGCATCATTTCTATTATCTTCAAGGCATTGTGTGAAGTGTTTGATCTCTCTTTATTTGTTTTGCTATTGATATTCACTATGTGGTACTCCCTATTTATGATCATTTAAAGAGGAAATGTCTTGATGGCTCATAGGCTACAAGCTAGGGCATCATGCATTGTTCATGAGCTCACTATTTAATACTGGCATTGTTTATATCTTTTCATTTGGAATGCTTAATGACCCACAAGCTTTGAGAGCTAGGGAATCATTGCTATTACCTTCAAGGAATTGTGTGAAGTGTTTGATCTCTCTTTATTTGTTTTGCTGTTTATATTCACTATGTGGTACTCCCCGTTTATGATCATTTCATGAGGAAATGTCTTGATGGCTCACAGGCTGCAAGCTAGGGCATCATACATTATTCATGATCTTAGGGTTTAATACTGGCATTATTTACATCTTTTTATTTGGAATGATTGATGACCTATGAGCTTTGAGATCTAGGCCATCATTTCTATTACCTTCAAGGCATTGTGTGAAGTGTTGACCTCTCTTTATTTGTTTTGTTGTTGATATTCACTATGTGGTACTCCTCGTTTATAATCATTTCATGAGGAAATGTCTTGATGGCTCATGAGCTGCAAGCTAGGGCATCATACATTGTTCATGAGCTCACTGTTTAATACTGGAATTATTTACATCTTTTCATTTGGAATGCTTGATGACCTGTGAGCTTTGAGAGCTAGGACATCATTTCTATTACCATTAAGGCATTGTGTGAAGTTTTTGATCTCTCTTTATTTGTTTTTCTATTGATATTCACTATGTGGTACTCCCCATTTATAATCATTTCTTGAGGAAATGTCTTGATGGCTCACGAGCTGCAAGCTAGGGCATCATACATTGTTCATGTGCTCATTGTTTAATGATGGCATCGTTCATGAGCTCACTGTTTAATATCTGGCTAGACCATGTAAATGGTACCAGGCCAACCTAATCAGCCCAACAAAATGTGTCATGTTTATGTTAGTCAAATACACTCATTCACCATTTTGTTCTTGTTCTTCATACAAATATTGCATCAAAAGTAATTGTAAACAATGATTCAAAGAAAAAAGAAACAACTACAATAGATCAGACCCCAAAAGAATATAGTCAAGGAGAAATAGTACCCTAATAGTGTCCTTTGGATCTAACCCCATCTTTTCCTTCCTTGTAGGTTTTGGATCATACAAGAGCATACTGGATTGAACCCTGAGTCAACACTTCATTACTTCAGGCAATGTTTGGTACCTTCATTATTTATGTTCATCCACTTATGTATGTTTTAATATTCATTCATATTCTTTTGAATGTTGTCCATTAGTGACCATATAGGACCATTCTTGATGAAATTTGGCATGAAATTTTATAACATAGTTTCTTAGCATTTGATCTTTATATGGAAGCCATGACTTGAGGTAGGCATTCAAGCTTTGTCTTCTCATTAACTCAATTTCATTTTTATGGCATTTGTTGATTTAATTGAAAAATATGAATGTTAATATTGGCATTGTTTTCATCTTTGCATTTGGAATGCTCGATGACCCATGAGCTTTGAGAGCTAGGGCATCATTGCTATTACCTTCAAGGCATTATGTGAAGTGTTTGATCTCTCTTTATTTGTTTTTTTGTTGATATTAACTATGTGATATTCACTATGTAGTACTCCCCTTTTATGATCATTTCATGAGAAAATGTCTTCATGGCTCGCGGGCTGTAAGCTAGGGCATCATACATTGTTTTTGAGGTCACTGTTTGAGCACCTCATGTCCCGATTTGATTGTTCGATGCTCTATTTTTTATATTGATGCTATTAGATCAAATAGGGACATCAGTAATAAAATAATACACTTACTATTTTGAATTTGAGCACTGGCATCATGCAATGTTATTGCTGTCAAAATAATAAGTGTATTAATGTATGATCTAATAGCAGCAACCTCATTGATCATTACCTTTCACTCCTCCATCATTATAGAAGAGATAACTAACTACAACTATATTTCATAATTCCTCCTTTCAAGTCATAGGTTAGTTTAAAATGGAGAGGGGTCTCGAAATATCATAAGTAAAAACATTACACAGTAGTACAATATGAATTCACATGCCTTTGATTATGTTACACTTTTGAAATTATCACTCATTGGTTATTTGACAATTCAAGATATAAGTATCAGAATATAAATTGTTGTAAAAGGAAGAAACACATATGTATCATCATTTAATACAAAATATAAAAGTATCCCACAGACACAGTTGCTATTATAACAATCATCCTCTAATCCCATGGTGTACTAGTCTCAAGGTAAGAAAAATTTACTTAAACCATCATATAAGTATCATCTTAAAGTTTAAATAAACATTGACTATGGATATACAACATTAAGCCATAATAAATTATAGAGTTTCACTGTAATTTTTATGTCCACTTACAATCATCCTACTATTTACACTGCAATTTCTATGTCCACTTACAATAATAAATTATAGAGTTTCACTGCAATTTCTATGTCCACTGCCATTAAAATATATCACTCCTCATGTTATATAGGCATCCTTGTCATTAAGTGTTTCCATTAAAATATATCACTCCTATTATATAATGTATATGCATACTTGTTTAAAATTCCATACTTTTTGCTCTTAAATATTATTACCATTTCACTCAAATTTACATGACATTAATGCCAAACCCAAAATGTATACATACATGTAAGTATAGGAGAAGCTGGATTCTACAACTATTGAAAAAAAAAAAAAACTATACCAATAGAAGCTTACGAGAAACTATACTTGTGCTAACCACACCATACCTCAGCATCGTAATGCTTATCATTTTCAAGCTTGAGTGAGACTTCATACCATGCATCATCTATAGATTTGTACACAACACTGATTTAGGTTGGAGGTAAACTACATGTGTCATGTAAACAACATGGTTGAATGCAATCTCTTTTGTGCATTTTCAAGAGTTTTCTCACCAATACAAGTGTAAATAATGCATTGAATGTAATCTATGAACACTGGATGGTATGAAGTCTTGTTGAAGCTTGAAATATATCACTCCTCATGTTATTGTCAAAATTAAATTCAAATATTTCTCAAAAAATTTATTCTTGTAGAAATAAGATATCCTTATCTCAATAATAAAACAATCTTCCATAATAGCTTTTGAATCACATTAACACACACCTATGTTTTGTAGCATAGTTCATTTTAGAAGTGTATGGATTGACTATGCACATGCATAATTGTAGATGAGACTTAGTAATAGGGTGCCAGGCATTTCTTAGATCATTTGGATCTAACCCCATCTTTTCCTTCTTTGTAGGTTTTGGATCATACAAGAGCATACTAGACTAAACCCTAGGTCAACACTTCACTACTTCAGAAAATGTTTGGTACCTTCATTATTTATGTTCATCCACTTATGTATGTTTACATATTCATTCATATTCTTCTGAAAGTTGGCTATTAGTGACCATATAGGACCATTCTTAATGTTTTTAGGTCATTTGATGAAAAGATGTACATAGGGACATCAGTAATAAAATAGGGATATCTTAATATTTATGAGCTCAAATTCAAAATAGTAAGTGTATTATTTTATTACTGATGTCCCTATTTTTAAGTGTTTGATCATTTCTATTACCTTCAAGGCATTGTGTGAAGTGTTTGATCTCTCTTTATTGTTTTTGTTGTGCATATACCTTCTCTGATTAACTCTGATATGCATAGGTGATGAACATTCATATTTTCCTAAGTAGTGCTTTGAGATTTCCTTCAACACATGTACTATTGTGAAAATCATCACAAGTCCATTTGTTGCAGGAAAGCTTAGAGTACACATGTATGGATGACATTGTTTACATCTTAGCATTTGCAATGCTTGATGACCCACGAGCTTTGAGAGCTAGGGATCATTGCTATTACCTTCAAGGAATTGTGTGAAGTGTTTGATCTCTCTTTATTTGTTGTGCTCTTGATATTCACTATGTGGTACTCCCTATTTATGATAATTTCATGAGGAAATATCTTGATGACTCGCAAGCTGCAAGCTAGGGCATCATGCATTGTTTATGAGCTCATTGTTTGAGAACCTCATATCCCTATTTGATTTGTCGGTGCTCTCTTTGTTATATTGAGTTTAAATCATATATTTAGTCTTAATAAATATCTTATAAAACAACATAAAACTAACCAAAAATTCTTTGTCTTCATAAAATCTTAATAAAACAATATATTTAGTCTTAATAAAATCTTATAAAACAACATATATTGTGTGAAGTGTTTGATCTCTCTTTATTTGTTTTGCTATTGATATTCACTAGCTATGTGGTACTCCCCATTTATGATCATTTCATGAGGAAATGTCTTGATGGCTTGTGGGATGCAAAGCTAGGGCATCATACCTTGTTCATGAGCTCATTGTTTAATACTGGAATGCTTGATGACACGTGAGCTTTGAGAGCTAGGGCATCATTTCTATTACCTTCAAGGCATTGTCTGAAGTGTTTGATCTCTCTTTATTTGTTTTGTTGTTGATATTCACTATGTGGTACTCCCCGTTTATGATCATTTCATGAGGAAATGTCTTGATGAATCATGGGCTACAAGCTAGGGCATCATGCATTGTTTATGAGTTCACTGTCTGAGCACCTCATGTTCCTATTTGATTGGCTGGTGCTCAAATAGTGAGATCATAAACAATGCATGATGCCCTAGCTTGCAGCCCATGAGCCATCAAGACATGTCCTCATGAAATGATCATAAACGGGGAGTACCACATAGTGAATATCCACAACAAAACAAATAGAGAGAGATCAAACACTTCACACAATGTATGTTGTTTTATAACATTTTATTAAGACAAAATATATTGTTTTATTAAGACAAAGTATTTTTGGTTAGTTTTATGTTTTCTTATAAGATTTTATTAAGACTAAATATATGATGTAAAATCATAATTATACTTGATATATATATACTTCAAAGGAGGTATTATGAAATATAGTTGTAGATAGTTATCTTTTCTATAATGATGGAGGAGTGAAAGGTAATGATCAATGAGGTTTCTGCTATTAGATCATACATTAATACACTTACTATTTTGAATTTGATACATTAATACACTTACTATTTAGATCATGTAATGTTATTGTTGTCATTTCATGCTTGCTGTTGTTGTGCACCATATATTGTTTTATACACTATTTATTTCATTGAGACTGCGAGCTTGGCATTTGTAATGTATTTTTTGTTATTAGATCAACATTTCCATGTTGTTGAGGTTGTAGATACATTGAATCACCACTAAGATTCTATTTTGATAGCAACAATATAACAAACAGAGCATCATCCAATCAAATAGGGACATTAGTAAGACATTTAATGTATTATTACTTCATCATGATGATAAAAAAATTCATTGGCTCAAAGCACATAGAATTTGGGTAGCTTCATTACTTCATTAGATTTGTACCTTTGTTAATTTCACTAGCATCATGTAGCTTTATTACTTATCCTTTAAAATGCAGATTCAAATATACTCCATGCCATAGCATTAATGTATAGATGATGTAGATTTGTGTACCTCTTTGTTTTTATGTAGCTTACTAACTGCATGCAATGGGGCCTCCTTGGGGCTGCCAACCATGTTGTGATGTTATGATCTTTACTTGAAATCCATGATGTACTCCTCCCTTAATATGGTTTTTCTTTCAGAAGTGTATGGCTTGACTATGCACATCCATAATTGTAGATGAGGATCAGTAATAGGATGTCATTCATTTCTTAGATATTTTTTATCTAACCCCCATCTCTCTTTTCTTTGTAGGTTCTAGATCACAGAGGGGCACACTAGATTCATACCTGGGTAAAAAATTCATCACTTCAGGCAATGTCTGACACCCTTATTATTTATGTTCATCCTCTTATGTATGCCTATACTCTTGCATTTTTTTCTAAAAGTTATTTTTCTTGTATAGAATATACAAGTTATTTTTCATATATATACATGTAATCTTTAGATGCAAAAATTTATTTTCCTTTACATATATCTTTGCATGAAATAAACACAAATTAAACAAGATCATCTAATAATGTAAACTAGGGTACTGTAGTCACTCATCTAGTAATTAGTTCCCCAAACCATTACTAAAGATTGAACATAAGTCTAAGTCCCCAAACCTATTATTCTATGTGTCCTTATTGCCTTTGTAATTTTGGTTCAACCCCTATAGGATGCCCAAGCCTAGAGGCCAAGGAAAGTACCCAAGAGCACTTGAAAAAAACATGAATGAAACCATTGTCCATATGTGGGTAAACCCATATAAGTGTTCTTCCTTTGCATCACAACTCTAACTTGAGGATCCACAATCATGCATTTATGTTCAAGACTTATTATTACCTTGGTCATTTTGAATCTTAGGATGATATCTCAATTGGGAAAGGAAAACCAAAACCTTTCATAGACCAAAAACAACCAAGGCATGTGGGCGGTCTTCTATTATATAGTTATACTCATAAAATATATGTACGGTTATAAAATTTGATGCCTTCAAATTTTATAACATAGTTCCTCTTCATCAAAATAGAATGGAAGTGGTGATTCAATACATCTACCCACATTCTATGTTCTTTGAGCCAATGAAATTTTTATCATCATGATGCAACAATAATGCATTAAATGTCTTACTGATGTCCCTATTTGATTAGTCGGTGCTCTGTTTGTCATATTGCTACTATAATAATAGAATGGAAGTGGTGATTCAATGCACCTATAGCCTCAACAACATGGTAGAATTGATCCAATAATAGAAAATACATTACAAATTCCAAGCTCATGGTCTCAATGAAATAAATAGTGTATAACATAATATATGGTGCACAACAACAGCAAGCATGCAATGACAACAATAACATTGCATGATGCTCAAGCTCAAATTCAAAATAGTAAGTGTATTAATGTATGTTCTAATAGCAGCAACCTCATTCATCATTACCTTTCACTCCATCATTATAGAAGAGATAACTACCTACAACGATATTTCATAATTCCTCCTTTGAAGTATATATATCACGTATAATTATGAGTTTACATCATATATTTAGTCTTAATAAAATATTATAAAACAACATAAAACTAACCCAAAATAATTTGTCTTAATAAAATCTTAATAAAAAAATATATTTAGTCTTAATAAAATCTTATAGAACAACATATATTGTGTGAAGTGTTTGATCTCTCTTTATTTGTTTTGTTGTTGATATTCACTATGTGGTACTGCTTGTTTATGATAATTTCATGAGGAAATGTCTTGATGGCTCATGGGCTGCAAGCTAGGGCATCATGCATTGTTTATGGGCTCACTATTTGAGAACCTCATGTCCCTATTTGATTGGTCGGTGCTCAAACACTGAGCTCATAAACAATGCATGATACCCTAGCTTCCAGCCCGCAAATCATTAGGACATTTTCTCATGAAATGATCATAAAAAAAGAGTACAACATAGTGAATATCAACAACAAAACAAATAAATAGAGATAAAACACTTCACACAATGCATTGAAGGTAATAGCAATTTTTCCCTAGCTCTCAAAGCTCACAGGTAATCAAGCATTCCAAATGAAAAGATGTAAACAATGCTAGTAATAAACACTAGGCTCATGAACAATGTATGATGCTCTAGCTTGCAGCCTACGAGCCATCAAGACATTTCCTCATGAAATGATCATAAACGGGGAGTACCACATAGCTAGTGAATATCAATAGAAAAACAAATAAAGAGAGATCAAACACTTCACACAATATATGTTGTTTTATAAGATTTTATTAAGACTAAATACATTGTTTTATTAAGATTTTATTAAGACAAATTATTTTGGGTTAGTTTTATGTTGTTTTATAAGATGTTTATTAAGACTAAATATATGATGTAAACTCCATATAACAAATATGGCACCAAACAATCAAATAGGGACATGAGGTGCTCATATAGTGAGCTCATAAACAATGCATGATGCCCTAGCTTGTAGCCCATGAGTCATTAATATATTTCCTCATGAAATGATCATAAATAGGGAGTACCACATAGTAAATATCAATAGCAAAACAAATAAAGAGAGATCAAACACTTAACACAATTCCTTGAAGGTAATAGAAATGATTCCCTAGCTCTCAAAGCTCGCAGGTCATCGAGCAGTCCAAATGCTAAGATGTAAACATTGCCACTATTAACATTCATATTGTGCCATTAAATCAACAAATGCCATCAAAATGAAATTGAGTTAATGAGAAGACAAGGCTTGAATGCCTACCTCAAGTGCTAGTACCCTCTTCGCACATGGTGTCGGCCTCTTTGTGCACACCAAACTTGAATGCCCTCTTCATGCCATGCAAAAGTGCAATGTCATCTTTGCAGCAACTCTTCAAATTCACAAAAATTACAAATGACACATTCTTTTTCTTTTTCTTTTTGTTTATAACCAAGCTGGTGTCGCAATTAAATCAAAAAATGCCATCAAAATGAAATTGAGTTAATGAGAAGACAAAGCTTGAATGCCTACCTCAATTCATGGCTGCAATATCAAGATCAAATGCTAAGGAACTATGTTATAAAATTTCAAGGCATGCAATTTTATAATTGTACAAATATAAAATTTCAAGGAATAAAATTTGACCTCTAATTTGACCTTGATAATGTCCCCTCCATTTCTTATGCTTGATCATGTCTACCTTGTGTTGATGGGCATGGTGGGTTACTGTTGTGGATGTATCATTTGGAAATGATGCCATAGCAACATCAGATAGAACAACAACATCTAGTGTTGTTATACTATTTGGATGATGCAATCACAATAGTGATTCACCAGGTGTTCATAGAGACATAAATGCAGCCACAACAATGATTCACCAGGTGTTCATAGAGACATAAATGTAGGGCTTCATTTGGATTCCAATGCCTATACACTGCACATGTTCCTAAGTGCACATGTTCTGTAGCATAGTTCATTTAGATGTATATGGCTTAAATATGCACATGCATAATTATAGATGAGGATAATTAATATGGTGTTAGGCATTGCTTAGATCCTTTGGATCTAACTCCATCCTTTCTTTCTTTGCAGTTTCTGGATCATACATGAGCATACTGGATTGAACCCAGGGTCAGCACTTAATTACTTCAGGCAATTTTAGGTACCTTCTTTATTTATGTTCATCCACTTATTTATGTTTTCATTCATTCATATTCTTCTAAAAATTGGCTATACTCATATTCTTCTTGTGTCTGAGTCTTCTAACTATGATCAATTTAATGTTGTAAGTCTTGACATAGAATTTGATATCAACCAATCATATATCCATTCCAAATGATATAATTCCATTTGAATAAACATACATGCTAACCACTTGACAAAATATCCATATGAAATCTAGAGCAATACATTAATTTTATAGAGAATTCATGATTTATAATGCCTTTGGTTTCCTACAAAGCCTTTGGTGAAATATATCAAAAAATTAAAAGTTTGGTCGAAGTAAGTGTATAAATGAAGGATGAAACACATAGGAAGCTATGATAAGCTATGAGAAGGTGACATGAAGCTAATGAAAGGAGGCATCTCAATGATGTTAAATCACATGGGATTCTCTTTGTATAAATAGATAATTTTAACAATGTATAAAGTCCTTCACAAGATGTAATAAAAACACTAGCAAGGTGCAAGAACTGTTTGATGAAATGCCATAATAGTGGTGTCTCATGCAATGCTGAGATGTTTAGTTATATGCAATGTTGAGCTATTCAAAATATTGTTAGATAAATAGATAATTTTAACAATGTATAATGTCCTTCACAAGATATAATGAAAACTATGGAGTGAACTATGTTTGTCTGATTATATAACTATTGTCTTATGTCAAGTATCCCACACAGTCTCATGGATTGTCAAGTACAAGTCAATACACCCCATAGAGATTAATGTCTTTTACCATTTGTAAAATATCTCTCATTTCCACCTATCTTTCTCACTGCATGAAGTTCAGCTACCAATAAATAGGTATTTGTTAGAATTGTCTTCCTCAAGCAAGGAAAATCTAGGAATGGAAGAAAAAAGTGAGACATTTAGTACGTGTAATTAAATAAGATCGACTCGAGGTCAAAAGATTAGAAAGAAATTCAATAAATGCATGAAAGTTTTCCTTGCTCAACAGGGGTTGTATTCTTATGATGATGAGAGCAAAGGCAACTCTGTGCTGCCACTTAGGTACAAAGATCTATAGAAACAATGGGTCCATGATGAACTTCCTTCAATAAACACTGATTTTTGTGTTAAAGAGAGGATATATCGCATAGCACTATCTTCATTACATGGTTTGGGCCTATTTTCTATGGATGGCATAAAGTTCTCTTACAATAAAGTTTTTGAATTGATGGAGAATGTTGAACCTTGTTATGATTATAGTAGTTGGATGCAGATTGTTAAATATAAAAAAATATGTGTAGGTATGCACTCGCAGAAAATTATATAAAAGAAAAAGTCAGTGAACAAAGTAAAAAAGTAGCTATATACATTGATGGAATACTGGAAGCATCAGGGAATATTGCAAGTCTTATAAATAGTACAGGACCTACGTCAACTAAGAAGCAACCCAATTGCATATTTTAGGCGTGCGAGGGAAATCACATATTTGTATGTGCAATCAAATCAATACGTGGAGGTGAGGAGCTGCTTATCGATTACAATTTGAATCACATAGGTACAAAAAACCCCATCACTATCATGGACAAGGTGGTACAATGTCATTATCTGTTATATATTTATATATGTATGTACATGCAGGTGTTGTATGCAGGTTTGCAGGTACCGGGCATCAACTTCCCTGAATTGTCAGGATGAGCGTGCCCTATCACAATATCTCAAATGGTAAGAGAGGGGAGATAATATACAGATCCAAAACCCTAACCTAAGCCCATTTGTCCTAGGATTGGACAAGTATCTACTATCTACCCTATCCGAATTTGTTAGGTTGACAAAGTTCATGGATCCCTTCCTTGAGCTTGTTTATTTTATATGATGTTCTTGTTTTATTGCTGATTGATTATGTGATTTTCTATAGTTATGGAATTTAATATTATAATTGGAAAATAATATTAAATTTATTTCCTATGTTTTTGTATGATTATTAATTAATTAAAAATCAAATATTAGGATATTTGGTTTTAATTAATTAATTATGTGAAATAAGATTAATATTGCCCATTAGATATTAAATTATTAAATTGCATGATTTAATGGTGTTTGGAATATAAAATTATTTAATGAGAGATTAAAATATATTAGCATGTGCTTTATTGAGTTTGAATGTTATTTGTTTCAAAAAGGAGACAACTTGTCTTTAGGAGACTAAGTTGAGTTGTGCACAATTAAAAGATATTTTTAATTATTAATTAGTAATTTCTTTCAACTCAAGAGTGTGAGTTTGATTATGAGTTGTATTATGAGTCATCTAGGGTTTGCATGAATGGTGGAGTTGAATCCCTAATAGGGGGAAATGCATTCATTTGGAGATTAGATAGGTTTTGGAGACAGGTTTCTTTTGGAGGAGAATTTTGGAGAGCTTATGTGGTTGGGTTTTTGAGGATTCTTGGTTTGTTGTGGTTGCTTGATGTTTTGGGCTTGATTGTGCATCTGGATCTGGTTCCTGCTTTCATCATAGTTTTAATATTTGCAGACAAGATTGGATTTGGAATAAATCTCACTCTTAGATCTACAACAGGGGTTTCATTACAATTTCTAGCATTGGATCTAAGGTAGGATCTGGAATTCTTGTTGTGTGTTTTCTATTATTTTATCTGGTAAAATTTTGTGTTTGAGTAGATCTGGATTTATCTCATTAGATCTATACGATTTCTTTGATTCTGGGTGTTATAGAAACCCTAGATTTGTTATTTTATATTTTTATGATGATTTGGCATTGTACCGTTATGCTAGCAAATTTTTTTCAAAAGATTGTTTATAGTTTGCTCATAAAACAAAAAAAAATAAATTTTGTTATATAGTTAAACTATAGTGTTGTAGAAAAATTAGTTCCCTTGAGAAAGAAAATTCAATTTGGTTGGAAAAACTCAATTGGACTATAAAAATCAATTCTGGGTTAAAAAGGAAATAAAATCCAAATTCTATCAAAAAAAATAAAAATTACTCTTTGTGTAAAAAAAATGTATATTCAGTCAAGAAAATAATCACATAAAAGAGCTAAAGCTAATGAAAAAAAAATGTCAATCCATATTGCTATTAATTGTACTTTTAGATTTTAAAAAGAAAATATTTATATTCCTTTGTTGCTGTGATATTCATATTTTACAACATGCTGTTGAAAAAGTTTTAAAAAAAATAATAATAATAAATAATATATCATTTTGGATCCCATTGTTTTGATAAAACAATATTAAAAACATATATAAATTGAAGAGGGGAGGCGGGGCCCATCCCCTCACCTCCACCTCTCGGCAACACTTAGGCTACCAGCGACAGTCTAAGTACTATCATCTACAGTCTAGGCTATCAGTGATAGCACCTAGGCTACCCCAGCAACGCCTTGGGGAATGGGGCGTGGGGCCTGCAGGGTCCCCCCCAAAAGTAATTTTTTTTTTTTATGTTTGTTTCATTTTGTTTTAAAAAAATTATATATTTATCATTTAATTCGATATTAATAATTAGTTTAGTTTAATTAAATTTTAATTATTGATTTTAATTTAGTTTGATTTGTATTTAATTTTATATGTATTTTAATAAGATTTGTGAATTAATTTAATTTGCAATTAAATTTAGAAAGCTATGTTTATATACTTAATTCGTTAATTAATTTATTTTTAAAATTAAATTCATTTATTGATTTCTAATGAATTAATATTTGATATACTAATTTATTAAGTTAAATTGGTTCTATAATTAATTTAGTTATTTAGAGATGATTTTGTTATCATTTTAGTTAAAATTGAATTTGTATATTGTTATAGTTAAATCTATAAATTGATTTTGTTTAATTAAATCTTCTAGGGTTATAGACATTCTTGTGTCACTAGGATGTATAGTTAGGCATTTTGAAAGCATATTGGGTTTGAAAAACATATTGGTAATTGATGTGTATATACTGAAATTGGGTTTTTTGTTTTTTTGTATTCGTAGAATGATTATAGGGAATATTCTTATGATTGTTGTATTGTAATAATGTTTATGTTATGTTCCTCTTAGCAATTTTATGTGTGTCAACTTTTGGATTCAATTATGTTCAATATGGAAACATTAAAGTGCTTATGAAATTAGATCTCAGTTTTCTATGGTGCAAATGTGTCTTCTTCATGCCTGGAGTGTCTTATTGTTCTTATTGTGTTTTTGGGATACTAGAAGACCTAGGGGGAAGACAGAGGTTGGGGTATGTGTCAGTTGTTCATGTTCTCAGTGTTTTATTTTGTTATGTGTATGAGATCTGATTATACTCTGATTTGACCATATGGGCTCATGTTGCTTTGTTTTCTATTTATGGTATCTTTGTAATCATATCAGTTTCTGGTGTGTGAAACTAGATCTTGGATTACCTGGTTGTATACCTGTTCGATCTATGTGAGATTGTGAGCTTAGGAGAGGTTAAATAGGTGCACCTTAGGGGAGTGGCTTACTATAGGGGTCTAGGGCTCAAAAGGAGCCAATACTAGGGTAACCTATCATAAGTTGTTTTAATAAGTGATAACCTAATAATAAAACTTGGGGAATAACATTAAATACAAGATTGATATTTTGGCTCCGCATGGATTATATTGAGGGTCCGAGGTCCAGACAGACCAGTCTAGGGTAACTCAAGTAGTCTTCCATGTGATGACACTCCCATAGTATGTAGCCTAAGTCTCCTTTATAGTTGTTTTTCATATATCGGATGCCTCTAGAATAGTGAGTCTTACCTATCACTATCTTATTCACCTTGGATTAGAGAGCTTTCATGATCCTTTCCTTAGCTTGAGTTGTTTGATGTTTGTTATCTGAGTGGGATCTATTGTTATCTCCCTAGCATGGTGGGAGTGGACCATTTAGGTTCATGAGGTCAGGTGCTAGTGATTCTTTTACCATTTGAGATTCTGACATTCATGTACTAGTGTTGGATGATCCCTATGATAGTTGTTCCTTCTTGATCTTGATTGATGGAGTTGTGTTCTTCTTTCTCTTCTTCTTGTGATCATGTATCTTTGTATCAGTTATTTAGAGATATCATGTGTACTTCTTTTCATTTATTGTTCATTACATACCTTGCGACATGTGTAGTGGATATAGGTTTATGGATACCTTATGGTACCATATGTATTTATCTTCTATGTGATGTTGCTTTTATCTTTCATTTGTTTATATGAGATTTGTAATTGTACCTAATCTAATTTAATTAATTATGTAAATGTAATATTCATCAAGGAACTCTTGAGAGTTGTAACCTATGTTGGTTAATGTTTTAATGTGAGTACATGGTAATTACTTTCGCATCGATGTCTATCTTATATGTTAACTTTAAAAAAATTTATTCTGCAAACATAGAATCATGTTTAGGTTAAGTTCTCCTAGGTTCCCTGGTGGGGCATTACACTTTGTACTTATGTGATCTAACATATTTCAAACATCACATAGGTTTGCTGACACAACAAAGGCAACAACAACTAGGAAAAAAAAGCACGGGCAACACATGCTTGGCTCGTGTGGATATTCAAAACTTGTTGCACGAGTTGTAAGTATTAGTAAATGAAAAATCGTATGTAAATATTTATAATTAAATTGCAATCAATTTAGTTTTGATGAAATTCACTACAATAAAAATTCATGATACCAATAAAAAATGCAGGCCTTGGAGTTCAAAAAAATCGATTACAGAAGAGGACAAAAAAATAGGCTACAAACATGTTATATTGAATACAAGTAAACATGTAAACAAGTAAACATAATATATTAATAAATATTTAATACAAGTAAACATGTTATATTGAATTTGGCGTAGTAATAAAAATTTATTTATAATGTGTTGGGATTAATAAAATATTTTGTATTGTAGTTGCAGGGGATGTAGAGGTTGTTCCTGATGAGCGTGTTGAGGTTCAAGCCATTGGGCAAGATGATGTGGTTGGAGAAGGTAAAGAGCATCACATTTATGTTTTTTAAAGTATTGAAATACTTGTAACAATAATGAATATATTGGGATCTAAAAATTGAATGAAATAGGGAGCGAAAATGAGCGAAAAAAAGAAGCAAGCCAAAATATGAAATAAACCACGAAACAAAGTTTTAAAAAAAATAGGGCATGCAGAATTAGGTTTTTATGCAAATGATAATAGAGGGCGGAAGAAAATGACACCAGTAGTATTGGTTACTCGGGCTACTACTTCAACTACTGGCTATATGTTCACAAAGCAATCAATTGTCACAAAATAGATGTGTGATCACCAAGCCCTAATTATGATCATCTCAAAGCATTCATAGATAAGCAGAAGTAGAAAAGTCTGGAAGAAGGTAGGAAATCCAAAGATTTATTGAACCCCAAGAAGAAAGATCTCCTAGTAAATGAACATACCTTGAGATCTAGGGTATGCATAGAAATAAAAAATATGGAATGCAGTAGCATTCAGTTACCAAAAATTTTCACAGTTAAGGATTTAGATTGTCAAATTAATCGGTTCTCCAAAACTAAGTACGTACTGCACAATTTGAGCATCCTCGGGATCGAGAGGACCCTAAAATCCAAAACTGAACCAGTCAAAAATTTTGATGACCCTCATTTTTCCTTGAGGAGAGGTGGATTTTCAATGGCCCAGGTGCATCCCGGGAATGCAAAGCCAAAATAGCATGAATGGTAGGAGGTTAAAAAAAGAAGGTAAGAACACATACCGTTGATAGAAATAGCATTGAGATCTCTCTGAGAAATTCATTTGAATCATTAACAACAGAGAAGGACTCTCCAAAAAATAGCTCATATTATCCCCCCATATACGCAATAGGGTTTTGGAAAGGAAGGGAAACCCCAAGGATGAATGCTACAAGCACAAAACTCTTCCTCGGTTAGAACTGAAACATATCCCCCCTTCCTTTGCCAAAACCCTAAATACCTGATCAAGGTTTGCCATTAAAGGGGAGAATATTGAGCATCCTAAATCTAAGACTCTTCCACACAGTGGCATGGAATATGAGCATCTCTCAAATTACTACTCTCCTCCCCATCGACGAATGACTAGTAAGCATCTAAAGTATAAGCCCAACCCAATTACTAATGAGGTAAAGGATCCACAATCAAAGGTTGCTTATTCAGTTTACACACCACCTCATAGGCGGAACAGTAACCAATTGCTTGATCATAATAAAGATAAAGTTTTTTCTAACTGTGATTCTAACAAGACAATCTTAGAGAATAAGTCTATAACACAAAAATATAAATATTATGAAGATGCAGGTATTATTGTCTGATGGAAAGGAGTAGGAGCTAGTATTCTGGATATCACAGAAACCCTGATAGCAATGCTCCCTAGTGAGGTAAGTATCATTGTCCTTATTGATTTTTTCTTTCTCATAGATTGCAAGAAGTCAGAAACTAAAAGGAAAATATTAGAAAATCATAATCTAAAATTTAGGCATGAATCTATTTTTGTAACTAGTTGGATGCCTCTGTTCAATCCATTATATCTAGAAAAATTTGAGGTAGAAAAAGCTATTTCACTCAAAAACTTACCAATAGAACTATCAAACATAGATTTTGTTAGTAGAATAGGCAATAGAATTGGTAAATTTATAAGAATTAGTGAAACCATACCTAAAAAAATAGAGAAGAATATTATCATTAAGATGAACTTACACCAGAATTTCATTCCTCATATTTATCTATATTTCAATTCTAACACAATAATCATTAATCCAATTATTACTGAAAATTTCATAGAATCTAATTACAAAATTAATATTAGCAATCTGGATGTTATTATGGACTCCAAGAAAATAACTAACCTCTTACATAAAAGTTTGGATGTGAACATTAACTTCCACTCAGATAAAGGGGGTTTCACTATCACTAAAGTAGGGGATAATATTACAAAAATTCTACCCCCCGAACAAAACATCAAATCCCCTTGCAAGCCTACTTAGGTAACGAAGTTAATTAGCAGCCAAGTCCCAGTTACTGAGGCCCCTTCAATATTATATATGGAGAGAGTCTCCCCCCATAGCATACCATTAGTAAACAACATCTATGAATCTTTGATAACAGACCAGTCAGAGGGTATCCTAGTTTTTGAAAGGAAGGAAATCCATTCAGAAACTATAGAAAGGCTGCAACCCCTTGATTATGTAGCTCAGCTTGATCCTAAGGGATATTTAGCTAAGGACTCTATGTACACTAAGGATAACCTATTGATCAATCAGAATACTATTCCTATAGATGTATCATCACAAGAAAAACCCTTGAAAGATGAGGAATGTATCAGAGAAATTAAAATTATTATAGATTATATAGGGGAGACTGTAACAGATGAACTTATGGACCTATTTATAAATGAAATCTATGATGAAGAAGAATTAGGATATCAAAAGGATGTTTTAATAAGAAATATTTTGTCACTCAAAAATTCTAAGGAGGAAATTGAAGCTCCAATGGAGTTCCAGCATAAAGATGAGGAACCAAAACTTACAACTCCTTTAGAACTAGAAACTCCTAACAAAGCTTTTTCTGATAACTTGGAAAATATGATAGAATCATATGGTCAAGAGACCATAGATGCTAAAGATGCCCTCATCCATTTAGAAAGAGGGTATGGAGAAGAAGATCAAATAGATTACCCAGATTCTACTCCACATCTTAGAGATAATGCAGAAAACATTACAGAGAACATTGGTGGTTTATTTGGTATCACAAATGAAGATAGAAAGCTTGGAATAGCCATCAATAAGGAAGGCTTATCCTCCCCCAAAATCAATAAGATCAAGAAGAAAAGAGGGAGGAAATATTTTATAGAGCTTAGAAACATAGCTAGCAGCACTGAAAATCAAATGAAGATCTCTAATATTCTGAACAACGGGAAGGGGAAGTTCCTTCCCAAGAAGCAATGAAAGTGACATCCTAGAATGTTAGGGGCTTAAATGCCCCTAACAAACAAAGACTCATTAACAGATATCTAAAGAATTTTGATTCAAAAATTATAATTTTACAAGAAACTAAATTAAATGTTGATGAAAGCATGAAATTTAATAACAAACTTGGTATATGGAAATCAAAATTTGTACCAGCAGCTAGTGCATCAAGAGGCTTAGCAGCCTTGTGGGACCCCCAAAAAGTTTCATCCTTAGTCTTGTCTAATAGTAGTAATTGGATGGTCCTGAGGATTCACAGCCTCAAATCAAACCTAAAATTTAATCTGATCAACATTTATGGACCTATTCAAAACATAGAAAAAAGAAGGGTTTGGCAAGAAGTCCAATCCATATTGAAATCAAACAAAGGAGAGATAGACATCTTAGGTGGAGATTTTAATGCTATCTTGAACATCAATGAAAAATTTGGAGGATCACAGTACATCTCACAATCTCAAAAAGATTTCAATCAATGGGTCACAGACAATAATTTAATTAATATCAAGACCATCAACAGATCATTTACCTAAAACAACAGAAGATCGAGTTTTAGCCATATCATGGAAAAATTACACAGATTTATGTTTAGTGGAGAAGCGAATAATTTTAATCAACTATTGACCGTAGAGATTCTGATGCAGGAGCATCCTGGGTGTAAGAGCAATCTTGCATCACCCAAAAATATTTGTTTTTTCTTTTCAATAAGGGCTATCTTATGCAGAGCTGCTATTTCTAGAAACTTTCTATTTTTAGTAAGTTGGTCATACGATCTCGGAATGTTCTGATTTCACATGTGGAGGTTCATCTCTATCATATCATCCTGCCAGTAAAGTTTCATGGCTAGATCAAGTCTGGTTTTGAAGATATTGAAAATTTTCGGTTTTGGAAACAGGGTGCAGAAACTTTGAACTCAGTTTTGAAGGCTTTAGAGGCCCTGGATGAGGTCGAATTTTGGGCTGAATGAAGCTTGCTTAATTCAAGCGTTGTAGAGCTCCTCGCGCCCTTTCCGAAATGGGGTTACAATAGTCAATCGGGTCAACTGGTGATGACTTATGGTCTTCGGAAGTTGGGTCACCTGAAATGGCAGAAAATGATTTTTCTTCAAAATTTCTGTTCGGGTTTCAAAATTTATTTTGAGCCGACTTTGATGTAATAAATTGAAAAATAAAATAATTCTAAGTTTGGTCGGCCCTATGGGCTAAATTTCTGGAACCTTCCCAGGCGGTGGAAAATTGCCTATATAAGGAAGGTTGTATTATTGTCTTAGGCAGTTCCGAATAGTTCTGGGTAGTAGATCTGGGTAATAGTTTGAGGCTTTGTCCTACAGAATATTGTAAGGGAATGCCCATGTGGCGTTGCATATTGTAAATCTGAAAGTTTGTAATTCCACATTTGTGGAGATAATAAGAAGCCAATTTTCTGTTCTTGCATATTGTTGTTGTTTCTCTATTTCTGTTATGTGTTTGTGGTATTAAGGGGAGCACCCTTCATCAAGTGGTATCAGAGCAAGTTTTCTTGAGTGTGTAAACAGATCGCCGACTGTGAGGCAGTTTGCACCATGACCGTGGTTAGGGTTTCAGCGCGCATCGCGAAAATGCCTCCACGAAGAGAATGTGGCGGAAGAGCTGGTGCTGTGACACCTGAGGTTAGAGAGCTGCAGAGACAAGTGCGAGCATTGCAAGAAGAGATTCGCAGAGGAATGAATCTTAATGTTAGAGATGAAAGCGAGGATGAAGCCGAAGAAGAATATCAAGAAGGAGAAGTTGAAATTGTGAACCAGGAGGAAGAAAGACTTTTTCGGGCGATTTCCAAGATTGGGAAAAGACCTAAGATTGAGGTTCCTACATTTTCTGGAAATCTTAACCTAGAGGAATTGATCGACTGGATCAATGAATGTGAGGAGTATTTTGAGTATGAAGATGTTGAGGATCCTGATAGGGTCAAATTTGCGAAGGCCAGACTGAAAGGTCATGCGAAGATCTGGTGGCAAGAAATTCAATTGGAGCGAAATAGAAGAGGGAAAGATAAAATCACAAGATGGGATCAGATGGTGGATAAATTGAAGCGACAGTTCATTCCTGTTGATTATGAGCTTGACCTACTGAAGAAAATGCAGAGTTTGAAGCAAGCAGGAAGATCTGTTCAGGAGTATACAGAGGAGTTCTATCGACTTCTCATCAGAATAGGCCATGCAGAAGCTGATAAGGAGAAAGTTGCCCGATACCTTAATGGGTTAAGGCTGAGCATTCAGGAGGAGCTGAATCTGGTTCGAATGAATAGTATTGAAGAGGCATACCAGTTTGCCCTAAAAGTAGAGGAAAAGCTGAACAAGAAGTTTGAGAGCAGACAAAACAGAAGAGGTCACGGTGGACGATCTGGTGGACGATCATATGGTGGTCGAAATGAAGATCTGAAAAAGAAGGATGAGGCCAGTAGCAGTCAAAATCAGCAAGGAAATAATTCCAATTGCTTCCAGGATCAAAGTAATAGAGATCAAAGAGGAAGAGGAAGAGGACAAGGATCTGGAAGAGGTGGTTTCCGTGGAACATGTTTTCACTGTGGAGAAGAAGGTCATAGGGCATTTGAATGTCCTCAGCGCCAAGGCAGAATAGATAGGAGAAATGAAGGCTAGGCCAGAGTTGCACATGTAGATGAAGATGCCAGATCATCAAATTCTGAAGATGCTGAAAGAGGAGAAACGTTGATTAACAGAAGAGTCCTGTTGAGTGGTGAGAATGAACCTGAGCAAAGGAGGAGCCTGTTTTGTACCAGGTGCAAGTGTGAAGGTAAATGTTGTGATGTGATTATTGATAGTGGAAGCACTGACAATTTGGTGTCAGAAGAGATGGTGACAAAGTTGAAGCTCAAGAGACAGAAACACCCACATCCATATCGGATTGCCTGGGTACAGGATGACCACAAGGTCATGGTCAATGAACAATGCCTGGTGAAGTTCAAGATTGGCGGATACCAAGATGAGGTGCTGTGTGATGTCATATCTATGGATGCATGTCATATGTTGTTGGGTAGACCATGGCAGTTTGACAGATGTGTTGTACATGATGGTCATGCAAATACCTATTCCCTGATAAAGGATGGAGTGCGACATAAGCTAAAACCATTGAAGGAGACTGAAGAAAAGGTATGTGGTAATGCAAGGATAACTTTTGTTGATGGAAGAAATTTCCTAGATGGTATGAGGCATGAGCATGTATGTTTTGCTTTAATTCCAAAAGTTGGTAAAGAGGAAGTAGAAGATGTTCCTGTAGAAGTTGCAGATTTGTTGAATGAGTTTCAGGATATTGTATCCGATAACGTGCCTGATGGATTACCACCAGTCAGGAAGATCAGTCATCAGATGGACTTGATCCCAGGAGTGAGTTTGCCAAATAAGGCAGCACACAGAATGACACCTGCAGAAAGTGAGGAGTTGAACAGACAAGTACATGAACTATTACAGAAAGGATTGATCCGTGAGAGTCTGAGTCCCTGTGCTGTACCAGCAGTATTAGCACCAAAGAAGAATGGAGAATGGAGGATGTGTACAGATTCTAGGGCAATAAACAAGATCACAATCAAGTACAGGTTTCCATTGCCACGAATGGATGATATTATGGACTGTTTTAGTGGAGCTGTGTATTTCTCAAAGATAGATCTGAAAAGTGGATATCATCAGATTCGGATCAGAGAAGGAGATGAATGGAAGACTGCCTTCAAGACAAAGGAAGGACTATATGAGTGGTTAGTCATGCATTTTGGGCTAACCAATGCACCGAGCACTTTCATGCGGCTCATGAACGAGGTTCTGAAAGAATTTCTGGGTAAGTTTGTCATTGTTTACCTAGATGATATTTTGATCTTTAGTAAGACATTGGATGAGCATATGATGCATATTCGTATGGTATTTGAGAAGTTGAGAGAAGAGAAATTGTTGATTAATTTGAAGAAGTGCAGTTTTGTGAAGAAAGAGTTAGTGTATTTGGGATTTGTAGTTTCAGCAGAAGGTCTAAAAATGGACCCAGAGAAGGTACAGGCTATCCTTGAATGGCCTACTCCAAGGAGTGCTACCGAGGTAAGATCTTTTCATGGTCTAGCTAGCTTTTACAGAAAGTTTATCAGAAATTTTAGCAGTATTTGTGGACCCTTGACTGAAACAATGAGAGGGGATAGAAAAGAGTTTTCAATTGTTTAAACAAAAAGTTACAGAACAACCTGTTTTAGCACTTCCAGATTTTAATAAGGTGTTTCAAGTAGATTGCGATGCTAGTGGTACTGCAATAGGAGTTGTTATGAGCCAAGAAGGTAAACCTATTGCTTATTTCAGTGAGAAGTTAAATGATGCCAAGAGGAAATATTCTGTTTATGATCAAGAATTTTATGCTATAGTTCAGGCATTAAAGAAGTGGAGACATTATCTGCTTCCTAAGGAGTTTTTTTTGTATACTGATCATCAAGCTTTGCAATATTTGAATAGTCAAGGAAAGTTGAATCAGAGGCATTTGAAATGGGTTGAGTTTTTGTAGAGTTATACATTTGTTTTGAAACACAGGAGTGGAAAGTCTAATAGAGTTGCAGATGCTCTTAGCAGAAGGCAACTATTGCTGACAGAAATGCAGATTGAAGTGGTTGGGTTCAAGGAACTCAAGAATTTGTATCCAGAGGATCCTGATTTTGGTGAAGCTTGGAAAGCTTGTAAAGAACCTGTTACTCTAGACAGGACGAAATGGCTGGATTTTATCATCCAAGATGATATGCTATTCAGAGGGAGTCAGTTGTGCATTCCACGAAGTTCTATGAGGGAGAATCTCATCAAGGAGAAGCATAGTGGAGGATTGGCTGGACATTTTGGTCGTGATAAAACCCTTGGTTTGGTTAGTGAGAATTATTATTGGCCACAGTTGCAGCAAGATGTGAAGAAGTTTGTACAGCGTTGCAGAGTATGTCAGATGGTGAAAGGAGTGAAGCAGAATACAGGATTGTATCAGCCATTATCTGTACCAGAGAAGCCTTGGGAGGATATTATCATGGACTTTGTTCTTGGTTTACCGAGGACTCAGCGGGGACATGATTCAATTTTTGTGGTGGTTGACAGATTTTCAAAGATGGCACATTTCATTCCCTGCAAGAAAACTAATGATGTTGTTCATGTAGCAGAATTGTTTTTCAGAGAAGTAGTGAGACTTCATGGTTTGCCAAAGACCATAGTTTCAGATCGGGACACTAAGTTTGTTAGATATTTCTGGCATACATTGTGGAAGAAGTTGAAGACAGATTTGAAGTTCAGTTCATCACATCATCCACAAACTGATGGACAGACAGAGGTGGTGAATAGGAGTTTGGGAAATTTGCTGAGATGTTTGGTTGGAGATAAGCCAACAGGATGGGATTTGATTTTACCACAGGCAGAATTTGCATACAATAATTCTGTCAACAGAAGCACTGGTAAATCACCATTCCAGATTGTATATGGAAGTAGTCCAAGAAATGCATCTGAATTGAGAAAGATAGATAAAAGAGAAATAAGTAGTGCTGAAGCTGAGGATTTTGCAGAACACTTGAAGAACATCCATGGGGAGGTGAGGAAGCATATTACCAAGATGAACGCACAGTATAAGGCTAAGGCAGATGAGAAAAGGAGGTATAAGGAATTTCAAGTTGGTGATGAAGTCATGGTTCATTTGCGGAAGGAGCGGTTTCCAGTAGGTACATATAACAAGCTGAAAATGAAGAAGTTTGGACCATGTAAGATACTGAAGAAACATGATTCAGGAAACGCATATGAGGTAGAATTGCCTACTGAGCTAAATATTTCACCAGTGTTTAACATTTCAGATTTGACAGAGTATCATGAAGGAGGTGTTGAAGATGAGATCACAGCAGCACAGTGGAGTATTCCAGCAACTAGTTCAGACACTAAGGAGATCGAAGATATACTGGACAGTCGTGTTGGCAGAAGCACAAGGAACAAGACATATGAAGAATATCTGGTCAAGTGGAAAGGATGACCTATTGAAGATTCATCATGGCTAACAAGGGTGGAGGTTAACTATCTTGGTTTTACTCTGCACACCTGAGTTGTGACAGGGTCACTTCTCAAATTACCCTAGGTGTCTGATGCAGGAGCATCCTGGGTGTAAGAGCAATCTTGCATCACCCAAAAATATTTGTTTTTTCTTTTCAATAAGGGCTATCTTGTGCAGAGCTGCTATTTCTAGAAACTTTCTATTTTTAGTAAGTTGGTCATACGATCTCGGAATGTTCTGATTTCACATGTGGAGGTTCATCTCTGTCATATCAGCCTGCCAGTAAAGTTTCATGGCTAGATCAAGTCTGGTTTTGAAGATATTGAAAATTTTCGGTTTTGGAAACAGGGTGCAGAAACTTTGAACTCAGTTTTGAAGGCTTTAGAGGCCCCGGATGAGGTCAAATTTTGGGCTGAATGAAGCTTGCTTAATTCAAGTGTTGTAGAGCTCCTCGTGCCCTTTCCGAAATGGGGTTACAATAGTCAATCGGGTCAACTGGTGATGACTTATGGTCTTCGGAAGTTGGGTCACCTGAAATGGCAGAAAATGATTTTTCTTCAAAATTTCTGTTCGGGTTTCAAAATTTATTTTGAGCCGACTTTGATGTAATAAATTGAAAAATAAAATAATTCTAAGTTTGGTCGGCCCTATGGGCTAAATTTCTAGAACCTTCCCAGGCGGTGGAAAATTGCCTATATAAGGAAGGCTGTATTATTGTCTTAGGCAGTTCCGAATAGTTCTGGGTAGTAGATCTGGGTAATAGTTTGAGGCTTTGTCCTACAGAATATTGTAAGGGAATGCCCATGTGGCGTTGCATATTGTAAATCTGAAAGTTTGTAATTCCACATTTGTGGAGATAATAAGAAGCCAATTTTCTGTTCTTGCATATTGTTGTTGTTTCTCTATTTCTGTTATGTGTTTGTGGTATTAAGGGGAGCACCCTTCATCAGATTCTCCCAGATACAGGCTTGGATCATTTCCCCATCAGATTAACAATTATTGAAAATTGTAAACCCAATAGAAACCCGTTTAAATTTGAATTTACATGGTTCCAAGATCAGGACGTCATCAACCTTCTAGAACAATGGTGGAACCAAATGATAGTTGAGGGATCTAAGATGTATAGTTTAGTAACTAAACTCAAAATTATTAAAAATAAAGTCTTGGAATGGAATAAGAATAAATTTAACAATATCTTTGAAGAGAAAATTCAGACTGAACAGGAATTAGAGAGCCTTAATAACTTAGTCATAGCCCAAGGAATGAATGAAGCTAGCTATCTCAAAGAAAAAGAACTAATGACTAAATATAATGCAATTTTACTTAAAGAAGAAATATATTGGAAACAGAAATCTAGGGAAACTTGGCTTAGAGAAGGAGATAATAACACTAAATTCTTCCATAAATCAACCAACCTAAAAAGAAATATTAATAGGATTTCCAAGATTAGAGATGAGAGGGGGAAACTCTTAGAAGATCCTAAAGACATCGCAGATCGGATCATAGAATTTTACAAATCTCTTCTTAACAATACAAAAGTGGTTAACCTTCAAGCCCAAAATGAAATGCTTAAGGCTATACCTAAGCTAATAATGGATGAGGATAACATTATCATTAACAAAAAACTCACCTTGGAAGAAGTCAAGACCGCCTTATTCCAAATGTAGCCAGACAAAGCCCCAAGCCCAGATGGCTTTCAGGCTGGCTTCTTCCAAAAATGTTGGCCCTTTATGGGAATCAACATCTGGCAAGCTGTGGAAGCAACTAGAAGCTCTGGTGCTATCCTATTAGAAATTAACAATACATTTTTTTCTCTTATTCCCAAGAAAAATGACTGTATTGACCCAGGGGATTTTTGTCCTATATCACTTTAAAACACTATTTATAAAATATTATCAAAATGTCTGGCGAATAGACTTAAAACTCTCCTCCTAATTTTAATCTCAGAAGAATAGATGGGCTTTGTAGCCAATAGGTCAATCTTATATGGCATTGTCATCGCCCAAGAACTAGTCCACACCACACAAGCAACCAAGGAACTGCGTATGTTTATAAAAATTGATATTGAAAAGGCATACGACAAGGTGGATTGGAGATTCCTTTGTAAATGCTTGGAAGCTTTTGGCTTCTCCAAGCAATGGATCAATCTCATTTTCAAGTGTATCTCTACCCCCAAGATCTCTGTTCTTGTTAATGGTACTCCAGAAGGTTTTTTTGGCATATCTCGAGGCATCAGACAAGGTGACCCATTGTCACCCTTCTTTTATGTTATCATGGCAGAAGCCTTCAGGAGAACCATCACAAAGAAATAGACAGAAGGTAAGATTATAGGTTTAAAAGCTGTAGATAATATTCCATACATAACCCACAAAAAAATCATGGATGATACTATTCTCCTAGGGTCCACCAATTGCCAAGAGGCTAAGGCCTTCAAAGATGTCCTTAACCTATACATGAAGGCCTTAGGCCAACAAGTCAACCCTAATAAATCAGAGATCTTCTTTATTAATACTTCAACTAATCTGGAAAAGAAAATTTGTGATACCCTTGGTTATAAACTGGGTAACTTTCCATGTAAATATCTAGGTATTGAATTAGACAAGGGCCAACAATCATCCAAAATTTGGCAACAAGTATTAGCTAATGTTCAAGATAAGAAAAGCTCTTGGAAAGGTAAGTGGCTTACTAAACCAGGAAGAACCATAATGATTAAATCAGTCTTGACAGCCATTCCAATGTATCAGATGTCTATTCTCCCCCTCCCTACTAATATTAAGCATAACTTGGATAAGATGTTGAGAGAATTTTACTGGCAAGGTTCATCTGAGGAAAATAAATTGGCCCTAATCAAATGGGACAACTTGTGTAAACCAATTTCTATGGGTGGTTTGGGAATTAAGAACCTTATGTGGCAAAATCAAGCTCTAGGAGCAAAGCTCATCTAAAGACTCTTTAAGGAACCTAATAGTAAGTGGGCATCAATATTACTACACAAATATATCCTAGAGGTTGATCCCATTAATATTTTTAGAGCTCAATCACATGTTAAAGGCTCTCGCATCTAGAACTTCATTAAGGATTCTATAGGTATCATCAGCAAGTACCTCACTTGGGATGTGGGTCTCGAGGACCATGCTTTTTTTTGGGATGACTCCTGGGTAGGCTTCCCCTTGTTAAAAAAGGAAGGCTTCTCACCAAATTTCATAGAAGAATGCAAAGTTAACATCAGTATATACCTAAAAGACTATATTGGATTGAGTAAGGATTATGATTCAAATTCAACCTCAAGTGGATTGCCTTCAGACCAAGAAAGATAGAAGTTAATCAATATAATAAAGGATAGAAACATCAGTATCAAAAATAGATCAGACACCCTCTTATGCGTAGACTCCAATAATGGGGAATACTCAGTAAAAGATGGTTACAAAACCATAATGCGCAAGAAACATTTGGATAATTTAGATATTGCCCTTAATCTTTGCTGGAACAAAGCCTACCTACCTAAGGCTAGAATGTTTCTCTGGGCTACTTTGCAAGATAGAATCTTAACTTCAGATAGAATTCATAAGCTAGGTTTCAAGGGACCATCAAGGTGCCCCTTATGCGAGAACCAGGTAGAGGATGTGGATCATCTTCTTTTGAACTGCACCTTTACCCAAAATTGTTGGAAATGGTTACAACAGTCCCTCAACTGGAAGACTGCTCTTCCTTTAGACCTTCTAGGCCTTCTTAAAGCATGGCCAACTCTCTATAAAGACAATCTCTATAAGGACATCTAGACTATATCCCCCTCTATTCTAGTTTGGGAAGTATGAAAGGAATGTAATAGAAGGATTTTTACAAATCAAAAACTAGATTGGAGAAATATCATAAATAAAATTGAAGCTTCAATAACTGAAACTATCAATAGCAAACTTCAGGGAATTACATTCTATGAAGACTCCTTCAGATCTTGGGACAATAAGATCAGACTAAAATTGCCCTCACTGAACATTCTGACACTTTTTGGTAGAGGAGGTATCAAATCAAAATCAGACAGGTCTAATTGCACTTGGATCCCTCCCAATGAAGGTTGGGTCAAGTTAAACTTTGATGGGGTGTCCAGAGGCAACCCCGGGGTTGCAGGCATCAATGGGATCATCAGGAACTGGAAGGGAGAAACTATTAATAAATATACTTACCCCATTAAACCCACTATGAACAACATGGTAGAGTGCTTAGCTGCTCTAGAAGGCCTTAAAATTTGTAAAAAACTCAATTTTTCAAAATTAATCATCGAAGGTGATTCCCAAATAATCATTAACTCTCTAAGAACAAAAAAGACACCCAATTGGTCAATCAATTCTAAGTTTGAAGAAATAAATCTTGTCTTAGAGTCCATCCCTGAGTTTGTTGTAAAACACACATATCAGGAGGGTAATTCAGAAGCTGACTCACTAGCCAATCTAGGTGCCAATGGTATCTCTATCATGGATTAATTTATTTTCACCTATCTCTCATAGCTTATCTAATTATTCACTTCCTACCTTTTAGCTTTCTTTTCAAGGTTATATTGTCTTCTTAATTTATGAATCTCCGATTGGCATTGGTGATCTTACCTCTCCCCCCTTGCCATTCATCAGCTGATGACTCCGATGATGGCTTCTTATTAGAGAAGGCAGACTTGTCATCATAACATAGCATATTAGTTGGCTCACATTTGAACCCAACTCCTGTCCCCCTCATCGTGCTCTATTCTCAACATGTCACTCACCTTCTAGACCCTTCCAACTATCTCTTGTATTTTCTAGATGCTTCTATCATCCCTTTTCCCCTTCAGTTTGCTTCTATTAAGGCAACTTACCTTTATCAAAATATAGTGGTTATCAAATAGGAAAACCATCCTAGTTTTTCTCCATGGTGGAAAGGAAGAAATATTAGTGCCTTGGCTCTCTATCAATCGATGCTATATTATGTGTATAGTTGTTAATATACCATAGTTATATGGAGTAATCTATATACAAGTTATATTTCTAGTTTGTATATAGATTATAGCAGGTGATTACATAGTTTATGTACATAGGTAGGTATGTATTCATTAGGTCTATATATAAAGGGTCTTGTTTTGATGTGAATACTGTGGACATAGTCTAATGGGTAGTTTTTGTTTCCCCCCCAAATCTTGGGACAGCAATGTATAGTGCCCCTTATAGAAATTAATATATC
This sequence comes from Chamaecyparis obtusa, assembly GCA_027943335.1. Taxonomy (NCBI): domain Eukaryota; kingdom Viridiplantae; phylum Streptophyta; class Pinopsida; order Cupressales; family Cupressaceae; genus Chamaecyparis; species Chamaecyparis obtusa. The sequence goes on along the minus strand of BSBK01000830.1, from coordinate 65,163 downwards.
ACTTAGTTGCTCAACATGTTTATCTATATTCTGGAATTAGTGTACCAACTAATTCCTTGCTCATCAAAGATTTGGATTGGAAAATAAAGTTTTTCAGCACTAAGGATAGCTGACATAGTACTCAATAGATATAAAGATCGAATCCTGTGCCTATTATGTTTAGATTAGCATACTAGACTCCAATGTTCAAACCCCTTGATATTCTTCACTACTATGTTTCTTAAGCACTCAAAAGGCTTTGATTGATACATCCTTTGTGCATTTGTGTATGGTTAGATAATTTTATCCAGAATACTGAGACAAGATGGTTAATTTCATATAAATTATTTCTTACTTTGATGGTAAATAACATAGAACAAACCCCATTGTAGTGGGTACGGAGTTTCCTTACTAATGGATCCCTTTTTATACAGTTTGTGCACTCTTCAGCTTTTATTACACTGATTATCTATACAGAAAGGAGGTCTCAAGTTATGAGCAATAGTCAGAAAGCTATATGAAAGTCTTAGGTTGCAAATTTCATGACAATGTAGATCAATGGTACTCTGTCTCCATCACAGTACCCAATGCTTTATACTTTGAAATTGGACGTTTAATAAACAAGAAAACATAGGGAATATACAGGCATGTATAAGCAACCATTGGGAATAGTAAGCATGCACCTAATATTTTAAATAGTTACCACATGGCATTACTATGTAATATGCAAATTCCATAGTTATGGATGAGAAGCTGACTATAATAGAAATAAGTATATCTCCAATCCTATATATATATATATACATTCTAGGGAGGTAATATATATAAATGTATACATATTTTTATATGTATATATTTATATAAATATGCAAGAAATTGCCATGTCCTTTGTATGAATGGTATACATATGAATGGTTTGTATACATATATAATTTCTCACAAATATGTATACCATTCATACAGAGGACGTGGCAATTTCTTGCATATTTATATAAATATATACATATAAAAATATGTATACATTTATATATATTACCTCCCTAGAATGTATGTTTTTATGGATTCTATGAGGCCATGTACACAACTTCTGATGTAATGCTCTTAGAGTTAGGATTAAGGAATATTTTCAGAATCTCCTCTATACACTTTTTTACATGTTAGGTGTTTTGTATATGTTATGTATAATCAGGATTTTAGGATGGTACTTTTATGTTATTGTTTTATTTTAGGCCTTTAGCAATGTGATAAGATGAATTTAGGTTTTCTAATGTCTTGGTTTATGATTTCTAGGTTATCCTTTTAATTTTAATTGGATACTATAGTTTTCAATTTAGACCATGGTAGAAGATACAATTAATGAATTAGAAATGATATCAGGATTGCAATGGTTATACCAATTCTTAAAATTAGTATACCCTAATTCATATTATCAAACCATAGGATGACTACAATAATGCTTAATGCTATTAATTTTATGGAGCATTGACATTGATCTTAGATGGTAGTATATGGATTGGCTATGTTCATGTTCTTTAGATATCATTATTCTCCTCGTAGTGATTAAGTATTAGAATGAAGGAGGACATTGTCAATAGGAGCTATTTTGAAAGCGAAAATTCAAAGGAAATTATCAAAGCTTCTATAGATACGATGTCTCTAAAAGATTCAAATGGGAAATGTGCCCATATGATACTATTGTAATGAAAATGTAATTCAATAAATGAAAGAACATAAATTATCTAGATAGTGGGTATGCCCACTCAAACTATGTGTGTATGATTAAAATCTTGAAAAGCATCAAGTCGTGGGTATGCCCATGGTGTCTTTGTATTAGTATTAGGACTTATAGTCTCGGGCATGGCTGGAGGTTTTCTCTACCCCACTCTTTCCTACCAGCACTTGCACTGAGTGAGGTTTTTTTGTACTTTTAGTTTTAATAATAATAAAATCCTCTATGGCTTTAGCCTTTTACCGATAAAAAACTAAAAACTAAAATAATGAATATATTTTTAAATTAACCCCAATTATGATAATATGTTTTTAATTAATGAATCCTTTTATTTGTTAATGCAAAGGACCTACCTTTGCAAAGGACAGTGAGATCACATGCATGACCAAGAAGAAATGACAATGTGGACACAGATAGGCCTCTGCAACAATATAGGGAAGCAAAAAAAAAAAAAAAAGCCAAAAAAGAGAATGATTCTCATTTATGCAACTTATTTGATAATGACTGATGTTTATTTCTTGTTGTTTATTTGATAATGTCTGATGGTTATTTACACATGTTTGAACTTAGTAACATGTTTTCTTTCATTCTTGCATTTGAAATGTTAATGGGCTGCATACAAAGGTATGTTGTAATGTTGGAGGGGTTTTCACTAAATTTTAGACGATTTCATATTTTGGGAGAAATTAGTATTAGAATGTTCAATGGGTTCTTTTCTAAAACAAACTACTTGAACAACAATAAAACTTGTAATACAAATGCTGATTACAACTACCAAGTTAGAAGCTTCACAAAAAACCTTAAATCATCATCTTGTCTAGAATGGTTAATCAATTGTTTAAGGTGGATTAGTTTTGATGATGAGACACACCATTCTGATTCTTGGAACTTGATTTGTAACCATAAGTGATGGAGTTGAGGGGAGATGAAGGAATACCAAACAATGAATTTAGAAATTTTCATTAGAGAAATTGCAGTGGAGGTCTGATCAATAGAGAAGATATTTATGACCGCAGGAGAATGAATAGTGGTTATAGTTGTAGTGGGGAAGAAAGTGGAGGCCAGCCATGAAGAAACTTGCTGACAAAGATGGTGTACAAGAAACAAAGGAGATTGGTGTACTTTTTAATAATAAAAAAAGTTAAATAATGATTTTAGATGTTAACTGTCATAGTCTCTTGGTTTCAGGCAATACATAAGGAGACACCTAGTTCAATATGCAATCTCAATTCATATACATAGGATATCAGGTGGAGCTGAAAAACACAATAGGGTTGCATTTTTTATAGAGGTCTTTAATTGCATATTTTAAGTTATAGACCATCGCAAACATTGTAATTTTGACCTATTAAAAAAATGTAAATGTGTTGTGTTTTCTCAGCTCCATCTGCTATCCCTACATATTCTTCTTGTGTTGCATGTGCATTCTCAATTCAGAGTGGGAAAATCTTATTTTCGATGTGAGGGAGAGAATCCAAATAGATAAAGAACAAGAAAATAAACATGATAGCTACAAAACATAAATGTAGGTATCACAACAGCTGAGAAACATAAATTTAGGCATCATGGTCACAATTATTTGGAGACACAACATAATTGAATGCTATACCCAAAGGATGCAACACAACCACTACTCCTGTAGTTCTTAGTTGACACTGCAAGATCTAAAAACCATATATAGATTCCTTATCTTTGGTTTTTGGATCCCACAGTGACCACTTAGAACTACAAGAGTAGTGGTTGTGTTTCATCTTCTAGGTATAGCATTCAATTATGTTGTGTCTCCAAACAATTGTGACCATGATGCCTACATTTATGTTTCTTAGCTGTTGTGTCTCAGGACCCCTTATGACCCTTTATGACCCTTTATGATCCCTAAGAATACATCTTAGAGGTCTTAAAGTGTCGTAAAGGGTCATAAGAGGATCTTAGGAGGGGCTAGTTGAGCTTCCACATTCACGTGGTTGGCCTTGTTAAGTAGAGAATCTTTAACTATTATCGAGACAAAGAGAAGCTCAATAATTTAAGATCCCAATCAATGTACTAAAAAATATATATTTCTTTTTAAAAAATAGTGTGAGTCATCGCAATTATGATGGAAACCAAATAATAACCAATGATAAAACTAAAAGAAATGACTATCTATCAAAAACATCAATCACTTCAATTAAGGAGAAATGATCACTTCAACTGGCCTTAAGAAGTATTGACTTGAAGATCAAGTCATATCGATCCTTCTCAATGGCTACCTAATCAATAGATCTCTGCCAAGAACCCAGTCGCAAAGAAACACTATAGACCGCACTATGAACCCATTGTGAAGAGGCATCCAATGTCTCATAAGTCACATCAAATGACCCACTTTCTATAATCCAAGTCTCTCAGCTCGGTTCACCAAGAAGAAGACTTCTCTGAAGTCATCATAGACACCATAGTGATCTACAAATTTCCACTGTTGAAGTTTTGCAAGTAAAGTCATTGCTATACTCCATAGGAACAAAGTACATCTAATTCAGACCATAAAAGTCAAGAAGTCACTCGAATTAGATCCAAATGAAATCAAGTCCACATATATCCCATGAACACATCAGGAAGAATGCATCTCTGATCGTCATACTAGCTTCTTGTCATCTACCAAATCTACTACAAAGTCATCTTCGAACCAAATCATGAGCATGAATAAAAGACCTTGACTCACCAAATCACCTTGCAAGTCGATCAAGATCCGAAATTAATGCAACCAACTAGAACTAGATTTGCAAGAACACTGTTTCGAATTGATACAAACTCGATCGAAAAATATAATTTTTTTTTTAAAAATTGTGAGTTTCATCACAATTACGACGTCTCTAGGAAAGCAATAAGAATCTATCAGAAACTTCTAATGCACAACCATCGCATGAACAAAATTTTCATTGGTAGATAATCTACCAATGATGGTTAGCCATTGAAACATTAGGACAATTAACCATCACATGTACAACATTTATGTTGGTAAATTATCTTCGTCTGATATCTAGCTGTTGAAATTGGGACAACTACAAATAGACACGATGGTGTATTCGCTATCTTGAAGCCCCCTTTTTGTGATGGCTATAATCATCTTAATTATGATGCCAATTGTAGCCATCATTTTTTTTTACTACAAAACTATGACATCGGGGTGGTGTCGGGTAAAAGCATAATAGGTTGTCACCCTTTTACAAAGGAAAAGGCTAACAAAATCAAAGCTCTTCAACTTCAATAGTATAAAAATGACATTTATGTTTGGAATTTGAAGATGATGTAAACTAAATAAATGTGATAAAATGGATGAAGTTTATGATTAATATTTTTAATAATTTTTTTGAATAAGAATTGATATGTTTTTTTAATTTTTAAAGATGATTTTTCAGTTGCTGAAAAATGCTAAAAATTAGGGTTCTAGTTCCCACCAAAAAAATTATATGTAAATAATCATTTTTTCCCCTAATTTCAAAATATGTCATATATGACATATATAGCTAGTGCATGAAGAAATAAAAATTGGTTTGTGACCTATATTTTCTCTTTTATAACAATTCAAATTCCAACTCACTGAAATCAACCGTTTTCATCTCGCAACATATTTTTCATAACAAAACTATCCCAATCAAAAAAAGAAATATATATTCTTGAAGAGGGCTCTCTCCTCTAGTGCACCATATTTTTTTCAAATTTATTTAAAATGATTTACTATTTTTTTCTTTCTCCGAATCAACATCTCCTTGACTGTTAAAATACCTACTTGCAATATTTTTTAATTACAATAAACTATGTCTAATTAAAATACTATAAAATATATATGAGGGTATTCTTGACTCTGATCTCTACAAAAGGGTATTTTTTTATTTTTCTAAAAATATCATTAAAAATATTAGGAGTTATTGAAACACCACTTTTTTGAAATAATTTGATTTTTATGGTAATTGGACCCAAAGTGGTATAAAACATGCATTTAATAGATATTTCCAATTGGAAAAGTTAAAGAACTTATCTAATTGAGCTAGGATGAATCTAGCTAGACCATACGTATGACCAAAATTAATGTTTAGTTAGAAATACTAAAATTCAGCCATGTTGATAAGTTAGCCTGAAAGGTGACACCTAATTGTGCTTTTACCCTGTCATAATATCAATGATAAAACATCTCGATTCCAACACCCTTATGTCAGAAAAAGGTCCCAAATGTACTAGTGTTGGTTGTAGCTCTGAAGGTGCATCTAGAGGTTTTGTGATCTTTTGGAATGGTTTCAATATTTTAGGTAAGATTCTTAAGATGGATAAAAACATCCTTAGTATGAAGTTTGTTCATATTAGGTGTTGCTTCATTTGGGTTATTAGTAATATATATGCTCCTAATTCTAAAGTTGGTAGGAATAAATTTTGGAAGGTTATTGAGAATCATAGGTTGTCCTTTCTAGATTTTCCCTGGCTGTTGATGGGTGACTTCAACTTCCCATTGTATGTCATTAAGAAAGATGGGGGCATGCATTCTCAAAGTCAGAATGATGGTAGAATTGATCTTATGGATATGATTAATAGACATGGGATTTTGGATGTGGATCTTCAAGGTTTGAATTATACATGGTGGAATAGAAGGATGGACAAAGATCTTATTTAGGTTAAGTTGGATAGAACCCTCATTTTTGGTGATTGGCTTGATAGCTTTAGTTTCTCCCTTACCTCTTTTACTAAGGTGGGATCGCATCATTTTCCCATCTCCTTTGTGGTGGATCCCCTTGTTACTTCAAGGAAGGCTTTGTTTTGCTTTGAGAAGATCTGGTTGGACCATCTAGAGATTGAGATCAACATTATAGATTGGCAGGATGTCCAAATCCAGGACTCTGCTATGTTCAAAGTGGCCAAAAAAATTAATCATATTAATAGTAACATCAAAGCCTAGAGAAAATAGGTCTTCAGAGATATATTCAAGTCCAAAATATCTATTAAGACTAAACTGGATTCCGTCCAAGTTTCTAGCCAAATGAATGGTCTTTCTCAAGCCTCAAAAGCCTAAGAATAATCTCTTTTGTCCAGCATTCATAACATTGTCTCTAAGGAGGAGGTCTACTGGAGACAAAGATCTAGGTTGTTGTGGTTGAAAGATGGGGATAAGAATACTCATTTCCTCCTTCTGACTGCTTCCAAGCATAGGGCTTCGAATAGAATATCCAACATTCTGTGAGGCCCACCTTCGGCCCACATAGTGATCCTGTTTTATAGATATTAGCCTATCATTTTGATTATGTTACTTTTAGAGATACTTGGACTCTGTCGACTACTGATATACTATGTTGACTCGTTAGACTATTCATTTTGATGATACTGCATATGGGATCCATAGTGTGTGGAGTTGGTTTATGTTATTATATGATGTTTTGTGAACCTGATGATCTTGATGATATTTGAATTATGCTATGGAATATCATTTGAATTATGCAATTTAATTATGAATATTATATGCAATTGAATGATTATTGTTATATCATGCATGTTTAATGTATTGGTTTTCTTCTTTGAATTACTGATGCAGCACTGAGGTATTGCAGGTGGAAGGACCATGGAAAACACATTCGGGGAAATCACTTTGAACGTAGGGCAACCAGTAAAACCAAGGCCCCATCTATTAAGATACCTGAGGCCTTGTTGTTAAGTATTTTTATTCGTAACAGTAATCTGAAATGTATGTGTGTATTAATGTTATGTGTTGTGACATTGGACGTACCTTGTGTGAAATGTTATTTCGTAAAGTGTCACTTGACACTAATGTTAAATGTTATCAAGGTATGTCGAGTGTTGTGTGAGAGCATATTCTAGGAGTTTTAGGGAAATCTTAGCATGCCTTTTTGCCATAGGAACTATAATGTAGTTTCCATTCCCCATTCTCCATCTTATTCCTAGAAGTGAATTTAGAGGGTTAATAGTGGCTTTAGAAAGTGGTTTTATGCCTTATTAGTTAACCCATTCCATCTACCCATGGGTTAGGGGTATTTTCACCTTATAAATAGCCTAAAATTGACTTGTTGACCCTTTTAAAAATTCATGTGCAACCTTGAACGAAATTGCAACTTGCTTGATAGGACCTAATTAATGAGGTTTGTGGGGGTAGGTTTTAGAGGCCTTTTTAGAGGAATTTTGGCAAAGGATAGGGTATTCACCCATTCTCCATCTTTGGAGAGTTCCTGAAAGTTAGGAGAAAAGGCTTGAAGCTTGGATTAGGGCTCAACAACATTCTACCATAGCTTTGGACTTGAGGTAGGAAATCATGTGCTCTCTTTGTTTTTATGAGTTGTTTGTAATTGTGATCATGTTCTTGGCTTCCCATGGTTGGTCATGGTGGAAGCTTGTTTTGTTTTGTTTTGTGTTGTGTTTTAAGCTCCCCATGGTTGGTCATGGTGAGAGCAAGCTTGCAAATGTGTTTTTCTCATGTACTTGGATTTTGGGTTGTTTACTCTTAGATTCTCTCACCCTTGGGAGGGAAGAGAAATCAAGAGGGGGTGTGGGAATGGAGGCAACTCCATGTGTAGAGTCTCCTCCATGTGTGGGGAAGGATGAACTTGGGTGAGTGATTTTCCCCAAGAAACCTTGCATTTAGCCTTTGTGGCAATGGGGGTATAAGGAGGAAAAAAATTGGCCATGTGTGCCTTGTATGTATTTGAGAAATATGGGTCCATGTGTGGCCTTGTTTTATTATGCAATGGTAATCTCCATGGTTTTGTCTACCCACACCCTACAAAGGAAATTTATGAAATTCCTTAGTTATCTTCTTGAGGGAATTTGGGAATTTGTCAATGTTTGTTAATCTTGTTGTGATTGTGTGTGTGATTGTAACCTGTTCAATGTGTTCTCCCCAAGCTCGGGGGTGGTCTCATGAGAGACCTTGGATGGGAGGTGAGCTCCCATGGTCTTTTCCTTGTCTTGTTTGCATTTGCAGATATTGAAGTATGGATGCATGATGATAAAGAAGATAAAGATTTTTGCCCTTGATGTTTTAAATGAGGAATTCACTCCATGTTTTGAAGCATTCTTGTAAATTTGGAATGGTGTATCCAATCTCCCTTTTGAGCACTTGTAAAATGTATTTAGAAAGGAAAATGAGAAAGTTAAGCATAATGCTATAATGAACTTTCTTTGTCAAATCGATGTTTTTAGAAGATGTATTCATTATGGAATTCTAGTAAAGAAAAACCAAGCTTTATTTTGAATATTGCAATGTTGTTTTGAAACCTAGGATGAAGTAAGTTTCAATGGAAATAGGGATAATGAAAAGTTTATGTAATTCATATTATGGAAAGATGAATACTTGCTTGTCTCTTAAAAGACCTTAAATCTCTCTTTACCATTGAAATTACTCTCTTTATCATTGCAATGAGTTCTTCAAGTTGATAGAATCTATATTGATATGTTATCATCACTTATTTGGATGAAATGAGAAGATTGTAGTTTCCTTTAGATGTTTCACATTGACTAGAACAATGCAATAAACTCTGAATTTATGCTTTGAATCACTCCTTAGTTCTATGATAATGTCAAAACAAAAAAAAACAACTTTGAAACTAAGAGCATTTTAGTTTTTAGAAGAGGCCTTATTTGATTAACAAATAAACTATGATAATCTTTGTTTGATATACTATCTAATTGCAATAACTTAAACTCTTCATTCCATATTAGGAATCATTAAATCTTCATTGCTATGCTCTAATAAGATTCAAAAAAAAATGAACTAGAAGTGCTTAAAAAAAAAATAGCACTTCCCAGAAAATTTAAAAAGAGCAAAATGCTCTCTGGATTTTGTATGGGAAAGAATTCCCATACAAAAATCCAACCACAGTCATATTATAATATAAAATTTGCCACCTTTTTTGACAAAGCAATAAAATAAACATAACTTCAAAATATCATTCTTACCTTATTTACTTCTTCCCCTTCCCTAGGCGCAGGTGTAAGGAGAAGCAAAGTCTTTGACTTTATTGCACTTTATTTCCATTGGTCAGAGGGAGTGTCCTTGATGCCACCTCACTCATCCACTACACTCCCATTTCCTTTATCTTCCCCAAGGATCCACGCAGCTTTTTGGAGGAGATAAAAATCATGTTTAAAATGTTTCCTTGTTTTGAATCATGTAAAGAGGGTAGGTGGGCTCTCTAAACTTGGCTTATTAAATAACCCTTCTCCCAAGCACACATCATCACCTCCTTGATATGCGCCCCCCTTAGCTTTTTGGATTTAAATTCCTCATGGCACGTGGGTGAGGAGAGCTTGGGGTAAAGAGATGGTAGTTAATTTGGAGGATAGGGTAGTTGTAGAATGTAGGATATTTAGAAGTTTAAAAGATTGATTTGATAGATTGTTTAGTAGGATAGTTAGTATAGTTAGTAGTTAATTTAGATGTTTAGTTAGTTATTAAGTTAGTTTAGTGGGTAATAAAGTTATGTGTTATTTTATGTTATTTTGTTATTTTTGCTTTTGGATTTAATTTTAGTGAAGATAAATAATATGTTATGCAAGGAATTTTATAGTTATTGGAGATTCCTTTTTATTCAATATTGATAATTTTAAAGCATGTATTAAATATTAGTTAATATATTATAATTTGTTAATTAATTAATATCTATATTACTTAATTAATATTTTATAATTATTAATTAATATTATATAATAATTTAATATAATTATTGATTAAGACTTATATTTTTTATTTTCTAATTTAATAATAAGTTTGATGAATCAGATCATGTATATCCTGTATTTCAAATCAACCGATTAAGCTCCATGAACAGATTGGACTTAACGTAAACATTAGACATTCATGTCCTCTCAGTCAACCTTTGAGAACTTTAGTTGTCGAACGATAATTTTGATTGTCATGAAGATGGACGTACTTAACCTTAATTAATATTTCCCTAGCATCCTTTATAGACAGCATTGTCGAGGTTGTTCACCTGATTCATTATAGCCTCGTCGTTGAACTCATTAACCCACATCTGGTGTGTGTAAACCTATCACTTTTAAAAAAATTTGTTGGTTGTGTTTTGACCCAACTTTTGGGCATCACATTTTGGTATCAGAGCACTGGGTTCAACTCTAGGAACCTTTGTGCCATTACGCTTTGCTAGGAAAGTATTCGTGTACGCATAGTAACCTTTTTGAGTTATGTATGTGAGGAGCATGTGTGAGTACATTATGGAATGGTCATACCAACATCATCGTGTGTGGGTGCCCTAGGATGGCTATGGGAATACCTCGAGGAAGCCAAACCCTTATAACATCGGAGTGATGTAGAAACTGGGTAGAATGGCCTAACCATTTCAGTATGGGGTGGAAAATTGTTCTATACCCTCGCAGGATGTACATTATTAAGTTATGGTGGGGCCAATGCCATGATGTAAATTTTTTTTTTTATGATGGAAATACTCCATGATCATCAACAATTTCTCCTTGTATAGACTAGGACCTTCTCGAAGCATTGGGAACTTATGATACAGCTTGGGAAGGCTAATTAGTCATAGGAGATGGACGATAGTAACCTATGTTAAGAAAAGCATTGTAGTACCAAAGTAAGGTAAAGGAGGCTCGTTTAATTATTGCTTTAGGCAATGAAAGTATGGTGCCCCTAGTCGAGGTATAGATTGAATCACCTATGGATATGTAAGTTAAAGTTTGAAATTCCTCAGTATTCTGTGGTGGGTACTCCTTTTGGATTTGATGTCAGTTGTTTCATTTTGCTTATGGATTTCTTGAGTCATTTATCTTCTTGGTGGAACTTTCTACGTATTGGACTGGTACCTTTTTGTTTTGTTTTCTTGGATTGGGTTTTGTCACCAACTGTATAGTTCTTATCTTGGCAGTTGCCATCGTTGATTTTTTTTATTTTTCTTTTCTTTTCGATTGAAATGAGCTCACTTTTTATTTTTATATTCGAAGTTGAAGCAGACAGATTTGCTTTTTGAGAATTCCTTGTATCTATTTTTTTTTGGGTGACTACTATGAGCACTCTCTTTGGCTGCCAGTCCTATGTCATTTGTACCCTCTTTGTTTTTAAAGAGTCCCACCAATCGTGTGTATATGAGGTAACACCTAGAAAGAGATATTATTCCATGTCGGAAGGTACTATAGGATCGATAGATCAGATCCATGCTCTTTTATGATGAATAACATAAATGATTGGTTTCCTTGTAGTTGGAGTAGGTGAAAGTTGGTGTTTTGGCAAACCATGGTGGTGTAAATTATTTATAAGGCATACAATTTTGTAAGTGGCCTTGCACGGGTGTTAGTAATATGAAGTTCATCCTTTGGGTAATCATGTACCCTAATAGGAAAGATCTAGGATGTTATGATTGACCTTAAGAGATCGATGACTATTGAATGTTCCTTCTTCATAACAGAGGTTAAGTATTTGGGGCATGTCATATCTGGTGATGGGATCTCAGTAGACCCATCAAAGATAGAGGCTATTATGAATTGGCTAGCACCTACCATAGTGACTGAAGTCAGAAGTTTCATGGGACTAGCCGGTTATTACAGACATTTTGTTGAGGGATTCTCTAGAGTGGCACATCCTATTACTTCCCTTCAGTGAAAGGGGAAGAAGTTTGAGTGGACAAAAAAGTGTGAGAGGGCTTTTCAGGAGCTCAAGAGAGCACTCACCAGTGCACCAATTCTTGCAGTGCCAAATCCTTCAGCGGAATTTGTGGTGTGCACAAATGCTTCATTAAATGGATTAGGGGCAGTCCTTATGCAGGGAGGGCGAGCTATTGCTTACGAGTCTAGGAAGCTTAAGACTCATAAGCTCAATTACCCTACGCATGATTTGGAGCTTGCGGCAGTGGTACATGCCTTAGTGCGATGGCGTCACTTCCTCTTAGGTCACCGCTTGAGCTTCATTCAGACCATCAGAGCCTTCAGTATATATTTACCCAGCCGAACCTTAATGCTCGGCAGAGGTGATGGATGGAGTTCTTATGTGAGTATGACTTTGATGTCCACTACATTAAGGGGAAAGAGAATGTTGTTGCAGATGCCTTGAGAAGGAGACGGCACGATATCTATTCTATGACTGCAGGCATAGATTTGAGGGGTCAGGTCCTCCGTCATCTACAAGAAGATGAGTGGTATGCAGAGGTTTGTGACATGATTCGATCCCAGAGACCCTTGGAGGGGAAGTATGTTGGTTATACTTTAGAGTTCGATGGGCTTCTACGCCATCGAGAGCGTATCTATGTACCTCCTACCGGAGATTTACGTGCATTCATTATACTTGAAGCTCACAGAGTACCATATGCAGCACATCCTGGGGTTAAGAAGCTACATGCAGATCTGAGACAACTGTATCATTGGCCAGGCATGAGATTGCAGATTGCTGAGATAGTGGCCAGATGTCTTGAGTGTCAGCGGGTTAAGGCAGAGCACCACCATCCTGGTGGACTCCTGCAGCCGCATGAGATTCCAGTATGGAAGTGGGAGGTTATATCCATGGATTTTATAGTTGGTCTTCCGATGTCTTCCCGACGCCATGATGCTATTATGGTGACGGTGGACCGGTTGACTAAGGTAGCCCACTTTTCTCCAGTTCATACTACCTTCACAGCACCCGCAGTAGCCTAGGTGTTCTTACGAGATATTGTCAAACTTCATGGCATACCTCATAAGATCATCTCGGATAGAGATTCTCTTTTCATTTCATCTTTTTGGAGAGAGCTTCAGGCAGCATTGGGCACTAGGCTCAATTTCAGTACCGCCTATCACCCTGAGATAGATGGGTAGACCGAGAGGGTCAATCAAGTTTTAGAGGACATGCTTCGCATGTATGATATGGATCATCAGACCCGGTGGGAGGAGTATCTTCATCTTGTGGAGTTTGCCTATAACAATGGGCATCATACATCATTGGGAATGCCTCCTTTCCAGGCATTGTATGGTAGACCTTGCAGGACCCCACTGAGTTGGGATCCAATCGAGGACAGAGTTTCCATTTGGTCCTGAGTTAGTTTGAGTTATGGAGCAGCAGGTCACCCTGATTAGGCAGTGTCTCTTAGAGGCTCAGGATAGATAGAAAAAGTATGCAGATGCGAAGAGAATAGACCGAGCCTACCTTGTGGGAGACAGAGTCTTCTTGAGAGTGTGACCGCACAAGAGTCCAATCCATTTTGGAAAAGGCTCTAAGCTCGCACCTCATTTTGTTGGTCCGTTTGAGATCCTAGAGAGGATAGGGCCCGTTGCTTATCGACTAGCCTTGCCACCTAGCCTGTCACGCATCCACGATATGTTCCATGTATCATTTTTGTGAAAGTATATTTATGATGAGTCTCATATCATTGATTGGGATGCCTTGCAGGTGGAGTCAGATGGCCAGCTGGCCCTGGAGCCCATTTGCATTTTGGCTCGACCGACGTTGCGACTTCGAGGCAGAACGCTAGACCAGGTTAGGGTCCAGTGGGATTGCTATGATGAGGTCACAGCCTCATGGGAGGATGCAACACAGATGAGGGCCCAGTATCCGCACCTCTTCGATGAACTCCAGGAGGATGTTCATGCCTAGAGGGGGTGGATGTGAGGCCCACCTTCGGCCCACATAGTGATCCTGTTTTATAGATATTAGCCTATCATTTTGATTATGTTACTTTTAGAGATACTTGGACTCTGTCGACTACTGATATACTATGTTGACTCGTTAGACTATTCATTTTGATGATACTGCATATGGGATCCATAGTGTGTGGAGTTGGTTTATGTTATTATATGATGTTTTGTGAACCTGATGATCTTGATGATATTTGAATTATGCTATGGAATATCATTTGAATTATGCAATTTAATTATGAATATTATATGCAATTGAATGATTATTGTTATATCATGCATGTTTAATGTATTGGTTTTCTTCTTTGAATTACTGATGCAGCACTGAGGTATTGCAGGTGGAAGGACCATGGAAAACACATTCGGGGAAATCACTTTGAACGTAGGGCAACCAGTTAAACCAAGGCCCCATCTATTAAGATACTTGAGGCCTTGTTGTTAAGTATTTTTATTCGTAACAGTAATCTGAAATGTATGTGTGTATTAATGTTATGTGTTGTGACATTGGACGTACCTTGTGTGAAATGTTATTTCGTAAAGTGTCACTTGACACTAATGTTAAATGTTATCAAGGTATGTCGAGTGTTGTGTGAGAGCATATTCTAGGAGTTTTAGGGAAATCTTAGCATGCCTTTTTGCCATAGGAACTATAATGTAGTTTCCATTCCCCATTCTCCATCTTATTCCTAGAAGTGAATTTAGAGGGTTAATAGTGGCTTTAGAAAGTGGTTTTATGCCTTATTAGTTAACCCATTCCATCTACCCATGGGTTAGGGGTATTTTCACCTTATAAATAGCCTAAAATTGACTTGTTGACCCTTTTAAAAATTCATGTGCAACCTTGAACGAAATTGCAACTTGCTTGATAGGACCTAATTAATGAGGTTTGTGGGGGTAGGTTTTAGAGGCCTTTTTAGAGGAATTTTGGCAAAGGATAGGGTATTCACCCATTCTCCATCTTTGGAGAGTTCCTGAAAGTTAGGAGAAAAGGCTTGAAGCTTGGATTAGGGCTCAACAACATTCTACCATAGCTTTGGACTTGAGGTAGGAAATCATGTGCTCTCTTTGTTTTTATGAGTTGTTTGTAATTGTGATCATGTTCTTGGCTTCCCATGGTTGGTCATGGTGGAAGCTTGTTTTTTTTTTTTTTGTGTTGTGTTTTAAGCTCCCCATGGTTGGTCATGGTGAGAGCAAGCTTGCAAATGTGTTTTTCTCATGTACTTGGATTTTGGGTTGTTTACTCTTAGATTCTCTCACCCTTGGGAGGGAAGAGAAATCAAGAGGGGGTGTGGGAATGGAGGCAACTCCATGTGTAGAGTCTCCTCCATGTGTGGGGAAGGATGAACTTGGGTGAGTGATTTTCCCCAAGAAACCTTGCATTTAGCCTTTGTGGCAATGGGGGTATAAGGAGGAAAAAAATTGGCCATGTGTGCCTTGTATGTATTTGAGAAATATGGGTCCATGTGTGGCCTTGTTTTATTATGCAATGGTAATCTCCATGGTTTTGTCTACCCACACCCTACAAAGGAAATTTATGAAATTCCTTAGTTATCTTCTTGAGGGAATTTGGGAATTTGTCAATGTTTGTTAATCTTGTTGTGATTGTGTGTGTGATTGTAACCTGTTCAATGTGTTCTCCCCAAGCTCGGGGGTGGTCTCATGAGAGACCTTGGATGGGAGGTGAGCTCCCATGGTCTTTTCCTTGTCTTGTTTGCATTTGCAGATATTGAAGTATGGATGCATGATGATAAAGAAGATAAAGATTTTTGCCCTTGATGTTTTAAATGAGGAATTCACTCCATGTTTTGAAGCATTCTTGTAAATTTGGAATGGTGTATCCAATCTCCCTTTTGAGCACTTGTAAAATGTATTTAGAAAGGAAAATGAGAAAGTTAAGCATAATGCTATAATGAACTTTCTTTGTCAAATCGATGTTTTTAGAAGATGTATTCATTATGGAATTCTAGTAAAGAAAAACCAAGCTTTATTTTGAATATTGCAATGTTGTTTTGAAACCTAGGATGAAGTAAGTTTCAATGGAAATAGGGATAATGAAAAGTTTATGTAATTCATATTATGGAAAGATGAATACTTGCTTGTCTCTTAAAAGACCTTAAATCTCTCTTTACCATTGAAATTACTCTCTTTATCATTGCAATGAGTTCTTCAAGTTGATAGAATCTATATTGATATGTTATCATCACTTATTTGGATGAAATGAGAAGATTGTAGTTTCCTTTAGATGTTTCACATTGACTAGAACAATGCAATAAACTCTGAATTTATGCTTTGAATCACTCCTTAGTTCTATGATAATGTCAAAACAAAAAAAAACAACTTTGAAACTAAGAGCATTTTAGTTTTTAGAAGAGGCCTTATTTGATTAACAAATAAACTATGATAATCTTTGTTTGATATACTATCTAATTGCAATAACTTAAACTCTTCATTCCATATTAGGAATCATTAAATCTTCATTGCTATGCTCTAATAAGATTCAAAAAAAAATGAACTAGAAGTGCTTAAAAAAAAAATAGCACTTCCCAGAAAATTTAAAAAGAGCAAAATGCTCTCTGGATTTTGTATGGGAAAGAATTCCCATACAAAAATCCAACCACAGTCATATTATAATATAAAATTTGCCACCTTTTTTGACAAAGCAATAAAATAAACATAACTTCAAAATATCATTCTTACCTTATTTACTTCTTCCCCTTCCCTAGGCGCAGGTGTAAGGAGAAGCAAAGTCTTTGACTTTATTGCACTTTATTTCCATTGGTCAGAGGGAGTGTCCTTGATGCCACCTCACTCATCCACTACACTCCCATTTCCTTTATCTTCCCCAAGGATCCACGCAGCTTTTTGGAGGAGATAAAAATCATGTTTAAAATGTTTCCTTGTTTTGAATCATGTAAAGAGGGTAGGTGGGCTCTCTAAACTTGGCTTATTAAATAACCCTTCTCCCAAGCACACATCATCACCTCCTTGATATGCGCCCCCCTTAGCTTTTTGGATTTAAATTCCTCATGGCACGTGGGTGAGGAGAGCTTGGGGTAAAGAGATGGTAGTTAATTTGGAGGATAGGGTAGTTGTAGAATGTAGGATATTTAGAAGTTTAAAAGATTGATTTGATAGATTGTTTAGTAGGATAGTTAGTATAGTTAGTAGTTAATTTAGATGTTTAGTTAGTTATTAAGTTAGTTTAGTGGGTAATAAAGTTATGTGTTATTTTATGTTATTTTGTTATTTTTGCTTTTGGATTTAATTTTAGTGAAGATAAATAATATGTTATGCAAGGAATTTTATAGTTATTGGAGATTCCTTTTTATTCAATATTGATAATTTTAAAGCATGTATTAAATATTAGTTAATATATTATAATTTGTTAATTAATTAATATCTATATTACTTAATTAATATTTTATAATTATTAATTAATATTATATAATAATTTAATATAATTATTGATTAAGACTTATATTTTTTATTTTCTAATTTAATAATAAGTTTGATGAATCAGATCATGTATATCCTGTATTTCAAATCAACCGATTAAGCTCCATGAACAGATTGGACTTAACGTAAACATTAGACATTCATGTCCTCTCAGTCAACCTTTGAGAACTTTAGTTGTCGAACGATAATTTTGATTGTCATGAAGATGGACGTACTTAACCTTAATTAATATTTCCCTAGCATCCTTTATAGACAGCATTGTCGAGGTTGTTCACCTGATTCATTATAGCCTCGTCGTTGAACTCATTAACCCACATCTGGTGTGTGTAAACCTATCACTTTTAAAAAAATTTGTTGGTTGTGTTTTGACCCAACTTTTGGGCATCACATTTTGGTATCAGAGCACTGGGTTCAACTCTAGGAACCTTTGTGCCATTACGCTTTGCTAGGAAAGTATTCGTGTACGCATAGTAACCTTTTTGAGTTATGTATGTGAGGAGCATGTGTGAGTACATTATGGAATGGTCATACCAACATCATCGTGTGTGGGTGCCCTAGGATGGCTATGGGAATACCTCGAGGAAGCCAAACCCTTATAACATCGGAGTGATGTAGAAACTGGGTAGAATGGCCTAACCATTTCAGTATGGGGTGGAAAATTGTTCTATACCCTCGCAGGATGTACATTATTAAGTTATGGTGGGGCCAATGCCATGATGTAAATTTTTTTTTTTATGATGGAAATACTCCATGATCATCAACAATTTCTCCTTGTATAGACTAGGACCTTCTCGAAGCATTGGGAACTTATGATACAGCTTGGGAAGGCTAATTAGTCATAGGAGATGGACGATAGTAACCTATGTTAAGAAAAGCATTGTAGTACCAAAGTAAGGTAAAGGAGGCTCGTTTAATTATTGCTTTAGGCAATGAAAGTATGGTGCCCCTAGTCGAGGTATAGATTGAATCACCTATGGATATGTAAGTTAAAGTTTGAAATTCCTCAGTATTCTGTGGTGGGTACTCCTTTTGGATTTGATGTCAGTTGTTTCATTTTGCTTATGGATTTCTTGAGTCATTTATCTTCTTGGTGGAACTTTCTACGTATTGGACTGGTACCTTTTTGTTTTGTTTTCTTGGATTGGGTTTTGTCACCAACTGTATAGTTCTTATCTTGGCAGTTGCCATCGTTGATTTTTTTTATTTTTCTTTTCTTTTCGATTGAAATGAGCTCACTTTTTATTTTTATATTCGAAGTTGAAGCAGACAGATTTGCTTTTTGAGAATTCCTTGTATCTATTTTTTTTTGGGTGACTACTATGAGCACTCTCTTTGGCTGCCAGTCCTATGTCATTTGTACCCTCTTTGTTTTTAAAGAGTCCCACCAATCGTGTGTATATGAGGTAACACCTAGAAAGAGATATTATTCCATGTCGGAAGGTACTATAGGATCGATAGATCAGATCCATGCTCTTTTATGATGAATAACATAAATGATTGGTTTCCTTGTAGTTGGAGTAGGTGAAAGTTGGTGTTTTGGCAAACCATGGTGGTGTAAATTATTTATAAGGCATACAATTTTGTAAGTGGCCTTGCACGGGTGTTAGTAATATGAAGTTCATCCTTTGGGTAATCATGTACCCTAATAGGAAAGATCTAGGATGTTATGATTGACCTTAAGAGATCGATGACTATTGAATGTTCCTTCTTCATAACAGAGGTTAAGTATTTGGGGCATGTCATATCTGGTGATGGGATCTCAGTAGACCCATCAAAGATAGAGGCTATTATGAATTGGCTAGCACCTACCATAGTGACTGAAGTCAGAAGTTTCATGGGACTAGCCGGTTATTACAGACATTTTGTTGAGGGATTCTCTAGAGTGGCACATCCTATTACTTCCCTTCAGTGAAAGGGGAAGAAGTTTGAGTGGACAAAAAAGTGTGAGAGGGCTTTTCAGGAGCTCAAGAGAGCACTCACCAGTGCACCAATTCTTGCAGTGCCAAATCCTTCAGCGGAATTTGTGGTGTGCACAAATGCTTCATTAAATGGATTAGGGGCAGTCCTTATGCAGGGAGGGCGAGCTATTGCTTACGAGTCTAGGAAGCTTAAGACTCATAAGCTCAATTACCCTACGCATGATTTGGAGCTTGCGGCAGTGGTACATGCCTTAGTGCGATGGCGTCACTTCCTCTTAGGTCACCGCTTGAGCTTCATTCAGACCATCAGAGCCTTCAGTATATATTTACCCAGCCGAACCTTAATGCTCGGCAGAGGTGATGGATGGAGTTCTTATGTGAGTATGACTTTGATGTCCACTACATTAAGGGGAAAGAGAATGTTGTTGCAGATGCCTTGAGAAGGAGACGGCACGATATCTATTCTATGACTGCAGGCATAGATTTGAGGGGTCAGGTCCTCCGTCATCTACAAGAAGATGAGTGGTATGCAGAGGTTTGTGACATGATTCGATCCCAGAGACCCTTGGAGGGGAAGTATGTTGGTTATACTTTAGAGTTCGATGGGCTTCTACGCCATCGAGAGCGTATCTATGTACCTCCTACCGGAGATTTACGTGCATTCATTATACTTGAAGCTCACAGAGTACCATATGCAGCACATCCTGGGGTTAAGAAGCTACATGCAGATCTGAGACAACTGTATCATTGGCCAGGCATGAGATTGCAGATTGCTGAGATAGTGGCCAGATGTCTTGAGTGTCAGCGGGTTAAGGCAGAGCACCACCATCCTGGTGGACTCCTGCAGCCGCATGAGATTCCAGTATGGAAGTGGGAGGTTATATCCATGGATTTTATAGTTGGTCTTCCGATGTCTTCCCGACGCCATGATGCTATTATGGTGACGGTGGACCGGTTGACTAAGGTAGCCCACTTTTCTCCAGTTCATACTACCTTCACAGCACCCGCAGTAGCCTAGGTGTTCTTACGAGATATTGTCAAACTTCATGGCATACCTCATAAGATCATCTCGGATAGAGATTCTCTTTTCATTTCATCTTTTTGGAGAGAGCTTCAGGCAGCATTGGGCACTAGGCTCAATTTCAGTACCGCCTATCACCCTGAGATAGATGGGTAGACCGAGAGGGTCAATCAAGTTTTAGAGGACATGCTTCGCATGTATGATATGGATCATCAGACCCGGTGGGAGGAGTATCTTCATCTTGTGGAGTTTGCCTATAACAATGGGCATCATACATCATTGGGAATGCCTCCTTTCCAGGCATTGTATGGTAGACCTTGCAGGACCCCACTGAGTTGGGATCCAATCGAGGACAGAGTTTCCATTTGGTCCTGAGTTAGTTTGAGTTATGGAGCAGCAGGTCACCCTGATTAGGCAGTGTCTCTTAGAGGCTCAGGATAGATAGAAAAAGTATGCAGATGCGAAGAGAATAGACCGAGCCTACCTTGTGGGAGACAGAGTCTTCTTGAGAGTGTGACCGCACAAGAGTCCAATCCATTTTGGAAAAGGCTCTAAGCTCGCACCTCATTTTGTTGGTCCGTTTGAGATCCTAGAGAGGATAGGGCCCGTTGCTTATCGACTAGCCTTGCCACCTAGCCTGTCACGCATCCACGATATGTTCCATGTATCATTTTTGTGAAAGTATATTTATGATGAGTCTCATATCATTGATTGGGATGCCTTGCAGGTGGAGTCAGATGGCCAGCTGGCCCTGGAGCCCATTTGCATTTTGGCTCGACCGACGTTGCGACTTCGAGGCAGAATGCTAGACCAGGTTAGGGTCCAGTGGGATTGCTATGATGAGGTCACAGCCTCATGGGAGGATGCAACACAGATGAGGGCCCAGTATCCGCACCTCTTCGATGAACTCCAGGAGGATGTTCATGCCTAGAGGGGGTGGATGTGAGGCCCACCTTCGGCCCACATAGTGATCCTGTTTTATAGATATTAGCCTATCATTTTGATTATGTTACTTTTAGAGATACTTGGACTCTGTCGACTACTGATATACTATGTTGACTCGTTAGACTATTCATTTTGATGATACTGCATATGGGATCCATAGTGTGTGGAGTTGGTTTATGTTATTATATGATGTTTTGTGAACCTGATGATCTTGATGATATTTGAATTATGCTATGGAATATCATTTGAATTATGCAATTTAATTATGAATATTATATGCAATTGAATGATTATTGTTATATCATGCATGTTTAATGTATTGGTTTTCTTCTTTGAATTACTGATGCAGCACTGAGGTATTGCAGGTGGAAGGACCATGGAAAACACATTCGGGGAAATCACTTTGAACGTAGGGCAACCAGTTAAACCAAGGCCCCATCTATTAAGATACTTGAGGCCTTGTTGTTAAGTATTTTTATTCGTAACAGTAATCTGAAATGTATGTGTGTATTAATGTTATGTGTTGTGACATTGGACGTACCTTGTGTGAAATGTTATTTCGTAAAGTGTCACTTGACACTAATGTTAAATGTTATCAAGGTATGTCGAGTGTTGTGTGAGAGCATATTCTAGGAGTTTTAGGGAAATCTTAGCATGCCTTTTTGCCATAGGAACTATAATGTAGTTTCCATTCCCCATTCTCCATCTTATTCCTAGAAGTGAATTTAGAGGGTTAATAGTGGCTTTAGAAAGTGGTTTTATGCCTTATTAGTTAACCCATTCCATCTACCCATGGGTTAGGGGTATTTTCACCTTATAAATAGCCTAAAATTGACTTGTTGACCCTTTTAAAAATTCATGTGCAACCTTGAACGAAATTGCAACTTGCTTGATAGGACCTAATTAATGAGGTTTGTGGGGGTAGGTTTTAGAGGCCTTTTTAGAGGAATTTTGGCAAAGGATAGGGTATTCACCCATTCTCCATCTTTGGAGAGTTCCTGAAAGTTAGGAGAAAAGGCTTGAAGCTTGGATTAGGGCTCAACAACATTCTACCATAGCTTTGGACTTGAGGTAGGAAATCATGTGCTCTCTTTGTTTTTATGAGTTGTTTGTAATTGTGATCATGTTCTTGGCTTCCCATGGTTGGTCATGGTGGAAGCTTGTTTTTTTTTTTTTTGTGTTGTGTTTTAAGCTCCCCATGGTTGGTCATGGTGAGAGCAAGCTTGCAAATGTGTTTTTCTCATGTACTTGGATTTTGGGTTGTTTACTCTTAGATTCTCTCACCCTTGGGAGGGAAGAGAAATCAAGAGGGGGTGTGGGAATGGAGGCAACTCCATGTGTAGAGTCTCCTCCATGTGTGGGGAAGGATGAACTTGGGTGAGTGATTTTCCCCAAGAAACCTTGCATTTAGCCTTTGTGGCAATGGGGGTATAAGGAGGAAAAAAATTGGCCATGTGTGCCTTGTATGTATTTGAGAAATATGGGTCCATGTGTGGCCTTGTTTTATTATGCAATGGTAATCTCCATGGTTTTGTCTACCCACACCCTACAAAGGAAATTTATGAAATTCCTTAGTTATCTTCTTGAGGGAATTTGGGAATTTGTCAATGTTTGTTAATCTTGTTGTGATTGTGTGTGTGATTGTAACCTGTTCAATGTGTTCTCCCCAAGCTCGGGGGTGGTCTCATGAGAGACCTTGGATGGGAGGTGAGCTCCCATGGTCTTTTCCTTGTCTTGTTTGCATTTGCAGATATTGAAGTATGGATGCATGATGATAAAGAAGATAAAGATTTTTGCCCTTGATGTTTTAAATGAGGAATTCACTCCATGTTTTGAAGCATTCTTGTAAATTTGGAATGGTGTATCCAATCTCCCTTTTGAGCACTTGTAAAATGTATTTAGAAAGGAAAATGAGAAAGTTAAGCATAATGCTATAATGAACTTTCTTTGTCAAATCGATGTTTTTAGAAGATGTATTCATTATGGAATTCTAGTAAAGAAAAACCAAGCTTTATTTTGAATATTGCAATGTTGTTTTGAAACCTAGGATGAAGTAAGTTTCAATGGAAATAGGGATAATGAAAAGTTTATGTAATTCATATTATGGAAAGATGAATACTTGCTTGTCTCTTAAAAGACCTTAAATCTCTCTTTACCATTGAAATTACTCTCTTTATCATTGCAATGAGTTCTTCAAGTTGATAGAATCTATATTGATATGTTATCATCACTTATTTGGATGAAATGAGAAGATTGTAGTTTCCTTTAGATGTTTCACATTGACTAGAACAATGCAATAAACTCTGAATTTATGCTTTGAATCACTCCTTAGTTCTATGATAATGTCAAAACAAAAAAAAACAACTTTGAAACTAAGAGCATTTTAGTTTTTAGAAGAGGCCTTATTTGATTAACAAATAAACTATGATAATCTTTGTTTGATATACTATCTAATTGCAATAACTTAAACTCTTCATTCCATATTAGGAATCATTAAATCTTCATTGCTATGCTCTAATAAGATTCAAAAAAAAATGAACTAGAAGTGCTTAAAAAAAAAATAGCACTTCCCAGAAAATTTAAAAAGAGCAAAATGCTCTCTGGATTTTGTATGGGAAAGAATTCCCATACAAAAATCCAACCACAGTCATATTATAATATAAAATTTGCCACCTTTTTTGACAAAGCAATAAAATAAACATAACTTCAAAATATCATTCTTACCTTATTTACTTCTTCCCCTTCCCTAGGCGCAGGTGTAAGGAGAAGCAAAGTCTTTGACTTTATTGCACTTTATTTCCATTGGTCAGAGGGAGTGTCCTTGATGCCACCTCACTCATCCACTACACTCCCATTTCCTTTATCTTCCCCAAGGATCCACGCAGCTTTTTGGAGGAGATAAAAATCATGTTTAAAATGTTTCCTTGTTTTGAATCATGTAAAGAGGGTAGGTGGGCTCTCTAAACTTGGCTTATTAAATAACCCTTCTCCCAAGCACACATCATCACCTCCTTGATATGCGCCCCCCTTAGCTTTTTGGATTTAAATTCCTCATGGCACGTGGGTGAGGAGAGCTTGGGGTAAAGAGATGGTAGTTAATTTGGAGGATAGGGTAGTTGTAGAATGTAGGATATTTAGAAGTTTAAAAGATTGATTTGATAGATTGTTTAGTAGGATAGTTAGTATAGTTAGTAGTTAATTTAGATGTTTAGTTAGTTATTAAGTTAGTTTAGTGGGTAATAAAGTTATGTGTTATTTTATGTTATTTTGTTATTTTTGCTTTTGGATTTAATTTTAGTGAAGATAAATAATATGTTATGCAAGGAATTTTATAGTTATTGGAGATTTATTTTTATTCAATATTGATAATTTTAAAGCATGTATTAAATATTAGTTAATATATTATAATTTGTTAATTAATTAATATCTATATTACTTAATTAATATTTTATAATTATTAATTAATATTATATAATAATTTAATATAATTATTGATTAAGACTTATAATTTTTATTTTCTAATTTAATAATAAGTTTGATGAATCAGATCATGTATATCCTGTATTTCAAATCAACCGATTAAGCTCCATGAACAGATTGGACTTAACGTAAACATTAGACATTCATGTCCTCTCAGTCAACCTTTGAGAACTTTAGTTGTCGAACGATAATTTTGATTGTCATGAAGATGGACGTACTTAACCTTAATTAATATTTCCCTAGCATCCTTTATAGACAACATTGTCAAGGTTGTTCACCTGATTCATTATAGCCTCGTCGTTGAACTCATTAACCCGCATCTGGTGTGTGTAAACTTATCACTTTTAAAAAAATTTGTTGGTTGTGTTTTGACCCAACTTTTGGGCATCACACATTCACCTTCCTAATGGTGTGGTGAGGAAAGATAAAGAGATCTCTAAAGCCATGGTGGTTTTCTTTTTGTATCTTTTGTCTAAAGATGGCTCTCTCTCTAGTGTTGACCAAACACTCCTCCTTGATTCTATTCCTTCCTTGGTGGATGAGGGTACTAATTTATCTCTGATTTCTATCCCCTCGGTGGAAGAGATTAAAAGAGATGTCTTTTCTTTCGAAGGTGACAAATCTTTGGGCCTAGATGGGTTCCCCTACTTCTTCTTTTAGAAGTTTTGGAAAATTGTTGGGATGGGTGTTTGTAATGCCATGAAGGAATTCTTTGGTTCTCGAACCATTTTGAAGGAACTGAATGCTACGTTCATTTCCCTTATTCCTAAAACTATTGGAGAAGACATGATGGATGCTTTTAGACTGATTAGTCTTTGTAACTCAATCTATGAAATCTTCCCCAAGGTGGTTATGTTGAGACTGCTCCCTCTTCTTCCTAAAATCATTTCTCCTCATCAAAGAGGCTTTTTTATGGGTCAAAATTTTTTGGATTCTATTATCAAGGTCAATGAAGTGATTCAATCCTATCACAAATCCCAGAATTCAAGATTTATTTTTAAACTAGACCTCTCGAAGGCCTATGACCGAGTGGACTTGTCCTTGATGTTGAAAGTCCTCAAAGCCTTTGGCTTTTGTGATAAATTTATCCACCTTGTTAACCAACTTATTAGCATTGATTCATTGGCTGTCATTGTGAGTGGTTCTTCTTCCATATTTCTCAAGCCTTCTAGAGGTTTTCATCAAGGTGATCCATTATCTCCTATCATATTTACTATCTTGGCTGAGTGCTTAGGTCGATTCCTTCAAAGTTTTGTTGGGAAGGGGTTGATAAAAGGTATTTTACCTTTGTCTTCCTTGAATATTTTCTCCCATGAGAAGTTTTTGGATGATACTGTGATCATGGGCTCTACGTCTACCACTAAAGCCAAGATGTGAAAAAGGCCCTATCCATTTATTCATCCTCCATGGGCCAAACTATCAATTGAGAGAATATTTCTTTTTTCTTCATAAACACTCTTGTGGAAAGACAACTCTGTATTGCAAGATTGATTGGTTGTTCCATTGGTGATTTCCCTACTACCTATTTTCAGCTCTTCCTGGGTTTTAAACTGTTTGATTCCTTTTGGCTCAAATTTGTTTAGTGGTTTAATAGAAAAATGGCTTGATGGAAAGGGGCTCTCTTGAGTCAAGTAGATAAACTCCTCCTCCTAAACTATTCTTAACAAAGCCTCCTAGTGTTCACTTTGAGACTTTTCAAAATCTCTACCAAATTTTCTAATATTATTGAGAAAATTCAAAGGTCCTTTCTCTTCTCTCATATTGAAGATAGGAAAATGATGGCTCTCATGGCTTGGGATAAGGTTTGTAAACCCTTGGAATGGGGAGGCTTGGGATTCCGTTCTATTAAGGTGGTTAATAATGCCTTACTAGGGAAACACATATGGTGGATCTTTGATGAGTAGAAGGAATGGAACCAAATCATCACAAAGAAGTACCTCTATCCATTCATGATCATGATGGACTTTCTCAAGTATGATGATACAATCAAGGGTTGTGCTATATGGAATAGTATCCAACAAGCTAAAAGTACTGCTCTCATGGGGGCTAAATGGTTGTTGGGTAATGGTTGCAGTAATAAATTTTGGGAGGATAACTGGATTGGTAAGTCCTCTATCACCTCCACCCTTGATGACTATCCCCTAATTTCAAATTATATCAGGAGATTTGGTCGAGCTAGGTTTGTAATTATTGGAGTAATCAGTCATGGGTTGATGTGGCTAGAGTAGATGATTGTCTTCATCCTTTGATGCTGGATCTCAATGTCCAGAGGCCAGAGTTGGGGGTGGAATATTATATGGTTTGGGCCACTCATCCCTTAGGATCCTCTATGGTCACCTTGACTACTGCTCTCCTCTTGAATCAACTGGAGCCACCCCTATTCTAGGCTAAGGTTTGGGTCAAAAGACTGATTCCTAAAATTAACATTTTTGATTGGCTGGTTTTGTAGAATAATATTCTTGCACTGGATAAACTTTAAAAGAGAGGTATAATTTTGGTTAATCCATGCTTCTTGTGTTTAAATGAGGAAGAAACCTCTCTCCAGCTAGCTATTTCCTACCCCTATTCATGGGAAGTTTGGAACTTGGTCCTAAGCACTTGAAACCAACACTGGGTTTTTGCTAGTAGCATGAAGGATATCTTTATCAAATAGAGAAATGTTGATGTGAGTATTGAAAGGAACCTATGGAATATAATTTCCCCATGTGTCATTTGGAAAATATGGAGAAAACACCTCCCTCCCCCTGACTGTTGTTACTACAAAAATCAAAAGATGTATTTGGGAGAATAGAGAGGTATCCCTTGGATGGAAGTTGGATGTTTTTGCCGGTATTAATCCTAAAAAATCCCCCAAAGCCTCTTAGTTGGAGAGATAAAATGTGTTATGGTTATCACCCCCCAAGGGTTGGATCAAGGTCAATTTTGACGGTGCTTCTAAAGGAAACTCGAGTCCTGCTGGGTGTGGTGGAGTAATAAGGGATGATGTGGATAATTGCATTATTGTGGTGTCCCTCCCCATTGGGATTTAGTATAACCACATGGTGGAAGTAGCGGGTCTCCTTCAAACTTAAAAAATTATTGATTTATCTAAATATAATAAAGTTTGGATTGAAGGTGACTCGATGAACATTATCGGTTACATCAAGGGTAAGTCTAATCCTTCATGGAAAATCAAAGCTATCATTAAATATGCTCTTATAATTATTAACACTTTACAAGTACTCATATCACATGTGTATCACGAGGCCAATGGGATGGTAGATGCTTTGGCTAACCTAGGTGTCAAATTAGAGGGCATCATGACATGGCATAGAGGAAACAAACTTAATGCAATTTAAAAGCTTTTGTGGCGTATGAAAAGATTCACTGTAGGTGGATTGATTTGGTGCATCTTTGTAACATTAATGACAAGAAAACTAAGAAATAAGGACTTTATCATTATGGAAAGATTTGGTACTCCCAAGAACAAGAGGAGAGAACATGATTTTTTTTGAGGTGTGACAGGTTGTTTTCTTTTCACCCTTCTTACCCTTTTCAAAGTTTTTCCTATGTTTCTTGGTAGATCTATTCCTGGTGAAGTTAGGATGGGAGGGGACCTCAATTTTTTTGAACCTAAGAGCTCCAAGAGGTGGAAGGATGAAAAGGAGGTTTGGGAAAAATTGAGAAAAGGTGGGCTTACCACTTTCATGGAGAATTTGCACGGTTTTGATGAAGAGGTTACTAGGAATTTTGTCGATAGTTGGAATGATAGCACAGTCGCCATTAGGGGATTGGATATTAAAATCATAGAGGAGCTCATTGTTGAGGTCTCAAGCCTTATCTTGAAAGGGATGAAGGTCTCTATTAATGCTATTCACCAATTCCCTAATGATGAAGAGGAAGCTGAGAAACTGATTAAAAACATTGAGGGATATTATGATGTCCTTAGATTCAAGGAGATTTGGTCCAAGGTAATGATGTCTATAAAGGAGTACATTACTATTGATGATAGCTATAAAAGGGCCCATTCCTACCACTTTTTTCTTCTCTGCCATTTCAAGCACAAGATTAGGGTTTCATTTCATTTTTACTTTCTTACTTCCCTTTGATAGAGCATCACTGAGCACAAAAGGAAAGAGAAAAAGCCCATTCTACATGAAGGGCTTATTCTTCTCATTGTTGAGAAAATTTACAAGAAAGAGGCCCTTACCCACTCTCCCCTCCTTAAGGGTGGATCTATCATCTCCCTAGCTAAGAGAGGTAGGGAGGTTATGGCTTTGAAGGGCTCATCCTCTAAGAAACCAAAGTTGAATAAGAATAAGGGTATGGAGACTGAGTCGAAAGGGGACAACATTGAGGGTTTCTCAAAATTTTAAGGGTTTTCTCTGAAAAGGACTAAGAATGATAGAAAGGATTATTTTTTTGCTACTAGGAGTGATACATAGGTGGAGGGGAATAAAAAAATTGAGGTTGTGCTAGATTTGGGTGTTCAGTGCGATCTTGGGGGTCAAAATGTCCCTATCCTTGTTGATTATGCCAACTCTATGGACCATGATGTCCCCATCTCTTTGAATGTCTACTACTAAAGAGGTGTTGAATAAAAAATAGAGTAATGTGAGAGGTAAGGAGACCTTCCATGATAAGGATATTCCATCACCCTCTAGATCTATCCCCTTCCTTAAAACTATTGACATGTAGGAGAGGAACGTCCAGCTCCTTAGAGAAGATTTGGAGGAAAAAATTGACTCTCCTTTTGGAGTTATGCAAATGGCCAAGGTGATGTCCATGTAATCCTTCTATCTAGTCAAATAGTTCTTTCATGAAATAAAAACATTGAGCCTCAATGTCATATCTCTCTTTTCCAAGGTGGACATTATTTAGGAAAGAATGGGGGCTGAGTTGGATAGGATGACCAAAGCCAGGGAGAATATAGATGAGGTGGGTTTGATGTAGGAGAAGATTGACAAGCTGGAGACTACCCTCAAGAAGATCATGATGAACACCAACTAGTTTATGGCGACTATGGTCAATTGCATCAAAAACATCCAAAAAGAGTTAAATTTTGGTTCCCCTGTTAAAATTGATGATTCCAACAAGGATGAGGTTCCATTTGGACCAGGAAAATCCACCAGGTCATCTAAGAAGAAGAAGATCTAGGAGAGAATTATGGAGCTTTCAGACCTCAATGCGGCCATCACTAAAATGTCTAAGGTTAAAAAATATATGGAGGTAACTCTACTAGAGTATACCTAGTTTCCTACTCTATTTTTTCTTTTTCTGTGTTTTTGTTGCTGGGTTCTATTTTTTGTTTACTAGTTATAGGATGGTTTTTTGTTCCATGGTAGGGTTTGCTTGTGGGCTGTCTTTTTGAGCCCTATTTTTCTTGGGGGATTTTAATGACTTATCTTTATTAACTCATTGTAAGGGGTTTTGGGCCCCTAGTTAAAACCTATTTTTACCAGTATTCAAAAACTTAGGCACGAGCGTATAGTCGTGAGAAAAATCACTACATATAGTTTGGAATGTCCTAAGCTAAATCACAGGACCACCCTTACCATTATAAGTCTCAAAATGAGGTATCTCAATATTTTTTGAGATAACAACATGAAGGATATCTAAGGAAAGGAGATTAGCAATGTCACATGTAGTGATGTACTTAGATTGAGTGAATTGAGCCACTTGTTGTTGAAAAGTGGTGATGGTTTGAACAAAGCTACTAATGGTAGGATTAGAAGATGCAATAGTAGGTAGAGACATATTGGATGTAATAGAGAGTTGTAGGAAGTAGAAATAAAATGTAATGATGTTGGTGGAGGATTAGAAGGAATGGGAAGAGGATTGGAATATGTGAAAGGAAAAAAATTGTATGAAGATAATGAAGAAGGTATGGAAGTAGGAGGAACACTCAAAGGAAGTGTAGGGTTAGGAAGAAAAACATTAAGAGGATTAGAGATTTGTGTATAACTTGTCATGAGAGGTGGTACATAGGTAGGAATGCTAGGAATAGTGATAGAAATAAGAATAGAAGGTTCAACAGTTGTGGAAGGAAAAATATATCCTAATCCTTGAGAACATTCCATCAAAGGCTTAGTACGAGTATTGATAAGGTGTGATATAGTACACAAAATGGAGATGTTATTATCATCATGAAAAATAAGCTTTTTAATAGCCTCAATAGCGACAACACTATTATGATTTTTGTTCTCTAGCGCAAGACAATTTTCCAAATGATCAAACTCATGAGAGAGCTTATCAACTTGGGAAGGAGGAACTCTTATGACTTAATCTTCATCATGGGATGAGTGATAAGCATTATGCTCCACTATAGGATTAGGATCTTGATGGAAAATATTAGTATCATCATGGGTCCTAGGAAGAAAAGAGGAATCATGATCAAAAGAACCCATGAGTCTATGGCCTCTCCCCGCGAGAATGCTAGAGGTTGGACTTTGTGTAATAAATATCATAAAAGAGGAGATCAAAAAAGGAAACTCTATTAAGATCTAAAAAAATTATCAATGTAATAAAGAGCATAACAAGAAAGATCTAACCACACAAGTATAGCTAAATATAACTCCAAAAATAAGGAAAGAGGGAATGTGTTGGGTGCACCAAAATATTTAGTGAAGGTGAACACACAAGATAATGCACAAAGAAATCTAACAAAAATATTTGAAAGAAGTTGTAACAAGTCAGGCTCACCAAAATGCTTAGTGAAGGTGAACACACAAGATAATGCAAAAATAAATCTAATACCAAGGTAAAAAAGAAGTTGTAACATATTGGGCTCACCAAAATGTTTAGTAAAGGTGAGAAAACAAGGTAATGTAGAAGGAAATCTAACACCAAGATCAAAAGGAAGTTGTAACATGTCGGGTACACCAAAAATTTTAGTGAAGGTGAACACACAAGATAATGCAAAGAAAATCTAACACTAAGGTCAAAAGGAAGTTGTAACACATCGGGTTCAGCAAAATGTTTAGGGGGAAATGGGTTCTAATGAATTTAACAATATAAACTATGTGAGATGAATTCATTAACTAATCAATTCTACACGAACATTCAAAATACAAGGAAAGAGGGTTTTCAAAACATAACTCTTAATATAACCCAAGTTAGATTAGCAAAATCCAAGGAGATAAAGGGATGGAAATGATAAACCCAAATTATTTTAAGGAAGTACATAATAAAGTCCTCTTTCATGTAATATATGATTTGATTAAAGATTTGTTAAATTAAATGTGCAATGGAACTAATTGATTTAATGAGGAAAGTAAGATAAATCTAGATGCTAAATGTAAGCAATCAACCCAATTAAGATGTGAAAATAGATCTAGATTAAGAAATGAAATGAATGGTAAAGTACTAAACTTGAAATGTGTAGAGGGATGTACCTTTTTACTTTGAGAGCTATGGATCTGAACCCATGATAGAACTTTCGACTACAGATTCACAATCACGACAAAAAACCCCAAAAATGTAATTTTTCCCAAACCTCCAAGAATAGGTCAACTAGGTCAGCATGTTCCAAAATAGGTCAATCATGTCACTATGTTCCTGAGATACCATAGCAAAGTTGACCCAACTTCTTCAAAAATATTTCAACAAGTATTTTCTAGATTTGCGGTTGTAATTCTGATATCCTATTCCTGCACAGGTGGGCTTGCCTTGGTCAAGCCCTAGATTGAGGAATTAACCTTAAAATTGAAATGTGAATATGTAAAGGAAAGAAGACAAATTCAAATATTCACCTTTCTTGTAGAAACCCTTGTTGATGAGGATTTTGTGATGCTTGTATGTTGTCGATGTTGAATTTGCAATAATAAATGTAAGAAATCTCCACAAATGCAATAGATCTACCGAAACTACATCATAGAGCCATGGATGTAAATGTCTACCAATGAAGAAGATCATGAATGCCTCAATGTAAATCTCTTCCCTTGATGGCCAACAAAGCACCAAGGTGGTCCCACAATAGTGTGTCCCACATTTTGGGCAACTTTGACAATGAGATCAACATTCTAAAAAAAAACTTCACTTTCGAACACCTATTGCGCAAAACTATTAGGAATTTGAAGATTATGTAAAATAGAGTCTTTTAGAATTTTATTTATGGTTTCTAAATATATTTTAAAAAATTATATTAAAATTGATTTGAATCCATTTTTCTTTCTCCTTCTAAAGGTGGTTTGTGTGAAAAATCAACATTTTAAAGGAGTGATTGTCACTTGGATTAGCATAACTTTTTTTTTTCAAAAATGATAATGATGTAATTATTGAAAGGTTATATTGTTAACTTCAATATATAATGGATTTAATTTGTTTCATTCATTTTGGTTCAATATTTCATACTTCATTAAGTTCTAAAGTGAGAGTAATTATAATTTAGACATAGCTTCTTTTGGATTGCTCTAACTTGATTTGTATATATCAAAAATAATTTTTTCTTTTATTGATAGAAAGGTAACACAAATACTATTTTCCTACATATTTTTCATAATTTTATTTTTCTAAGTTACTATTTTTCCCAAAGAGTCAAGAAGATAGGTTGTTGAATGACCAAACAACCTACATTTAATTAAAGTTAATTTTGAAAGTAACAATGAGCTCAATATGTATTAAAACTATAGTCGTTAGTGTATCATCATAAAATGGAAGCACTTTCATTTAGAACTGGTTTATCCCTTTGGGTAAGTGGTTTGGGGTCATGTCAAATGCCTTAAATGGGTCTTTGACTAGGATTTGGCTTTTTCCCCATGTTCTACTTCTCTTTCCACTATTTTCCATCCTATTTATAGCACCCGATCCTGATAATTTGAGGTTCTTGACCTCAGGGTCAAGGTCGACCTTCTAGGTCATGGTTGACCTCGACCTTGACCCTAGGTCTAGATTTCAAGTTTTGAAAGTTTTCAGATGTCAAATTTTAGAAAGTTTATTTTCCCACTTCCAGGTCGACTATTTCGGCGTTCGAAATAGTAAAATCTTAAATGATATTTAAATTAGGTCCACTTCCAAGAGTAAAGGCTTAAATTGGAATTCAATTATCCTATGTTGGCCTCTCTAGAAGTTTTTTCCCTAACTTGTATAAAAGGAATCCTTTCTCTCTCATTTTCACATCCATTATTCACCAAGAAACTACATGACCAAGAAATTATCAAGAAAGAAAGAAGGAGAAAGAAAGAATTAAAGAATTCATTCATCTTCAAGCACTCAAGCATTCTAGATCCAATTCATCAAGGAAATCCATTGGTAGCCATTGAAGGATTCAATCTCTATGGAGCCCCTTTGTTGAAGATTTCTTCATCCATTTCCATTCAAGCTTCTTCCTATTCCAAGATCTATTCAAGATTGGTATTGAATATCTAATGCAATTGATTTTAGACATCCTACATACAATTCTACATTCATTTGGAGCATCCATACTTGTGGATTCAAGGATTTGAATCCTCTACAAGGGTTTAAACATAGGCAAGGTGAATTATTTCATTTATTTTTTTATGACTGCAATTTGAATTCAATTTCAAGGTTAATTCCTAAATTGGGGTTTTACCAAGGAAAACCCCTCCCCCCCTAGCAAATAAAACCATTTTTCTTGTAGGAACAGGTGTGGAACAATGAATTACAGTGTGGATTTGAGTACCCTTTTTGAAAAACTTTCAAGATCTATGAATAGAATTTCCATTGGAGCAGCATAGGTAAAGGTCAACTTAAAGGGGTAAGATTGTGCCCCAGGGTAAGATTGTACCCTTTTTTTTGGGTCAAGGTCGACCTTTCTTAGAAAAGAAGAAGGTTTCTAGGTTTTCTCTATCTCTGTGTTTCCAGGCCAGAGCTGGTTGCAGAATTTCTTGAAACTGTGTACAAACACCAGAAAATAGCATTTTCTAGATTTGTCATATTTTGAGGTTATTATTTGTCTTCAAATTAAATTAAGATTTTAATACTTCCTTTCCATAATGGAATATAAGGTTTTCTCCTTTCTTCATATTTTTCATTGATTGATTCATTTATGCATTGACCATTTTCTTTTGGTTGATCAATTTGGATCTTTCCCTTGGGAATTTGGGGTTTTGAAGAGGATCTTATCTTCCCCAACCCTATCACACACTTCAAATCTCCCTTTATATCATATACATTTTGGTGAACCCGTGATAGATGATTCTTTCTTTTATGGTATTAGATCTTGCATGTATTAGCCTTCTTTTATGTGTTTGCATTTACATTTCATATAAAACAAAGATACGAAAAACATTTATTTGTTCATGCTTTGTGTTTTCCTAGTTTATTTCATTTTCATTTCTTTGGTATATGAGCTTTTCTACCTCTATTCCTACTTATAATATTCTGGTTAGAAGAAGTCATAGACTTATGGGTTTCTTTGATTCTAATTCTTCCTCTCCTCTCCTTAGGATTCTGAGTGACAATTTGATTATTCATGATTCTAATCCTACTATGGAGCATAACTCTTCTCACTCATCTCATGATGAGGATTATTCTTTAAGAGTTCCTCCTGAACAAGTCCAAAAAATTTCAACTCAACTTGATAAAATGAGAAATTGGCTTACTCAAGAGAACCATAATCAAGATTTTATTCAAGCTATAGATGTTCTTAATTAGAAATTCCTTCATGATAGTGCTCAAGGTGTTAATATCTTGTGTGGTATTACTCATCTTGTGTATTTAAACATTAAACCTTTAGCTCAAGAAGCTCAAGATTTAGGATTCACTCCTCCTGTCACTAGTGTGGAACCTTCTTCCATTCCTTTACCTAGCATTCCTACTTATACTCCTCCATTAGTGTATACGTCGGTTTCCTCTCTTCCTATGAGTGTTCCTCTCATTTTCCTACCCAATTCAAAACCTTCTTATCATAATGTTCCTTTTAATTATTCGAACCCTCTTCCAACTATGGTTCCAAGTGTTCCCCTGGTTGTGTCTTCTATTCCTGCCACTTCATACACTTTACCTAGTGTTTCTAGTGTGTCTATGCCTCCTATTTCATCTAATGATTCCACAATCATCAATTTGGCTCAAACTATATCCTCTTTACAACAACTTTCATCTTTAAATCAATCCAAGTTTACCATTCCTACATGTGACATGGGCATTCCTTTTTCCCTAGACATTATTCATGCTCTTATTCCTCAACAAGCTGATATGCCTCATCTTGAGAATTACAATGGTAAGGGAGACCCTATTACTCATGTTAAAACATTCAAAATCCTTTGTAATGACTATTCTCATGACCATAGGATTTTAGCCAAGTTTTTTTCTAGAAATTTTCATGATAAGACCTTGCAATGATATTGTTCATTTCCTCCTTATTCTATTGATTCATTTCCAAAACTTGCTAATGCCTTTATTAAACAATTTCAAAATAACACTAGTCTGCAAGTTTCCTTAACTGATATGATGCATTGTAAACAAAATACTAAAGAAAAATTGACTATATTTATTGGTAGATTTAATCATTTGTATGTGCAGATTTCTTATCTTGTTCTTGATATTGATATTCAACATATGTTTATTTCAAATTTACAAAAGGATATTAGAGATAAGATTCTGCTTACTGAATTTACCTCTTTTCAATAACTTTGTTTAGCACTTCATCATTATCAATTACAAGTGAGTTAATTTGAGAGAAACACTTCAATGGTCCTATCCTAGTCGCTAAGAGTGATACTACTCCTAATCCATAAAAGTTTCAAAAAGCTAAAAACTATGTCAAGATAAATAAAAAATAAAATGCAATTTCTGATCAGGTTTTTGTTGCATCCAATAATGCCACTTCTACATCCACTTCTTTTCATCTGAATCATATGTTTACTCCTCTTTTTCAATCTTTGCATTCTATTATGAGTACATTGTTGACTCCTAATATGATTACTTTACCACCTATTCAACCTCTTTTACCTGCTACGGTGGCATCCAAATCCTTTGATTCCAAATATTTTTGTGAATTCCATCATCATAATGGCCATGATACTGAGAAGTTTTATTCTTTAGTACATAAGGTTCAAGAATTAATTGATTCTAATGCTTTATCTATTGATAATTTTGATGGTAGTGGAAACAAATATGTCTCTCCTCCTAATCAAAACCTCCAAATCTATATGAATCCTTTTCCTACACATGATACTAATAAGCCATCTTTTGTGGATATTGTTTATGATTCAAATATGGATGATCTTAATCACATTTTTAACCATGTGGAGCATGTTGTTTTGTCTCAATCTATATCTCCACCCCAAAATCAATCTCAAACTCAACTTCAAGTTCCACCTCAACCTAAGCCTAAACTGAAGCCTCAACCTAAACCTCGAAAACAACCTAAGAATAAAAGACCTAGGGAACTCTTGATTACCTTTGACTATTCTAAGACTATTAAAGCTCTCGATGGTTCCCTTTATATTTATGCTAGGATTTTTGAGATACATACATGCAGTTGTCTAGATGATCCCACATCCTTAATCAATGTTATTACTGAAGAAAATCTTTTTATGAAGAACTTACAATGTGATTCTTATGATACATCGGATGTGTGGATTCTTACTTGTAATGGTTTTCTTTATCCATCATTTGGTTCTATTAACTTACCTATTGAACTTTGTGGTAAAGTTGTGGACACTACCTTTTTTGTTGTTCCTACTTTTGATTATTTTCAAGATAAGTTAGGTTTGCCTTGGTTGAATGTCATGCATGTTGTTGCTTCTCCTATCCATTAGTATCTTAAATTCATTCATGATGAAGAATTGAAGATGATTAATCATAGTTTATATCAACATTATAGGCTCAGGGATTATGCTACACTTGACTTCTTTTGGCCTTCATTACCTAACTCGTGTCCTTCTCGACCTGATAACCTTTTTTGATCATATCAAGCCTATAAACATCACAAGATTCTTGAGTTAAACATGCCTCAGATGGATCTTAACTATGGTCTTTGTCCTACACCTTCCATACCTCCTTCATCTATGGCTTCTAGTTCTATTAATCAAGCTCATAGTGTTTCTTTTCAGCCTATTGAGAATCCTACTAATCCTCCTATAGAATGTTAGGAATGGTCCCAAGAGATAACTGAGAGGGGGGGAAGGGGGTGAATTAGTTATCTAAAAGTTTCAATTCTTTATCCAATTGAGTATACTTAAACATTAAGCATAAACATAATGAAAGAACACTTGAACACAACACCAATATTTTGGTTATGGGGAAACCCAAATAGGTAAAAACCTCAGTGGGAATTGACACCCAATAATAAGCTGCACTAGTGTATAATGATCCTTGTTAGAAGATATTTAACCCTATTAGGATTTATCTTTACAATGCAATAAGTAAAATGACCTAGTCAAAGATTGGACCCTATTAGGAGTCTTTTATGATTGACCCTATTAGGGGTGAGGATGCACTGTCTGAGAGCTCACTACTCAAAGGGGTGAAGGATGCAACCTTCTGAATGAAAGATACACACTATATCTGGATCTTAGTGAACTATGAGGTAGACTTGATATCTTGATTAGTTCCAATCAATAGCATATACTCTTTAATTGGTCACATAGACCTTCTGCTGATGGCTCAACACTTCACACTCTCTTCTCTACTCTTTTCTTTCAACTCTGAACCATGTCTTAGTAATCACAAATGACTGCTTATAAATATCTTTCCTCTAAATTAAATAAATAAGTTGGCATGTTAGAAAAATCTTGAAATCATATTAGAGAAATAATAACACTCTCTAATCATATCTTAGTCGGCTCTACTAAGCACACAACACAAACTGGGACCTGTCCAAATCAATAAATGTAGACACACACTATGCACTATTGGCTCTACCAAATCAACTAAACATTTCTCCTCAAGCTAAATTACATACTATGATTTTAGCCAAAAATTATTAACTCTTCTCTTATCACTAATCCCATCATGCATACTGAAATGATAGGTGCAACTCCTATACCAATATAATCTCTATTAGCTCTTTTGAATAAACATAGGAAACTGCAACTGGTGAATAGTGACTTCATAACTTGACTTATACTACACATTAGACTCTATGTCTATGAATGTAACATAACTAATATATGTCCATCACATATCCAAGGGCACAAAGCTCCATGAAAACTATATGAACAATCTCTCATAAAACATTGCTTGTAAGTCTATCAGGAACACTACACACAAGCTGCTATATAACTGTTTGTACTAATAATTAACCTCTTCATCCATGATATTATGATGATAACATGTCCATGCTACATATACTAAAATATCACTATATAAGACTTCCATGCATGCTACTTATCATATGTTGTCATCAATGACAAACATACAATCAACACTAGCTTTCTAGCAAATCTCCAACAATCTCCCCCTTTGGCATTGATGGCAAAATATGGAATTAAAAACACCACCAATCCAAAATGAAAAATTATTTTATAACATTCTCCATTTCCTCATCAAAACTCCCCCAAGGATGAATCCTCCATCTGCTCCAATATTCTTTTAATATTCTCCATTTCCTCAACTAAACTGCTCCCATGACTGAATATTACTCCCCCTTTACTACTATTTTTCATGACTATATACTAGTCCCCTTTGAAATCAATGGAAAAGGGTGCTAAAAATTTAAGCTCTAGTACTACTCCTCAAGTAGAGTAGTCAATTGTCCATCAGTCACTGAGGATTGATGCTTTTTCCACTTTCTCTAAGCAGAATCAGGGAAGGGACTTACTCCCAGCTTCTACCTGAGATACTCAAAAGTATCCTTTGGTAAGGGATTTGTTAATATATCTGCTAGCTGATCCTTTATGCTCACATAATCTAATTTGACTTCTTTCTTTGCCACTTTCTCTCTTAGGAAGTGATACTTAATCTGTATGTGCTTTGTCTTTGCATGCATCACAAGATTATTTGACATGTTGATAGTGCTAGTGTTTCACAATGAATAACAATAGGATAATCAATCTAAATTCAAAAATCCTTTATCATCTATTTGATCCAAACAATTGTAGAAAAATTCAAGGCTGCTGCAACATATTCTACTTCTGTTGTTGACTGAGAAATACAATTTTGCTTCTTTCTTGTCCAAGTGAAAATTCTATCACCAAGAAACACTGCTCCTCCTAATGTACTTTTTCTCTCATCAATACATCCTACCCAATCTACATCTGTATATACATGAAGCTCAACATTCTCTGAGTTAGGATACCATAGACCATAATCTATGGTGGCCTGTAGATATCTAAATATTCTCTTTACTACCATGAGGTGACTTTGTTTAGGCTCTATTGCAAATCTTCCAACTATGCCAATTGCATTAGAAATATCAGGTCTAGTTTGTGTAAGATATGTGAGTTTACCAATCATAGACTTATACACTGTTATATCTACTGCTAAAGAATCATCTTCTTTTGTAAGCTTGCATCATGTTATCATAGGTGTGCCTACTATATTGCAATCATCCATCTTGAATTTCTTCAATATCTCTTTCACATATTTAGACTAATTAATGAAAATAGCTTTCTCTGTCTGCTGCACCTTTAATCCCAAAAAGTATTTGATAGGTCCAATCATGCTCATCTCAAACTCACTCTGCATCTCCTTAGCAAATTCTGCACTAAGTTTGTCATCACCCCCAAAGATAATGTCATCAACAAACATAGCTACAAGTAGTAAACCTTCAGATGTCTCTCTGATAAACAAATTACAATCTGCTACTCCTTTCTTGAATCCAATTTTTGTTAGATATCCATCAAGTCTCTCATACCAAGCTCTAGGGGCTTGCTTAAGTCCATAGAGGGCTTTCTTCAATCTGCATACCATATCAGGCTTGTCCGATAGGGTGAATCCTTCTGGCTCCTCAATGTATACTTATTCCTTTAACTCTCCATTCAAGAATGATGACTTAACATCCATTTGATAAACTTTAAATTTTTTGAATGTTGCATAAGCTAGAGACAACTTAATAGCTTCTAATCTGCTCACAGGTGCAAATGTGTCTGAATAATCAATACCTTCTCTTTGTGTATATCCCTTACATAATAACCTTGCTTTATTCCTTACTACTATACCATCTTCATTCATCTTGTTTTTGAATATCCACTTTGTTCCAATCACATTCTTATCACTAGGTCTTGGGACTAGTTCCCAAGTATCATTCTTGATTATTTGATCTAGTTCTTCTTTTATAGCATCATGCCAATCTAAATC
This sequence comes from Chamaecyparis obtusa, assembly GCA_027943335.1. Lineage (NCBI taxonomy): Eukaryota > Viridiplantae > Streptophyta > Pinopsida > Cupressales > Cupressaceae > Chamaecyparis > Chamaecyparis obtusa. Next base: position 23,852 of record BSBK01000830.1, on the reverse strand, counting down.
ATTACATGCATCTTCAATACTTAAAGGTTCTATCTAAGATAGTAAACATATGACTTCATTACTTTTTGAACTCTTTGCTTTTGATCTTGTTGTGACTTTACTGCTCTAGTCTCTAATGATGTTATCCTTAGAGTGATATCTAGATGTATACTTTGGAACTTTAGGTGATACAGACTCATCCTCCTTCTGAGTTTCTTCTTCTCTTATTTGAGGGTCATTGAACATTACATTAATACTGTCAAACATCTCTTCAACAACTATCTCTCTAGTAGAAGGAATGGGTTCTTCTTCAATCATAGGTGCATAGTCATGATATCTTTCTTGAACCATAAACTTTTCATAAATCTTAACATGAGCACTTTCAATGATCTTCTTCAATCTCAAGTTAAAACATCTATAAGCTTTACTTTTAGTAGAGTAACCAAGAAAAATACCTTCATAATTTCTTGCATCAAAATTGCCTATTGCTTCATCTCCCTTGACGTAGCACTTGCTTCCAAATATTCTGAAGTATTTCACTATGGGAACATTACCAAACTATATCTCATAAGGTGTCCTGTCTGTGCCAAGCCTCAATTGTATTCTATTGATGGTATAGACTATTTTGTTGACCACATCTCTCTAATAGGTGTGTGCAACATTTCCTTCAATCATGATGGTGTGTGTTGTACCAAGGATGATCCTATTCCTTCTCTCTACAATCTCATTCCGCTGAGGGGTTCTACGTGCACTCTATTGTCTCTTTATGCCATGTTCTTCGTAGTACTCATAGAATCTATTAGAGGTGAATTCTCCTCCTTTATCTGATCTTATACACTTCATCTTTAGTCCAAATTCATTTTCAACCTTAGCTTTGAATATTTTGAACTTCTCAAATACTTCTAACTTATCTTTCAAGAACACAACCCACATCATTCTAGAATAATCATCAAAAAACAAAATGAAATACCTTTCACCATAGTACGATCTTGTTTGAGTTGGTCCATGTAGGTCTATATGAATCAGATCCAACTTGTTCTCTACTAAATTATTTTTTCTTCTCAATGAATTCCTCACATGTTTTCCCATCAGACATTCCCTGGAAATAGTATGAACTAGCTTTGCTATGCTAGGTAGATCTCTTACTGCCTTTACATTGCTTATGTTTACTATGTTATCAAAATTGATATGACATAGTCATTTATGGCATAGCCAACTATCATCTACTTTAGAAACAAAACAACTTGCTTATGAATTAAGATGAAAAACATTACCTTTAGTCTTTGAACCTGATGCAATCATTACACCATCCTTGTTGTTAATGATGCAGTTGTTATCTTTGAACTCCAATCTATAACCTTTTTCAAGAAACTATCCAACACTAAGAAGGTTATGCTACAAACCATCTACATAGAGAAAATCATCATGTTAATATTATTTAGAACAATAGAGAGGGGGGGAGAATCAGTTGTTCTCAGGTCCTGATGTATAAAATAACATCAAAATTTTTTCCTTAAATTAGATCAAGCAACCAAAACAAACTCGGTCGTCACTGATTCAATAACAGAAACATATAACTCTACAGTCCGCTACCCAACTATATCTAACTTGTAAAACATAGAAATGTTCAAACCCAAAACATTCACACAAGTATTGACACTAGGTTTTATAGTGGATACCCAATATGGGAAAAACCACTTTGTAACATGCTACTATTATTTTCAGTCTTCTAAAGTGAGCTCAGTTAAAAGCCAACCCTGTCAAAGGTTACAATACACACTATCAGGTGTGACCCCATTAAAAGATTTTAATCACCATGTTAAAAGTGAGCCTGGTCAAAGGACTTACATACACTCCATTAGAATGCAACCTTGTTCAAAGGATTTAACATATGAATATTAGGTCAACCTCTGTTAAAAGGATTTTGACTATTACAATGGTTAGAAAGTAGTAGTATTATTGATCTAAAAACATACAACTCACTTTGCATATATCAGATCCAATTCTATACACAAATGCTGGTTTACTAACTTTGAAACTTTGCCATTTCCATCTCTGATCTGCTCAAAAAATTTCTTCAAGCAATCACCACACTCCTCCTTCAGCCTTTTCACTTATACAGTCAATAAAACTTACTATTCTTTGCACATCTCCTTCACCCATGCATTCTCATACCTACTGTTTAGGTTCCCTTAATACTTTTCTTTGTTAGGTTAACTTATCTTTTGTTGCTTAATCTCCTTCATAGATCTTAGGGTTAGGTTAGATTCATTGAATCTACCCACTTTATGTTCTTCATCTTCTCTTCTAGAATCATCTCAAATCTCATAAAGATTTAAAATAAAATGTTTTACAAAGCATTAAATGCTTCCATCCAATCAATAAATAAAGTCAACACATTTTACATAATCCAAGAATTCAACAATGTCGGCTCCAAATTTGAATTCTCTTCAAATATAAAATTGCTGATGCTCAGTCAATACTATGATCATCCACTCGGTCTCCATGTAAAACACTTAGTCACTACTAAAACTGTTTCCTTGGCAATTTACTGATACTCGGTCAACACTAGATTTTTGCTTGGCATCCACTAACTTAGTTGACTCTATCATAACTTGGCTTAAACATGATTTCTTCATTTTTTCTTGGTTAAGCCTATCAGTTTAGTCTTCAATCTTACTAAGATAAACAATACATTATCTCATCATTGTGCAACTATTATACACTAATTTTTCACCCTTGTTTCAAGCTCTCGTAGTCTTGATAACCTAGTATAACATGGTAATCATCTCTAGGTTGTGGGACCTATGCTAACTGAGATGAGACCTCTAGGTTCTAGGCTAGTTCCTGTTGGATAATAACCTTAATTTTCTTCTTGACATGAAAAGTAAACTTTGAGGGAAAGGGATAGAAGGAATGCTTGGAAAGGGAAATGACTTGAAAGAAAAGTATGAATTGCAGTATAAAGGATGAAATCAGTACACAATCTTAGGTCTAGGGGATCACAACTCAATGAATAGGCTTGCATTAATATTTTATAGAGGGGTCTACAATAAAGAGATGCTATGCAGGGAAAGAGAGAAATTTCACAAAGCAGTAGCACTCCTAAGAATTTAGACACAAACTATAACCTGCAAACAAACATTCACCTTTACAATTGGGTATAAGAATGAGATAGATTTCTAGGGGTGGAAGTATACCCACAAAAGCATTCAAATCATATCATTCACAAGCATACACATAAATTGCAGAAAGAAAGAGGGATCAAGAACCCAAAAAATATCACTGAAACATACATATACTGAATTCAATAAGATAAAATTCAGATGAGAAGGTATAGGGGACATCAAAGAATGTCACAATAGACTTTGCAATATCCAAACAATCAATGAAAGGTTATAATTGCAAAAGCCAGAGGGTAGGAAGGATGCCTCAGATAACTTCTTAGAAAGATGAACTCTCTTTTTACAAACTATAAACTCCTTCCTCTAAAAGCTTCAAAAATTAATTATATACATCTCCTCTATTGCACACAAGCAGGAGGAAAAATCTCATTAGGGTTACATAAATCTACATAAAATAATCCAACCCTAAACCAATCATTTATGATCATAAATGTTCATGAAAATATCTCAACCGATCAGATATGTCTTATATGCCCATCCTTGTACTAAATCTACGTGTAGACAAAACACCTTGATCCAACTACTTCTCTACAAGTTGGGCCTGCCATAACTATCAAATTTGATACTCTCAAAAGAAAAATCCACCAAAATGGCTGTCTAGATCTCTGCATCATTCTCTTTCCAACTATAACTACCCCTAAAATCATAAATTTTGAGCTACCCGCGCTTGCAAATGTTCTCTATAGGAAAAAATAGAAGAAAACCCACGAAGATATTGCAATCCCTTTGAAAAAGTCAAAGGCCACATCATAATAGCTAGAACCAATAAAAATTGGCCATCTCAGCAAAATGACCCACAGAAGGTAGAAGAATCACGTCTTTGACCATCAGATGGTGGTCGCGTGATCGCATGCAATCGGAAGATCCCATGAGATCATGTAATAACCATTGATCTTCTTTTGTTACCCAGATACTTGGGTCGATAATAAATGCCAACTATCCTAGCATGGACCAATAAGAGACCCACATGTTAGCCGGACCCATGACAATGTTAGTCCAAACACTTAGAGGATCGAATGACTATCGCATGATCACATGGGGTTGGAAGATCCCATGTGATTATGTGACATTCTTTGATCTTGGATCAACTAGCACCTCCATAGAACCACCAACCATCAGACCCACCAATAGCCCTATCATCACCCAGCCGACCACTGAAAAATGGACATGTCACCACCCGAGGACCCACCACCGGAGGCTTGGTAGTAAAGTGGATCTAATGGCCATTGCATGATCACATGGAATCAGAGGATTCCATGCAAACATGTGACCACCATAGATCTTAGATCGACTGGGCCTACCTTGCACTTCAAGTCCACTGCAGAGTCATCCCGCAATGACCAATAGAAAACTAGCATGTTAGACAGACATGGCATGAAGGACCCACCAACAACTATTGTGATGCCGATACCATATCAATAGTTGTTGCATGATTGCATGGGATTGAAAGATCCCATGAGATTATGTGACCATCGTTGGATCTAACTGTGACCGAGAATTGGGCCTAGGGAAATATTAAATGCTAGGATGTAGGAAACTTAGGAAATATTAAAGGGGGACCCCAGTGACAAAGCTTAGTTGCATGATCACATAGCATGAAAATGACCAATGCGATCATGCGACAAACCACTTAAATAGAACAATGGGTCACAACCTTCTAGCATATGGGTTATTTGGATTTTAAGTGACAGGAAAAGGTAATGCGAAGATAGAACAAGACCAAGGGTTTAGGGCTTTTGGCCAAAATGGTAGATTTTCGCATAAAAAGGCTTGTACACCAAGGACAACTATAGAGACCAGAGGAAAAACACAAGGCCATAAAAATTTCTCAGGGTATTCAACATGGTTTAAATTGCAGACCTCCACATGAAGCCTAGCATGTAGTCAAAATTAAATAGATAGGGAATTTTGGGTAACATTTTGGTTATTTCTATTGGATGTCAGCCCGCTAGACATGGAAACTAGTGGCCTATAAACAATCCATTGGGCATGGGGTCATTTCTAAGCACAAAACTTTGATAGAGGGAAAAACCTTGAACCAGAAAGATAAACCTATGCATAGGCACTTCTTGAATGCCCACTCTAAGAATTTGATTAGGATAATCAAGAATAGTAATTTGAACTGGTATTTAGATAAATGCCATTCTTGAATGCCCACTCTAAGACTTTGAGGCCTGTGAATGCCAATGCATTATTTGATATTATGGAATCTAGAGTGCCAAATCTATGAATTAAATCATCATAAAAAATTAATACAACACTCTCATTGGCCTCTTTTAAACCAACTACCTCTGTCCATCTAGTGAAATAATCTATTACAGTGATTATCCACTTGTGTCCTGCACTAGATGGAGGATTGATCACACCAATGAAGTCTATACCCCACATCATGAAAGGTTGCTCTATTCTGACTGGCTATAGGGGCAAGGCTGTAAGCCTTTACTTTCCTGCAAACATGGCACACTTGATGCATTTTATCACATAATCATGGCTATCCTTGAAGATAGATGGCCAGTAGTATCCAACCCTCATGATTTTAAAAGCAGTAGTCCTAGGAGAAAAGTGACCTCCAGAAGGTCCATCATGTAACTCAAATAGGACATCAGCTATCTTTTCTAAATCTATGCATCTTAAAAGGACACCATTGTGATCCTTTCTGAAAAGAACTTCATCTATCAATACAAAAGGAATAGACTGTAATCTATAATACCTCATTTTTACTAAATCTAGATCTACAGGACATTGTCTTGTCTTCAAGTAATTGATCATATTAGGCAACCAGCTTGTTGCCTTAGCTTGTTCTTCTATAGAATGTGCCACCAGAGATGCATCCATTTGCTCTGATCTCTTTGAACTTTCATCCCCTGCCAAATGCTCACAAAGACCTCTTCCTCTAACCAGCTTGGTAGTTTGAATATCAATGTCATATTCCATCACCTTGGTGATCTAGCCAGCTCTTTTCTCATTTAGGTCTTTGGAAAGCAAAAACTCTTTAACACTTGGATGAGTAACTTTTAAATGTACCTTGCTATGGGTCAATAGATATCTGAACTTTTTAAGGCTCTTTACCACATCAAGTACATGTTTTTCTACAAAAGAGTATCTTTATTCATACTCTTCTAAACCTTTGCTAAAGAAAGCAATAGGCTGCCCCAATCCACTTGAATTTTCTTGGGTCAACATTGTAGATATAGCATCATGACCCCCATAAGCATAGAGGATAAAATCCTTACTAAAATTTGGGTTTAAGAGGGCAGGAGCTTCTATTAAGGCCTCTTTGATAGCTTGGAAATTGACTTTCCCTTGTTTGGCCCAACTAAAAGCTAAAATTTTCTTTAACATGGCTATCAAAGGCTTGAGTAAATCTGCAATATTAGGCAAGAAACACCTAACAAAATTAATCTTTTCTATGAAAGATTGGAGACCTTGCTTGTGATGTGGTAGGGGTAGCTCTAGGATAGCTGCAATTCTCTCAGGATTCAATATAATTCCTTCTTTGGACACTACATATCCCAATAATTTTCCTTCATGAACTACAAACACACATTTATTGTGGTTAAGAGATATCCCAAATTCTATACCCCTTTCAAAGATCTTCCTTAAATGTTTGATGTGATCTACTACATGCTTAGAATAGATAGTTATGTCATCCAAGTAGACCAGTACAAACTTTTACATTAGAATTTTCAAGGCCATATCCATTGCCTTTTGAAATGTAGCACCTACATTTGACAAAGCAAAGGGCATCTTTTGATAAGCCATGGTTCCCCACTTGGTTGTAAATGTAGTCTTGTATTGATCCTCTTCATTTACTAAGATCTGATTGTATCCTGAATAGCCATCCAGTAATGAAAATCTCTCAGATCCAGAGACACATTGTAAGATTTTTTCCATAGAGGGTAGTGGATGGTGGTCCTTTAATGAAGCTATGTTAAGATCCCTGAAGTCAACACATAACCTCAACTCCCCAGTCTTCTTCCTGACAGGAACAAGGTTGGAAACCCAACTTGTATGATTGATGGGGTAGATGATACCACTTTCTATTAGTTTGAGTACTTCTTTATGCATGAGTGGCTCAAGCTTGGGATTAACAAGCCTTTTCTTTTGCCTCACTGGTTTGGCATTTGGTTCCAATTCAATAGTGTGCTGAGCTAGGGCTAGGTTAAAACCTTTAAGGTCTTCATATTGCCATGCAAAAACATTACTGAATTCTTTGAAAAGTTGAGTGTAAGCTTGGTTCTCAAATTTAGTGTTCAATTTTCCAAATTGTAAGCTCTTGCCTGATTCCAACTCTAATTCAACACAATGTTCTTGTTGAACTACCAGGCCAGCTTTGCTTCTCTTAACTTCATCATCATTGTTGAAGATAGTCTCTAAGGTAACAAGACCTCTAGGCATCTTATTGGAATTTAGTTGTATCACTTGATCACCATAATTTTGTGATAGCCTATCTTGATTATGCTTTGAGAAAACATCTTCTTCAAACAAGAACTGCAGAATTTGTTCATCATTGTCAAACACCTACCAATTGATATTATTATCAGGAATAGAGGTTCTGACAATCACTTTGATATGCTATTGATCTACCTCTTTTGAAATGCTATTTGGAATGTCATACTGAGATCCAATAGTAGCTAATCTATCTGCATTTTGGTTTAATTTCCTAGGGATAGCAACAATATTGAAAGCATGGAAATCTTCAATTGCATCCCGAACTCTATGTTTGTATGCTTTCAAAGTGTCATTTTTGGTTGCACTTATCCCTCTTACTTGGCTGAAAACTAACTCACTATCACCATAAACCTTTAAGGCCTTAAGCCCTCTTTTCCTAGCCCACTCTAGCCCATTCACAAGACTTTCATACTCTGCAGTATTGCTAGTGCAAGAGAAACTAAATCTAAAGGTAGTATAATATCTTTCTCCTTTTGGGGACACTAACATAGCACCACCACTAGAACCATGTCTACTCCTGGCTCCATCAAAAAATAGTTCCCAAACCTGATTTTTCTGATCCTCTGAATCAGTGTCTTCTTTGAGAAGGCTTGGTTCTATGGCTCCACTTTATTGTATCAAATAAATTCCCAAACCAAAATCCCAAATAATATTTTCTTGGGCCTCTAAAACTCTTTCATCTAGAAGAATATCAGGGATACTCTCTATCTTTGTGCTTGCTTCACTAATGGTTTGGAAGTCACTGTTATCAAATATGGGGTAGTTTACATTGATGGTATTAGACACATATGGTTCTATATGGTGTGTTGCTAATGGTTCTGATTTAATGGTGACCTTGGTCCCATACCTTTTATGAAATAACATGTGAGACTAGTCAGAAGATAGGTAGCCTCCTATCTTGGCTGTAAAATCCCTTGAAAGACATATAGAAAATAATGCAGGGAGATCTATGATGTATATATCAAGAAGGATGGAAAAATTAGGACTAGCATGTAGGATTAGACTGGTATCCTTGGCCACACCTATAGTATTGACTAAGGACCCATCAAGTTGTGTGACCTTTTTTTGGAAGGGCTCATATTTTAGTCCTATTTGGTTAGCCACCTTCTTGGGCATTACAGTACTAGTAGCTCCATTATCTACCATACAATTATGCACTAAAGATTTTCCAATAATTAGAGATACACAAAAGGGATGTGGCTTTGAATTCCTACCTTGCATGATATTGGTCTTGGAGTTGCTACTTGGAGCCTCCTTTTCTTGATCAGTGTTAACCAACACTGGATTTGTAGTTTCTTTTGCAGGTTGAGGAGTTGCCACTTTTGTCATGGCCTTCTTCAAAATTTTAGGTTGTCCTGGAAGAGCTAAAGAGTCCCACATGGACATGGTAATGTTGACCTTCTTCATGCTATCAACAATGTTAAAAGGTGTCACAGTGTGTACTCTTTATTGTGCTTCACTATGATGGGCTCCACCTCTTTTGGAATTTGGCCTTCTTTGCTTGTAATGATAGGAGCCTCCTTAGGTGTGATGGGATTAGCTTGTTGCAATGGTTCTGCTAATGTGGTGGCTTTGGCATTGGAATCTGCTTTCTCCGTGTCCTGAGCTCTTCTTTTTTCTCTTGTATAGGAAACAAAAGCAACCCAATCATTGACTCCATTGGAGTCTGGTTGTTCCCAATTGAAGAGAACAGTCTCATTTTATTATGGCTCTTGTTGAGGAACCGACCCACTAGATGAAGCCTCTGATTGAGTTTGTGAGGTATTTTGAACCATTAGAGCTTGATTCATCCATCCATTTGAACATGTAGCTTGGTTATAAGACTGATTACAAGGAAAGCACTATTCATTCTCCATGGCCATATTATTTTTACTAGGAACCATATTCCTCACTAGATTTGCAGAATTAAGAGGTGTAGGGTTATATGGTTGGAATGGTCTTTGATTAAAATTTTGTCTTTGTCCTTGATGGCCTCCTTGGTATGGTAGCCTATTTTGTTGATAAGGCTATCCTTGATTCTGATATTGCTGGTTAGGACCTTGGCCTTGTGGCTAAAATGGTGGTCTGATTCCTTGACCTTGTTTCTTTAGATTCGTGACCTCTTTAGTCAGGGTCTGCAAAAAATTTGTCATCTCTTGCTAACTACTTTGTTGGCTATTCTTTATTTCTTGTAGCTCTTGAGAGAAACTAGTTGTTAGCTCTTGACCACTGGTACTAGCCCGAGGTGCCAATATGGTAGGGATAGGAGTAAATGGAGGTACTTTGGTAGGTGCAATGAGCTAAAGGCTAGGGAAGATGGGCATTGGAGGCCTTCTAGCAATCATGCCTACTTGGATTAAATAATTTTTTGCCCTGACAACAATGTCAAAAGCTTGGGGTAAGGAAGTACCACCCATAGATTGGATCATGATAGAAATTTGACCATTCAAGCTTTGCAAGTAGTAAAGGAAAGCATGGTCAGCTGATGGTCTCATAGAAACTAGAATTCTATTCCATGTTTTGAGGAATCTACTATTGTAATCTATCATTTGTTCTTGAGGGTCTCTCTTAATGGTTGTCAACTGCTCTACTAGAGACAAGTTATCTGATTTATCCTCAAAATGCTTACTTAATGCATCTCCTAATTCATCCCGCGAAGTAATGGAGCCAATAGTTAGAGTTCTAAACCATTCAAGAGCCTTACCTTTTAGAGAGAGTGCTAATAATTTTGTGACCACATCCTCTTGAGTAATATTGTGTATGCTACAGATGGTGGTCACATCTCTTATGTGTTCAAAAGCAGTTGTCTTCCCTTCACCAGTGAAATCAAGTATACTCTTAAATGCCACCAAGGGCACATCATGATGTTAAGAAAAGGCTAATGGACTCCCTTGTTTGAATGGTGCAAAGGAAAACTATCTAGCCATTATAGGAGTTGGAATCTGAAGATTAATAGCTATGTGGGCTGTATTTGATGCTAGATTTGAATCCTCATCTAGATCTCTAGTTAGAGATCTACCTCTTCTTCTAGAACGAAAGGGGAAAGGTCTCCTTTTTGAGGTATCAAGAGGTGTTGATTGAACTCTCCTTGCGGGGGATGCTCTTTGAGTTGACCTACCTTTATGACCTCCTTTTGAGGGCAACTCTGAAAATTTAGTGGGTTTTGAGCTCCTAGTCTCAATCTTTCTCATAAACCTTAAACAAGGTAGCCCTAATCTTTCAAATCAGTGGAGTCACCAGATATACTTGATAGAACACTTCTAAAAGCTTGTATTATGCAATCTACATATCAGAGATAACATAATCTTCAAACAATAGTTTTTCTCTTTTGTAGTCCCACTGGGCATGCCAGAATTGTTAAATACTAGCACCATGGTGGGGTATCCTTGAGCTTGAGTCTATATTGATAGTCCCTACATATTGAACTTCTTTAATCCTTTTGTAGATGAACCAACAGGAGCACCTTTGGACTTCAATCTAATCTTTGGTCCCACCAGGCATGCCAGAATTGTTATACACTAAGTTTGCACCCTTGTTTCAAGCTCTCATAGTTTTGATAGCCTAGTATAACATGGGAATCATCTCCAGGTTGTAAGACCTATGCTAACTAAGATGAGACCTCTAGGTTCTAGGATGGTTCCTCTTGGATAATCACCTTAATTTTCTTCTTGACATGAAAAGTAAACTTTGAGGGAAAGGGATAGAAGGAATGCTTGTAAAGGGAAACGACTTGAAAGAAAACTACCTACTAGGTGATACACTAAAAATATGGTATGAATTGCAGTATAAAGGATGAAATCAGTACACAATCTTAGGTCTAGGAGATCATAACTCAATGAATAGGCTTGGATCAATATTTTATAGAGGGGTCTACAATAAAGAGATGCTATGCAGGGAAAGAGAGAAATTTCACAAAGCAGTAGCACTCCTAAGAATTTAGACACAAACTATAACCTGCAAACAAACATTCACCTCTGCAATTGGGTATAAGAATGAGATAGATTGCTAGGGGTGGAAGTATACCCACAAAAGCATTCAAATCATATCATTCACAAGTGTACACATAAATTGCTAAAAGAAAGAGGGATCAAGAACCCCTAAAATATCACTAAAACATACATATACTGAATTCAATAAGAGAAAATTCAGACAAGAAGGTATAGGGGACATTAAAGAATGTCACAATACACTTTTTAATATCCAAACAGTTAATGAAAGGTTACAATTGTAGAAGCCAGATGGTAGAAAGGATGCCTCAGATAACTTCTTAGAAAGATGAACTCTCTTTTTATAAACTATAAACTCCTTCCTCTAAAAGCTTCAAAAATTAATTATATACATCTCCTCTATTACACATAGGTAGGAGCAAAAATCTCATTAGGGTTACATAAATCTCCATAAAATAATCCAACCCTAAACTAGTCATTTCTGATCATAAATGTTCATGAAAATATCTAAACTAATCAGATATGTCTTACGTGCCCATCTCTGTACTGAATTTGCCTGCAGACAAAAAACCTTGATCCAACTACTTCTCTACAAGTTGGGCTACCATAACTATCAAATCTGATACTCTCAGAAGAAAAATCCACCAAAATGGCTATCTAGATCTTTGCATCATTCTCTTTCCAACTGCAACCGCCCCTAAAATCATAAATTTTGAGCTACCCGCGCTTGCAAACTTTCTCTATAGGAACAAATAGAAGAAAACCCATGAAGATATTGCAATCCCCTTGAAAAATTCAAAGGCCACATCATAATAGCTAGAACCAATAAAAATTGGCCATCCTAGCAAAATGACCCACAAAAGGTAGAAGAATCATGTCTTTGACCATCGGATGGTGGTCGCATGATGGCATGGGATCAAAAGATCCCATGAGATCATGCGACAGCTGTTGATCTTCCTCAATTACCACTCAAGATACTCAGGCCAACAATAAATGCCAACTATCCCGGCATGGACCAATAAGAAACCCACACATTGACCAAACCCATGACAATGTCAGTCCAAACACCTGGAGGATCGAACGGCTATTGCATGATTGCATGGGGTTGGAAGATCCCATGGGATTATGCAAAAGCCATTGATCCTGGATCAACTAGCACCTCTACAAAACCACCGACCATCAAACCCACTGACGGGTCTATCATCACCCAACCGGTCACTAAAAAATGGACATGTCACCACTCGAGGATCCACCGCTGGAGGCTTGGTAGTAAAGTGGATCTAACGGCCATCGCATGATTGCATGGAATCGAAAGATTCCATACAAACATGAAACCACCATAGATCTTAGATCAACTGGGCCTACCTTGCACTTCGGGTCCACTGTAGAGTCATCCTATAATGACCAATGGGAAACTGGCATGTTAGATGGATGTGGCATGAAGGACCCATCAACAGCTGCTATGATGCTGATACCATATTAATGATTATCACATGATCACATGGGATTGGAAGATCCCATGAGATTATGCGACCACCGTTGGATCTAACTACAACTGAGAACTAGGCCCAGGGAAATATTAAAGGCTGGGACATAGGAAACTTAGGAAATATTAAAGGGGGACCCCAACGACAAACCTTAGTTGCATGATCGCATAGCATGAAAATGACCTATGCGATCATGTGACAAACCACCTAAATATAACAATGGGTCACAACCTTCTAGCATATGGGTTATTTGGATTTTAAGTGACAGGAAAAGGTAATGCGAAGATAGAACAGGAACAAGGGTTTAGGGCTTTTGGTCAAAATGGTAGATTTTCAAATAAAAAGGCTTGTAGACCAAGGATTAAACAACTGCAGAGACCAAAGGAAAAAATCAAGGCCATAAAAATTTCTCAGGGTATTCAACATGGTTTAAATTGTAGACCTCTGCATGAAGCCTAGCCTGTAGTCAAAATTAAATAGATACAGAATTTTGGGTAATAGCAACATAATCAAGTACACTTTGTTGTATCAAGATAACTCAACATTTCCCTAGGTTCTATTGTTACCATCCTTTCTTTCCCTTCTTCATATTAGATATAGTACTTTCCTAAGTAGCAATAGTCTTACTAGTTAAGGTTTGACATCAATGACAATACAACAACTACTTCAATTGTAGTTTCTAACACATCATTGTTGTTCTTTCCATCCAATGTAATAGCTCCTCTACCAATGATAGGTTTAGGAGTGTTGTCTCCAAGTCTAACCATACCACCATTGTATTTGTCAGATGAACAAATCTATCTTTATCACTTGTCATGTGATGTGAACAACTGCTATCTATAATCCAATCTGTCCTTATATCTTCTTGTGAAATCAATGCTAGCTTTTGTTCCTCTTTCTCATCTTCATGATCCATCTTATCCAAAATAGCAATTAATCCAATTTCATCTTCAACTGAATCATCATCAGAAACCCCATCACCAACATAGTAACCTTATTTTGTACACTTAGGCTTGTAGTTAGTTCTGAATTTCTTAACTCTTGTAAGACACTTGGATGTAAAGTGACCAATCTTATTACATGAGAAACATTTGAAAGGTAACTGACCTTCATACTTTCCTTTTCCTTTTCTTTCTTTCTTAGTAATCATAGCAATAATATCAGCTATCTCTTTGTCTTCATCTTAATCATAAAAATTACTAGAAGTGTTTGAAGATTTCTTACAATGAACTGATGCTTTGAAGGCTATCTCACTTTTAGGCTTCGTCTTCAATCTTGAAATCTCAAAAACTAAAATTTGCTGATCAAGGTCTCTCTCTTGAGATTTTTTGTAAGTTGCATGGTTTCATCAAGGATGTTGATCTTGTTTTCATACTCTACTATAAGAGTAGTCATCAATTTATCCATAATGTCTTCCTTCAAGATCTCTCCACCATTGTTCTTGATTCTAGCAACTACTTCATTAATCCTTTGGTTGTAAGCTCTGATGTTTTCTTCAGGTAGCATCTCTAATGTATTGTATCTTTTCTTCCATGTCTTTCTGCACACATTTTTTTCTTGTGTATCTCCTTCAAACATGTCCTCTAGGTGCTTCCATATCTTGTAGGTTGTGTCTACTTTCTTTAACTCTAAAAACTCACTATCAGATAATGCACTGATAAGGGCTTCTTTGGCTATTGCATTCTGATGGAACAAATCCTTCCGATTACTAGTAGCATCATCCTTTGTAAGATATTCTATAGAGGGGATCTTAATATCTTTGTTAACCACTTCAAAAACTTCAAAAGTAATGCACTGCAAATGTGTCACCATTTTGTTCTTCTAATCAGGATAGTTCTCTCTATCAAACTTAGGACTGTCCTTTCTAAAGAATTCCATCTAATCAACCTCATGCTGTTAAAATTTCTCTCTGAGGCACTTGGCTCTGATAGCAATTGTTAGGAATAGTCCCAAGAGATAACTAAGAGGGGGGGGGGGGGGGGGTGAATCAGTTCTCTACAAGTTTCAATTCTTTATCCTAAGTATACTTAAATAGTAATCATAAACATAATGAAAGAACACTTGAACACAACACCAATATTTTGGTTACGGGGAAACCCAAATAGGTAAAAACCTTGGTGGGAATTGACACCCTCTAATAAGTTGCACTAGTGTATAATGATCCTTGTTAGAAGATCTTTAACCCTATTAAGAGTTATTTTTACAATACAATAAGTAAAGTGACCTAGTCAAAGGTTAGACCCTATTAGTGTCTTTCATGATTGACCCTTTTAGGGGTGAGGAAACATTGTTTGAGAGCTCACTTCTCAAATGGGTGAAGGTTGCAACCTTATGAATGATAGATACACACTATATCTAGATCTTGGTGAATTGCAAGGTAGATGTTTTGTCTTGATTAGTTCCAATGAATAGCATATACTCTTTACTTGGCCACATAGACCTTCTGTTGATGGCTCAACACTTCACACTCTCTGCTCTACTCTTTTCTTTCAACTCTAAACCATGTCTTAGTAATCACAAATGACTGCTTATAAATATCTTTCCTCTAAATGATATAATCAAGTTGGCCTATTATAACCATCTTGAAATCATATTAGAGAAAAAATAAAACTCTCCAATCATATCTCAGTCAGCTCTACTAAGCACGCAACACACTATCGGCTCTACCAAATTAATTGAACCTTTCTCCTCAAGCTGAATTACATCATGCAATCTTAGCCAAACATTCTTAACTCTTCTTTGATCACTAATCAAAGTGCACATAATGAAATGATAGGTGTAACTCCTATACCAATATAATCTCTTTCAGCTCTTCTGAATAAACACAAGAAACTACAACTGGTGAATAGTGACATCATAACTTGACTTCTACTACATATTAGACTCTGCATCCATGAATGTAACATCACTAATATGTCTCCATCACATATCCAAGGGTGCAAGGCTCCATGATAATTGTACAGAAAATCTCTCATAGAACACTGCCTGTAACTCTGTGAGCAACACTGTTGATGCAACCTATATAATTGTCTGTACTAATAATTAACCTCTACATCCATGATATTATGTTGATAACATGTCCATGATACGTATACTGAAAGATCAATGTATAAGACTTCCACGCATGCTACTTATCATATGTTGTCATCAATGACAAACATATAATCAGCACTGGCTTGCTGGCAAATCTCCAACATAGAACCTATGAAGGAACCAGTGGCTGTCCCTCCTAGTTCTCAAAATATTTCAAACAAGAAAAAATGTAACCAATCTTCTAATGAATGTCCTACGAAGCATCGAGATCAAGCTAAAGCCCCTACCTTTTTTCTTTCTAGTTGTTTACCTTCTTTTGACTAGTCTATGTGTGATGTGTTTGAAGAATTTAATCCCAATAATGATGTTAAGATAAATGATTATGATGATTCTATTCCTATCTTAGATTCTATTTCAATTAATCTAGATGAAGAAGATACTCTTGATGATACTAATGATGTTAATGATGAATATGAGACTATTTACCTTGACATTGATTTACCTAATATGCTTTCAACACAATTCATAATTACACCTAGTATCAAACATTATGATTCTCAAGAGGATCCTTGTTTGGAACTGGCTATTATTCGTACTATATTTGATATAGTCCCTCTTGTGAGTTTTCCACCTTCCCAAAATGATATAAAATGAGATGGGGAGAGTAGGTGATGTGCTTGATTGGATTGTCCTTTATGGTAGCTTTTTGTGTGTTTGCCTATTGTATTGTGCTTCTCCTATGATGTGCTTGCTAACTATTGTTAGATTCTTTTATATGACCCTTATTACTTTTTTGGTGCAACATGATAAAGGAATCAAACCTATTGTACTATTACTCTATATGTATCTTTATTCTTCTATATATTTTTTTCATGTTATGTTGTGCTTGTGCTATTGTTCGTGAATGTTTTCCTTGTGTAGTCCACTTGGATTTGCAACTTGGTAGCACTGATTCTTTTTGGTCTCCATGTTGTGATCTGAAAAGACTCTTCTTTGTAACTCTTATGTTTTCTTCCCTCTATTGTGATTGTAGTTCTACTTTCTTTGGGGAATGATGTCAATTCATTTGTAATAATATCATATATAAATATTATCTTATTATCATAATGACCCCACAATAGGTAGATCCCTTCTATGTTCTTTGTATGTTTATGTGGTATTTCCATTGATTTGTCTTCTCTTGGGGGCATCTCATAGTGGAAACGTAATCAATGGACTTGTTTATGTTTCCATTCAGGCCATTGCTCCTGTTAAAGTGTTAACAATGACTTTAACATGGGGGCATACACTCTTCTCACTTTTTTCAGACACACACTTTCAATACAAATATATTTTTCAAAGCTCTTTTCTCCCTTTATGGACTAGTGACTAATCCTTAAAGCATGGATTTTTATCTTATAGGATCTCTTGATCCCTCTAGTTTCAAATTTCAAAATTCTAATCCCTTAAAGGTTGGAGGTGTCCTTAAGACTAGATCTCTTTTTTTGGCTTTTCTCTTTGAGAATAGAATATTCCTAAGGGTTAATCCTTCACGGGTTGACTAGTGAGTAGCCACATTCACTAGGTAGTTCAACTCCATCTTTCCAGTTGTGCTATTTCCTTGTGTGATTCACAATGGGACATAGGTTCTCATTGGGTGAGGCAATCACACCTCTTCTCTCTCTTTTCTAGAGATGTCTCTCTTATTATAATGTTGGAGTCAATGAAGACTTGAGTCCCTGGGGGCTTGAGGATTCCTTTGTCCCTTTGATTTCAATAAGATTGTCTTTTTCATTGTGATCTCCTTTAACAAGAGTTTTCATCGACTCCATACTCTTGCTAAAGTGGGGGCTAAATGTATCATCGAAAAATGGAAGCACTTCCATTTAAGATAGATTTAGCCCTCTGGGTAAGTGGTCTGGGGTCATGTCAAATGCCTTGAATGGTTCTTTGAATAGGATCCAGCTTTTCCCCCTGTTCTGCTTCTTTTTCCACCTTTTTCTAGCCTGTTTCTAGCACATGTTGATCCTAATAATTTGAGGTTCTTGACCTTAGGGTCAAGGTTGACCATATGGGTCAAGGTCAACCTTGACCCTAACCTAGGTCAAAGTTGACCTTGACCCTCACCTAGATTAGAGTTGACCTTAACCCTGACCCTGGGTCCAGATTTCAAGTTCCGTAAGTTTCTGGATGTTGAGTTTTAGAAAGTTTATTTTCCCATTTTCTGGTCAGTTGTTTTGGGCTTCAAAAGGGTAAAATCTTAAATGATATATAAATTAGGTCCACTTCCAAGAGTAAAGGCTTAAATTGGAGTTTAATTCTCGTATGTAGGCCTCTCTAGAAGTTTGTGCCCTAACTTGTATAAAAGGAAGCCTTTCTCTCTAATTTTCACATCCATTATTCACCAAGCAACTACATGAGCAATAAATTATCAAGAAAGAAATAAGGAGAAATAAATAATTCAAACATTCATTCATCTTCAAGCATTCAAGCATTTAAGATCCAATTCATCAAGGAGATCCATTGGTAGCCATTAATGGATTCAATCTTTATGGAGCCCCTTTGTTGAAGATTTATCCATCCATTTCCATTCAAGCTTCTTCCTATCCAAAGATCCATTCAAGATTGGTGTTGAAGATCTAATGCAATTTATTTGAGACATCCTACATATAATTCTACATTCATTTGGAGCATCCATACTTGTGGTTTCAAGGATTCGAATCCTCCGCAAGGATTTAAACATAGGCAAGGTGAATTGTTTCATTTACTTTGTTTATGATTACAATCTCAATTCAATTTCAAGGTTAATTCCTTAATTGAATTTTTACCAAGGCAAACCCCTCCCCCCCAAAAAACAAAACCATTTTTCTTGCAGCAATAGGTGTGAAATAATGAATTACAGTGCGGATCTGAGTATCCTTTTCTACAAACTTTCAGGATCCCTGAACAAAATTTCCATTAGAGCAACACAGGTCAAGGTCGACTTAAAGGGGTAAGATTGTTCCCTAGGGTAAGATTGTACCCCTATATTTGGTTCAAGGTCAACCTTTCTTAAAAAAGCAGAAGGTTTCTATGTTTCCTCTATCTCTGTGTTATCCAGGCCAAAGATGGCTACATAATTTCCTAAAACTATATACAAACACCATAAAACAACATTTTCCAGATCTGACGTATTTGTCTTCAAATTCAATTAAAATTTCAATACTTCCTTTCCATAACAGAATATAAGGTTTTCTCCTTTCTTCATATTCTTCATCGATTGATTCATTTATGCATTGACCATTTTATTTTGGTTGATCAATTTGGATCTTTCATTTGGGAATTTGGGTATTGAAGAGGATCTTATCTTCCCCAACCCTATCACTAATATCACATCTCCCTTTATATCATATACAGTTAGAAAGCTTACTCGAAGTAGCATCATCTAACATTTTTTTATTTCAGGACATCATCTTGTTTGGTCTCTATTTTAGGCCTTGAAAGACATATTTTTTATTTATTTTTTCGACATGGTATAAAATAAAATGCTTTTTAAAAAAAAAATTTCACACAATTACAATCAACTTATTTCACACTTTTCACTATTTCTCTGATTTTTTCAAAGGTATTTTTTTGGAGGAGAATTGCTATTGGTGTTTTTATCAAAGATGATTTCTATTGGTGTTTTTTTATCAAAGACATTTTTTTTGAAGAGGAGAATTACTATTGCCAAATTTTTAGAAGATATTTTTTTGGAGAGAAGAAATGGGGAACAAGAAGGAAGACAAAGTAAATTTGGGAAAAAAAGGTCACCTAGTACCGAACAAAGAAATCATGAATTTGCATTGACATATTATTATAAAAGAAAAGAAGGTATGAACCTATCCACCTCTAATTTTATGTGTCTAAATTTTATGGACCTATGCTCTATTTTTCTCTAATTTGACTCATTTTTTTGCATGTAGCTCACAATCAACATGGTCAAGGTGAATGATAAGCTCAATTAGGAGGGTCAAACTAAGTTGAAGAAATGTACATTGAAGAAGGGTCAGGATCACTCCTTACAAAAGTCCAAGAAATTTATTTTGGAGAAGGTTCAGGATCACGTGCTCCTATTGGTATAGATGAAATTATAGATCTAGCTCAAATTGTAAAAAGAAATATTAATTATAGAAACTTATATCATTACTTCAATGGATGTGGAGAAATTGAGATAATTTTCTAATGTTCAACCTTTAACCTTTAACCTTCAAAAAAACATTGGTTGGACACAATGCAACATGAAATATATGTGTCATTTTGTAGTTCAAATTCTAATATAAAGATTGGGAAAACATTGTTTGAAAGATTGAAGCCATATTATGTCAGGACAAACAACGTGTTTGAAACTTGTTGTTATCATATTGAATTTGATCTCCACTATCAAGTTTTTTGAAAGTTTGTAGAAAAAACTTATAGTTTTGAATATACTCCTACTAGATGAAGTGAATTCATCTCATCCATTTTATGTGACAAAAGAGGTGATGCAGTTGGTCAAATAAATTGCATAAAAGGAATATGTGAAACACGTGCTGATTTGGTTCCTTTCCCTTTGAAAAATGAAATTATTGATGTAACAAAGATGGTAAAATACAAGAGTTGAAAATATGTAAAGAATGAAACCAAAATTTGGGAAATAATCTAAAAGATTAGAATATGTTGAAGATGAACTAACTATTGGAGTATTTATGGAGAAATTTAAAAAATTGATTCAACCCTACATTCATCATGCTTTTTTTGCAAAGTGGAAAGAAAAACAATTCCAAACACTGAGAGACAATTTCCCACTTGGAACTATTCTATCAGTTGTTGATTTTGTAGAAAATTATTTATTTGTTCATCAAAAGGTGGTTCAATCAGAATACTATTTTTTAGAGCAGATTACTATTATGGTACATGTGTGTTATCGACATGCACAATTAGATTTGGATGGTATTCAAAGCACATTTTAAGCATGGGCATCAAGAAGGAATATCATTTTTATCTAAATGATGATAAAGAGGATGACATTCATTATGTAGAACACTACTTCAAAATATTTTTTGCAAATTTGAAAGAAAGGAACATAAAAATTGATAAACATAATGTTTGGTCAGATGGATGTGTTGCACAATTCAAATCATCCAGAGCATTTTATGCACTACGTAGATATTATCGTAATGAAAACATACCACATGTCTGGAGTTTCTTTGAGAGTGAACATGGAAAAGGTGAACATGATGGTGCTGGAGCTTGCATCAAACATGTTGTATGAATGTATCAAATGAATTGTAAGGGAGTTCCTATAAAAAAT
>BSBK01000829.1:0-227333 GCA_027943335.1 Chamaecyparis obtusa | reverse complement strand
AAATTGATAATTTATTCTAAGTTACTAAATGATTAATTTTATTTGATGCCTTAGTAAAGATATCAATTTAATAGAAACTTGGGTAGGAAGTTTAATTTATCTAATAATTTTATTTATTACTTGCTAGTCTGATCATTAAAGTAATTTTATCCTTTAAATAAAAGTGGAAACCTTGGGCGGATTATTAATAAATGTAATTTAAGTCAAGTCTTTAGCTATCTAAATTATTGTTATTTAATGGGTCTCCTTACATCATTATATTACAAAAACTTTATAATTGGGGGTATTAAAGATTAGTTATTTGGATAATTAAAATATGGATAGTGCTACCACCTAGAAGAAAACTTTGATAAGTAAGTAAGATTGAATTATATAATAATGAACTCAAAAATTATAAGAGATATAACCTTATTGTTTATCTTTGTTTATCTTTGCTATTGTAATGTAAACTTGTCACCGCTATCAACACAAGAGGGACAATGGTGAGCGCGTAAACCCATTGCCATGATTCCCCTCTAGTAAGAAAATGTCATCTACTTTTTTAACGGTATCCCTTGTTTGGTTTCCTTGCTAACGTCTTAGTAGTTGTTCATTTTATCAATCTATTAATAAATTTAAACTTTAAAAAAATAAAATTGGTGTGTTTTTTCTCGTAGAAATATGGGCACGACAAGGCCTGTATCTTTTATCTAGTTGGATTTCGTGTTGAAAAATCCATTTTCCTATACTGTAGTCAACAATTCTCTTTTTAAGCCTCTAGTGAGTCCATTTGATTAGCTTTCCAGGTTAATTCCAAAAGAAACTTATTCAGGTTTTATGAATATTCAATGGCACATCTGCAAAGTAGTCACTTTTGGAGAGTTATAATTTTCAACCTATTAGTTTCCAGGAGGTCCCAATTGTTGTTCTATAGTCTTGATGTCTTAATGTTCCACCTTGCAAAGCCTCGGGTTCCCAAGACTTCATCTGGTATTTTTACTAACCTATTTTGATATATAGATTAGTGATTGTGGACTGGTCATGTTATAGATAAAATGGTACAAGCAAATTCAAAGATCAAAATCTCTCACCTCGTGCATAGTCAAGAGAAATTGTTTTGCAGGGTAAATGTTTGTATATCAGACTTTGAGTGTACCACTTGCCAAGGACCAGTAATGTGTTTTGGTTAGTTTTTAAAGGCGATTCTGGGGCTATCTACTCATTTCAAGTACTTTGCAGAATGGTTGAAAATTAGGTTGTTTTATCAGATATTGTGCAATTTTAAATCAGAGATATTTGGAAGGTTTCTAGATCATTTTGAAGTTCAGTTGACATTAGTTTTTTTTTGTTTTTGTTTTTACTGAGCCCACCTGGAGCCCACACCGGCCATGCTGCCAAAAAGAGTTGTGACATGATTTTTAAAAAAATATTATTATTTTAAATAATTTTTAGTTTAAATAATAATGATCTATAAATGAGGTGGAGGAAAAATATTTAAAATCTTTTTCACCATTTAAAATAAAATCCCAGAAATAACCATTGTAGATTTACTTAAATCATTTTCATAATGATTTGAATAAATTGAAATGAAATATTTGGATGGTGTTAAGAGGGTGTAAAATAAAAAATAATGTGGTAGGTCGGCTTGGAGAAGCATCTAAGAAAGAAATTAATGGAAAATTGAAACATGGCATTTTCAGTTAATGTTGGGCATGTGGTGAACACTCGTAATGCCACAATGCATCTCAGAATATTCTTGAGGGATCAAGGGATTATGAGGAAGAAGGAAAGCACTAGGTAGGCAAATGTTTAAGGGTCTCTGTGAGCCATCTAAAAGCTTCAATGGAGGATTTGACAAACTGCCAAAACATGCTAATGATATATCCAAAAATGGATTTATGAAAGGGTTTTGGGAGCCTTCGAGCATTGGGTATGCTCTTGTAGATATGTTTGTGAGATTATGAAAGTTTGGAGAAGGCACAATGTGTTGTTCAAATCCAAATGCCTGCAATAAACCTGTCTTGTGGCCACTATGATATATGGATTTTGTTATCGTTCTTCCTATATGCCATAATGGGAGCTAAGGAACTAGGCAGATAGGTGTTGTCTCATGGAAATGATGATTGTAGAGATAGATTTGTTGAAATGGCTTAAAAATTTTCAAGCCAAGGCAATAGGAAAGGAAAAGCCAAATTCAACAACCTACATCAGTGTCCTTCTCGCTGCCTTTTACAAGAATGTTCTAAACATTTTGGATAGACCAGTGAATAGATCAGTTAAATGAGCTTTGGATACAATCAATTCAATGCGATGATAGTTAGAGGGCCAGTTTCTACAACCTTGAGCATGTCCTCCCTGCCTGGGTCACATGGGAGATGTAGAATATATGTTGCAGAGTATAAGAGCATTGAATGCAGAGAATATACACAATACCAAGTTTGTTGACAATGTAGAAACATTCAAGCAAATGTATTTGGCACAGAATGTGGTTATCCATGCAAAGTATGCACAAAATGGAAAATGTGGAAACACATACAACTATACCCTACATAATTTTTTTGACAATACTTAAATACTATTGTGTAATCTATAGCATTATTTAAGCCATGGATAAAATGGACCCAATAAAACATTTCAAAAAAATTTATCATAAGGGGCATAACAGTGACATAAATTATTTCCACTAAGTAGTGTGAAATATTTTACAGATGATGCTCCAGGTGAGACAGAGGGTGTATTTATTTTTTTCTTAGGAGAAGAGTGAAATGTTTTCACTCACTGGTAAAAAAAAAATTATATTGTTAAGTGCCATCATTTTATTACTCAAATAAAGTGTGCAATAGCAAAAAAATTCTTTCAATTAATATGAAATCATTTTCATGTGAAAAGGAAAGAGGAATGTTTCAATTAGGCTAGAATGCAGATTACAAATAGAGAATCCCACTTTTGGGTTGAGGCAGATGTGATGTGGCAAGAGTCGTTCAAGTGCAGTTTGAGGAGGAGATATTTTTGCAAATATGATTTTACAAAGAGTACAAATGTCATCATCCAATCAAATATGGAGCCCCTTCTCTTTTTTATATTATTATTTTCTCCTCACTTGTAAGGGTTCCAAATTCTTGATGGTTCCAGTAGCAAGTCTAGGTGAAAATCATATTACAAAGCAAATAGATGAAAGGTCTAGTGTTAAAATTTTGTCCAAGTTTTGAGTAAATGAAGTGTAAACTATTTTATGATAGAGGTAGCTATTGAGCTTAATAGATATATAATTCAGATCTATTTCTCTCCAGTGTATAATGGGTGGTCCCACAATAGTGTGTCTCATTTTTTGGCCAATTTTTACACAGAGCATTCTAAGAAAAATCCTCACTTTCGAACACCTGTTGCTGCAAAAATATTAGGAATTTGAAGATGATGTAAACTAGAGTCTTTTAGAATTTTCTTTTTAGTTTCTAAATATATATATATTTTTTTAAAAAAATTCATTTAAATTTATTTAAATTTATTTTTCCTTCTCTTTCAAAAAGTGGTTTGCATGAAAAAACTTTTTTTTTAAGGAGTTACTTTCACTTGGATCAGCATAATTTTTTTTAAAAAAAATATGATAACGATGTAATTATTTTGAGATTATATTTATAACTTCAATATCTAAAGGATGCAATTGGTTTTATTCATTTTGGGTCAATATTTCATAGTTTATTAAGTTCTAAAGTGATAGTAACTTGTATATCGAAATTCATTTTTTCTTTTTTTCATAGAAAGGTAACACAAATTCTCTTTTCCTACATATTTTTCATTAATTTTTTTTGTAATTTACTATTTTTCTTGAAGTCTTGAAGAGATAGGTTGTTGAATGACCAAACAACCTATGTTTAGTTAAAGTAATATTTAAAAGTGATAATGAACTCAATATGTATTAAAATTATATTCATTAGAAAGCTTATTTTGAATAGCATCGTTTGACATCCTATGTTTGAAAAAACCATCTTGTTTGGTCCTTGTTCCAGGCCTTGAAAGACCATTTTTTTGTAATTCACTTTTTCTCTAAGGGCAAAATTTTAGTTTATGGGTCTTCGTGTGAAGCCACCTGAGGGGCTTCATGCGAAGGGTCTTTGTGTGAAGACGCCAAAGTGAAAATTCTGGTGAAGAAACACCCTGCCAAAATTTTCCCCAAGCTACTTCGAGCGAATTCAATCAACTAGTTATGAATTTTTTATGTAAAAAAAATTAGAATGGTATAAAACTACAACATTTTCTTTCTATTTTCTACCAAATTGCAATAAATTAATTCACTCTTTCTATTTATTTTTCTATTAATGCTCAATTTTTACAAAGCCATTTTTTGGAGGAGGATTGCCATTTCTATTTTTTTCAAAGACATAATTTTGGAGAGGAGAAATATTAGATCAAAGTATTTTTTAAAGAAGAGAATTTTTATTGGCAATCTTGTGGAAGACATTTTTTGGAGAGAAGAAATGGGGTACAAGAAGGGAAGACAAAGTAAATCTACTAGAAAAAAGGTCACCCGGTACTGAACAAAGAAATCATGAAGCTACATTGACATATTATCATAAAACTAAAGAAGGTTAAATACAAGTTGAAGTAGGAGGGTCAAGTCAAGTTGAGGAATTTCACATTGAAGAAGGGTCAGGATCACTCCCTATGGAAGCTCAAGGAATTGATGTTGGAGAAGGGTCAAGATCACGTGTTCCTACTGGTATGGATGAAATTTTAAATTTATCTCAAATTGTAAAGAGAAAAATTAATTATAGAAACTTAGATCATTTACTTATAATGGATGTGGAGAATTTTTGATCACTTGCTAATGTTCAACCCTTAAGTCTTGCTAAGAAGAGATCAATGAATATGATAGCAAGAGAAATATTATCTAAATTTGATAATTTTGAAACACTTGAACAAGCCAAATTGCTTTCAGTTGTATTTATGAACAAAACGTTGGAAGGGGCATTAAAATTATTGGGTATAGACCCACCATCAAAGAAGAGAAAAGTTGTTGACATGCAAACTGATATGATTGAAAATCTTAGGAAAGGTTTGAACCAAGTAGGGAAGCAATCTTGAACTAAAGATAAGACCATTACAAGAAAATTTATGTTGACATCCATTGTAGGTAACACTACACTTCAAAAAAGATATATATCTTCAGTTTCATCTCAGTTTGGTTTTAATAGGAAAACAATATCATCATAGCACCTTGGAAGGAAATTGGGTAATCATGTGTAGATCTCCTCATTTTGATAGGATTGATGAAGGAATCAAGAATTTGGTCACATTATTTTGGAATGATAATACACGTCCTTCATCAAACTTTAGAGATGTTATTAGACATAGAATTTTAGCTAATGAATATGAATATCATATGAAACATTGGTTGAATACAACACAACATGAATTGTATGTGTCATTTTGTAGTTCAAATTCTTATATAAAGATTGGGAAAACATTGTTTGAAATATTGAAGCTATATTATATCAGGACAAACAGAGTGTTTAAAACTTCTTGTTGTCATTATCATATTGAATTTGATCTCCACTATCAAGTTTTTTGAAAGTTTGTAGAAGACACTTATGGTTTTGAAAATGTTCCTCCTACTAGATGAAGTGAGTTCATCTCATCTATTTTATGTAACAAAAGAGATGATGTAGCTAGAACAATAAATTGCATAAAAGGAATATGTCAAACATGTTCTTATTTGTCTCTTTTTCCTTTGAAAAATGAAAATATTTATGTAACAAAGATGGTAAATTGCAAGAGTTAAAAATATGTAAAGAATGAAATAAAATATGGGAAAGAATCCAAAAGGGTAGAATATGTTGAAGATGAGATAAATGCTAGAGTATTTAAGGAAAAATTTAAAAAATTGATTCAACCCTACATTCATCATGTTTTTTTGCAAAGTGGCAAGCACAACAATTCCAAACACTAATAGATAATTTCCCACTTGGAACTATTGTATCAGTTGTTGATTTTGCAAAAAATTATTCCTTTGTTCATCAAAAGGAAATTGAATTGGAATACTATTTTTCATAGAAAATTACTATTATGGTACATGTGTGTTATCGACATGCACAATTAGATTTGGATGATATTTAGAGAACATTTAAAGCATGGGTCATCAAGAAGGAATATCATTTTTATATAAGTGATGATAAAGAGCATGAAATTCATTATGTAGAACACTATTTCAAGATATTTTTTGTAAATTTGAAAGAAAGAGGTATAAAAATTGATAAACATTATATTTGGTCAAATGGATGTGATGCACAATTCAAATCATCGAGACCATTTTATGCACTATGTAGATATCATCGTAATGAAATGATGCAAGGGAGGATGGGGAGAGGGGCCAAAGGCACACCCTAACCAGATCCACCTTGTAGAGATCACACATAGAAGTAACAAACACATAAGTGAGAGAGAGAATGCAAGATCAACTTCTTTATTTATTTCATCAAATAGATTCATACATGTCGGTTGTAATTCTTGCCCATTTAGGCTAGATCTTACAATTCAAGTAAAGAAGTTCTCCAACATGTGAGGATTTGAAAATATCTTTAATCTTCTAACTTCTCTCTTCTATCCAAAACTTCCTTCCAAACTACAACCAAAGACTATAATATATAAAAGAGGCTACCCAAAAAGTCAACCTTCAGATCAACCATCAATGGAAGGAATGACCAGATCTAGGTCCACACGCTTCCCAATTATAGATACTAGCATTAAATCCAAGACCATAATTAATCGCACAAGTCAGCCTCAAGAGGAAACTAAAATAAAAAAATTAGTAAGAAAGGATAACCAACTGCTACCAGAGATAATCGAGTGCTAGGAAGAGATAACTGAGCGCCAAGGAATTAACCGACCAACTTGGTTAATGAAGGGAACAGAGCAACAATCGACCAAATTGGTCAAATCAAAAAATTGAGAAACATAAAAACTTCAAACATGTTTTTAATGACACTGGATTTCCAAGGACCCGAGATGCTCCTGCATTAGACAGTTGGGGTTATATGAGAATGATTCTCTGAATCATGTAGTAGGTACAACCCAAGCTGAATCCAACTCAAATTGTGAAATCCACAAAATGTCTTCAATCAGTCTGTTCTCCCACTTTACCAAATATTCCACATACTATTTTCCTCTTGTACTTCTACCGATTCTTTACTCCAAGATCTGCTAAAATTCTTCTATCTGCTTCTTAGGATAATCATTTAGTACTATCATTTCTTCATCTGATTCAAGGTACTCATATAAATCCACAATGTTGAATATAGGAGATATATCCATGTCATTAGGTAACTCAATCTCATATGCATTTCCATTGTCAAATTTCCTCAAAATCTTGCAAGGACCTAACTTCTTCATTTTTAGCTTCCCATATGTTCCAACAGGAAATGTGCCTTTCTTCAAATGAACCATTACTTCGTCACCGACTGCAAAAGTCTTATGTCTTCTTCATCTACCAGCTCTATCTTTTTAATTTTGATTAATTTTCTCCAGCTTATGTTTCACATCTTCATGTAATGTCTTCATGTACTCATAAAACTTTACTCCTTCAGCACTCCTCTTTTCTTCATCAATAATATCCCTCAAATCTAATATACCTCTTAGTTGTATGCCATTTACAATCTCAAAAGGTGACTTTCTAGTACTCCTATTCATTGAATTATTGTATGAAAACTCTTCTTGTGCTAACACAGAGTCCTTATTACTCAGTGTGTCTCCAACTAAGCATCTCAAAAGATTACCCAAACTTTTGTTTACAACCTCTATTTGTCCATCAGTCTGTGGGTGAAATAGAGAACTATTTTTCAGCTTGGTGAAAAACTTTCTCCAAAGATTCTTCCAAAAGTATCCAACAAATTAACTATCTCGGTTAGAGATGATACTCCTCAATAATCCATACAATCTAAAAATTTCCTTAAAGAAAAGATCTGCTATATGTACTACATCTGATGTCTTTCTACAGGGTATAAAATGTGCCATTTTAGAAAATCTATCCACAACAACAAATATAGAATCATTACCTCTTACTATATTTGGTAAGCCAAGAACAAAATCCATACTGATATCAATCCAAGATTTCTCAGGAACATAAATAGGTGTATACAATTTAGTATTTTGACTTACTCCTTTTGCAACTTGACAAATTCCACAACTTTTCACAAATTTCTGAACATCCTTATACAACTGTGGCCAAAATTATTTCTCCTTAAGAAAATTCAATGTCTTATGAATACCAAAATGTCCAGCCAAACCACTACTATGTTTCTCCTTTATCAAATTAGTTCTCATTGATCCTCTCAGTATACACAGCTGAATACCTTTAAACAACATACCTTCTTGAATAAAATAGTCTTCCTATTTTGTACTCGGTTGATCTTGAATAGGTGCTCTACACTTTCTCCATGACTCAAAAAAATCAGGATCAGTTTCATACAAATCTCTCATTTCATCAAATCCAAGAACTTCAATTCTCATCTTGGTCATCAAATATCCTCTTCTACTCAATGCATCAGAACCACAGTTAGTGTCTCCACTCTTATTCTTTATCATAAATGTATAACTCTGCAAATACTCAACCCATTTCATATATCTCTAATTCAACTTATTATAACTACCCAAATACTATAAAGCTTTATGATCAGTATACAACACAAGTTCACTTGGTATCAAATAATGTCTCCATTTGTTCAGGGCTTAAACAATAGCATATAATTCTTGATCATACACTGAATATCTTCTTTTTGCATCATTCAAATTTTCACTAAAGAAAGAAATGGGTTTACCTTCTTGACTCAAAAAAACTCCTATTTCACTACCACTTGTATCACATTCCACTTGAAATACCTTATTGAAATCATGAAATGCTAAAATATGTAATTCAACAACCTTCTGCTTTAGAGTCTCAAAACTTTTATCAACTTCATGTGTCCACTCAAATGATCTTACTTCACTAGCATTCTCAGGTGTAGGATAGTTCAAAATAGCTTCAACCTTTTCAAGATCCATCTTCAAACCATCAACTGAAATCACAAATCCCAAATACACAATCTCCTCTTGCATGAAAGAACACTTTTTTAGATTTATCAGCAACTTTTCTTCTTTCAACCTCTACAATACTTGTTTAATATGAAACAAAATCTCTTCTCTAGTCTTACTGAATATCAAAATATCATCTAGGTATACAATCACAAATTTACCTAACAATTTCTTAAAAACTCCATTCATCTTGATCTCATAAAAGTACTTGGTGCATTAGTTAAACCAAAAGGCATAACCAACCACTCTTAAAAACCTTCTTTAGTATTAAAAGAAGTCTTCCACTCATCACCTTCTCTAATTCTAATTTGATGATATCTACTTTTCAAATCAATTTTAGTAAAATACTTTGCTCCAGTCAAACTATCCATTATGTCATCCATTCTTGGTATAGGAAACTTATATTTCACTGTTATCTTATTGATTTCTCTAGAGTCCGTACACATTCACCATACTCCATTCTTCTTAGGTTCCAATATAGCAGGTACTGCACAAGGAATCAAACTTTTCCAAATCAAAACTTTTTGCAACAATTCTAGAATATGTCAGTTCAATTCCTGATTCTTAGTAGGTGTTAACTGATGTGGTGCCTTATTCGGTAAACTAGCTCCAAGGATTAGATCCATACAATTATCAATGCTTCTATTTAGTGGAAAACCATCAGGTACATTATCATAAATGATCTCTTTATATTTGGTGAGTATTTTATCAATCTCTTCAGGTATGCTATCCTCTATTTTCTTACTTGATTTGTTAGGAATCACAGCAAAACATACATCATTCTTTTTCAAATCCTTAAAAAAATTTATTCCTTCAATCATAGAAAATTTCATAGATGTACAAACACTACTAATAGGTTCTTCAATCAAAGGTAACAATATTTTTTTTCTCCCATCAACCCAAATAGTATACTTATGCAATCTCCCATCATATATAGCATGTCTATCATATTACCAAGGTCTACCCAACAAAATATGACAATAATCCATAGGCATGATATCACATAACACCTTATCATAGTACTTAAAAATTTTCAAATTCACATAACATTGTTCACTTACCAAGAGTGTATGCTCATCCTTAATCCATGAAATTTGATAGGCTTCCGGTGTTCCAATATTTTCAACTACAACTTCATAACCATTTCCTCAGATGCCAAGTTCTCCAAGCTTCCACTATCAATGATTACCTTCCAAACTTCATCAAAAAATATACGTCTGGTCTTGAACAAATTTTTCCTTACCGGATCTTCCTTATTACTTTCACTCCAAAGTTCTCTCCTTACCATCAAGTTCTTTTCCTTCTCAGGTTCATTCGATGAATCTTCTTGTACCAAAGCATTTCTTTAGGTACCAACATTCTTAATTGCATGTGTACATTCAAATGATCTATGTCCTTCTTCTCCACAATTGTAACAAGTTCCTTGGAAACCACCTCTTCTATAATCACCTCGATGATTACTGCCTCTTCCTCTAGATGAACTTTCACCTTTCCACTCGGTCTTTCCTTTATCTAGATTTGTCTTTTCCAGATCAGATCTACTATTTTCACCATAAGATCTACCTCTTCCCCTAGGGAATCTACCTCCTCTACCTCTTTGTCTTTGCTCATGTCATTTGTTCAATTTCTCCTCAACTTTCAAGGCAAACTAATAGGCTTCTTCAATATTTTCCAACTTAACCAAACTAATTTCTTCTTGGATGGAAACTCTCAAACCATTCAGGTACCTATCAATTCTTTCCACATCATCTTCATCATGTCTAGATCTGATATCTAATCTATAGAATTCCTTAGTATAATCTTTTACCGAGCTATCTTTCTAACTTAAACTTTGCATTCACCTAACTAGGTTAATCTGATAATCACAAGGTAAGAACTTTACTTTCAACTTATTTATGATCTTATTCCATACCTTAATTTTGTCTTTTCCTTTCTTCTTTCTGTCCAACTATAGATGTTCCCACCATAAGGATGCCTGACTCTTCAACTTTATGCTTCTAATTTTAACCTTATTTTCCTTAGGGACATTTTCATATTCAAAGTACTTTTCCATTTTGGTGATCCAGTCCATAAATTCATCTGAATCTAGCTTTCCACTTTACTCAGGAGGATTGAAATGTGGTGTATACTTTAGATTTGTCAAAGCCTTCAACAATATTTTCTCACCTTGATCCATCATAGGTGTAGGTTCTACATCACCTTGTTGTTCCTTAATTTCACCATCACTAACATCTTCAAGAGGTCTGCTTGTTTGTTGGGGTGTCTCAACAACTTCTAATCTAGCAGCAAGTTGTCTCAACATGTCTTCCAATCCTGGATCCACATCTTTCCTCCCTCAAACCATCTTGAAACCCTCTACAACTGCAGGTCAATTCGCAATCTGCTACCCCATAACAAATCAACTAGCATTTGACAAGAAGGAACCCTCAAACCTAGATTCACAAACCTAGATCCAGATCTAACCTGGCTTTGATACCACTAGATGCAATGGAGGATGGGGAGAGGGGCCAAGGGCACACTTGAACTAGATCCACCTTCCAAAGATCACACATAGAAGCAACAAACACACAAGTGAGAGAGAGAATGCAGGATCAACTTCTTTATTTATTTCATCAAATAGATTCATACATGTCGTGTTGTAAGGCCTTCCTAGTTTAGGCCAGATCTTATAATTCAAGTACATAAGTCCTCCAACATGTGAGGATTTGAAACTATCATCAATCTTCTAACTTCTATATTCTATCCAAAACTTCCTTCTAAACTACAACCAAAGACTACAATATATACAAGAGGCTACCGAACAAGTCGGCCTTTAGATCCACCATCAATGGAAGGACCGACTAGATCTAGGTCCACATGCTTTCCAATGATAGATACCATCATTAAATCCATGACCATAATTACTTGCACAAGTCAGCCTCAATAGGAAACTAAAATAAACAACTCGATAAGAAAGGATAACCAACTGCCAATAGAGATAACTGAGTGCTAGGAAGAGATAACCGAGCACCAGGGAATTAACCAAGCAACTCGGTTAACTAAGGAAAGTGAGCAGCAACTGACCAACTTGGTCAAAGAATGAAATCAAGCTACATGGAAAATTCAAACATGTTTTTGGTGACACAGGATTGCCAAGGACCCGAGATGCTCTTGCATCATGAAAACATACCACATGTCTGGAGTTTCTTTGAGAGTGGACATGGAAAAGGTGAACATGATGGTGTTGGATCTTGCATCAAATTTACTATACAAAAGTATCAAATAAATTATAAGGGAGTTCATATAAAAAATGTACATGATGTTGTTAAATGGTGCAAGACACATTTTAAACCAAATGAGAATGACATGTCGTCAGGATTGACTCAAGCGGGTGCCACATAGAAAATTTTGAGAGATGAAAGGTATGCACATATTTTTAAATTATTTGAAAGTGTTTAAATTTTTTATGTATTATTTATTCAAATTATATTTATAAAATGTATTATATATGCATTTATTCAGGTGTGGATTGAAAAATTATTCATGGTTACAATACGATAGAAAAGACATGATCTTTCCATTCAGTTATGACTATGAATTATCATAACTAGATGTTGAACACTAGGGATTATGGATGCTTTTTTTGTCACTGCATTGTTGATAATTATGATGAATACATCAATCAAGACCGTGGATATGTAGGTGCATTGAATCTAGTGCCACTAGTTGTTACTGATACATTTGATAGAGATGAAGATGAAAACTTCAATGATGTCCCTTTGATTTTTACTGATTATGATCATATCTTAGGATTGGTCAAAATTGGTAAGTATATATATTTCACATTATATGGTCCATTGAGCTGCATGTATAGATAGATAGATAGATCTATAGATTGAACTAAGTAAATTTTAAGATCTCACACATGTATATATAAATTTACTGTGTAGGATATGTCTTTGCAGTGATTGTTGAGCATGGAAATGTAGGATCTAGTTATTATTTACTGCTTTGTACTACAGAGAGGATGAAGTTACTTGAACCTGAAGAAAGTGATAGAATGTTGTTCCCCATAGGTTTGTACATGTTTTACATCAATATATTGAACTCAATTTGTAAATTTTAAATTTCAACCTTTTAACAAATTTCAAATTTAGTTTGTTTAAATTTATATTGTTAAAATTTGTGACCTACAGGTTCAGTTGTTTTAGAGGGAACATATTTTAGGTTTAGGTTCACTTTGTTAATTACCAACTAGACAATAAGGTGTTTCAATATAGTCACCTAGTAGTTTCAACCTCCATTTGTCTACATATAGTTAAATCTTAATGTGGACATCGTAAGTGGAGACTAGATAGTGAGGATCATGAGAGAATATTGCATGTTCTCCATAAAAGGTCTGAACCACTTGAGTTGGTCTAAAAAGTATAATATGTATACCTATTTCATGTGTTAGGGCCTACTTGATATCTTTGGATTAAATTGACTATACTTTGTTTATATATTTAAACATATGACGGACTATAATTTGTTGATATATGATGGACCTATTTGATGGTTCAATGGTTTTAATATATAGAATTTCATGTATGCTTTTATATATATATGCATGTATACATGTATGGTTTTATATGTATACTTTTATTATTCAATGATTTTTATAGATTTCATATTACTTAAAGATTTTATGTATGCTTTGATTATTCGATTATTTTTATGATACTTATTGTCCATTAGTTATATGTATTAACTAGTTATTTTTTATGATATTAATTCTAGATCACCTTAAGACCTCCCCTTAAGATTGCTTATTAGTTAAAGATCCCCTTAAGACATTAGTTTGAACACTAAAATATGATGAAATTAGTTAGATTACTTATGACATGTGTTAGTTCTAGAATGAGTTAGAATAGTTATTGTGCATTAGTCACATGTATTGACTTGTTATTTTTTAGGATATTAATTCTAGATCCCCTTAAGACCTCTCCTTAAGATTTCTTATTAGTTAGAATAGTTATTTTTCATTAGTTACATGTATTAACTAGTTATTTTTTATGATATTAATTCTAGATCCCCTTGAGACCTCCCCTTAAGATTTCTTATTAGTTAAAGAACCCCTTAAGACATTAGTTTGAACACTAAAAAATGATGAAATTAGTTAGATTACTTATGACATGTGTTAGTTCTAGAATGAGTTAGAATAGTTATTTTCCATTAGTTACATGTATTAACTTCTTATTTTTTATGATGTTAATTCTAGATCACCTTAAGACCTCCCCTTAAGATTTATTATTAGTTAGAATAGTTATTGTCCATTAGTTCCATGTATTAACTAGTTATTTTTTATGATATTAATTCTAGATTCCCTTAAGACCTCCCCTTAAGATTGCTTATTAGTTAAAGATCCCGTTAAGACATTAGTTTGAACACTAAAAAATGATGAAATTAGTTAGATTTCTTATGACGTGTTAGTTCTAGAATGAGTTAGAATAGTTATTGTCCATTAGTTACATGTATTAACTTGTTATTTTTTATGATATTAATTCTACATCCATCTAATCAAATCATATCATCTAATCAAATGAAACTATCTAATCTAATCAAATGAAAATATCTAATCTAATCAAATGAAACCATCTAATCAAATCATATTATCATCTAATAAAATCATATCATATAATAAAATGAAATTATCTAATCAAATCATATCATCTAATCAAATGAAACCATCTAATAAAATCATATTATCATCTAATAAAATCATATCATCTAACAAAATGAATTTATCTAATCAAATCATATCATCTAATCAAATGAAACCATCATAAATTTATATAATGTCAAATCATAAACATCTATGTCTAGAGGTCTGGAGAGCATATAAATATATGACTCGAATCATAAATTGAAAATATCAAACATATAATAATGACATATATAATGAGTCTCAAATCAAAGATTTGTGCAACATGTCCTAAACTAGGGAGTAATCTAGGTGAATGAAAATATAGCGACCCTCTGACCAACTGCCACGAGCATCCTCTAGCTATCAAGTAGCAACTGATCCTTGTGAATATAAATGCATGTATATAATAATAATGTAAAATACTTAAAATATTATAAATACATTTTTAAACTTACATATTTTTAAAAGTTACTTGACCATTACTAGGTGTCACATCTGATGAATCTCTCCTATGAAGAGCATCCTCTTGCTATGAAGAAACAACTGACCACTACAAATTTAGTAAAATAGTTGGTTATATACATGTGCATAGTATATATTATGTAAAGTACTTAAAATATATAAATACATGTATACAAGTGTATAGATGCATGCTTAAACCTACATATATCTAAAACTTACTTGACCACTAGTAGGTGTCACATCTACTGGATCTCTCATATGAAGATGCTCTGAGCCCACACTAGAGGTACATGCTCTGCTAAATATGCCTACAAAATATTATACATTGAACAAACATCAATACACACATCTACAATTAATTGTTCACTAAAACTCATAAGAAAGGAGAAAAGAAAACTTTATATACCTTGGTCTTAGGAGTAGGAGGATCATCAATGCATAGCACCATCATATCATCAACTGAAACTACATCACCCACACCACCTTGTTACAAGTAGTAGTTTTCATTGCACCAAAAGATCGACCTATTAATGCCTGATACAACCACTAGACTTATAGAAGACACAAGAGGTGGTTAAGCCATGTCATGAATCCCGAGGGGAGCACTGAACATTTTTCCAACAATCTCCCCCTCAGCATTACCCGAGGGGATTCGAACTTGTGACCAAGCTTTGATACCACTTGTTACAAGTAGTAGTTTTTGTTGCACAAAAAGATCAACCTATTAATGCCTGATACAACCACTAGACTTATAGAAGACACAGGAGGCGGTTAAGCCATGTCACAAATCTTGAGGGGAGCGCTGAACATTTTTCCAACACACCTTTAGTCCTAGACCTCTCTAGTAATGAAGAGTGTAGGGGTGACACTAGTTGGGAGGGGAGTGATGTAGAGCCTAAACCATCAGGATGCAATAACATATCCATAAATGATCCAACATCAGTGCCAACATCCACCTGACCCAACCTGTACAACTACTCATCAAATGTATCTAGGCCCTTAGTGGTGATGTGTACATCTCCAACCTATATACCTGGCTCTGCAGCTATAGACTGATTTGTGGGTGCAAGTGCTCTACACTATGTTGTTCCTGAATAGATGGTGTGTCCTATGTTTATGGAACTATAGGACCCCATGCAAGTCCGATGATATCCCTGATTGAATGTACTAGGATCCTCTACATGTCAGCAATATAGGAATATGACTGTAGGAGATCCTCCAAAAATTAAACTACCACATCTAAATGACTATGATGACTCAAAAGTGCTCATATCTCTCCAGATGTAGGAAGACCTACAACTCTATATGCCTCATCACTGACACCTATAGTAGTACTAGGTGAAGCCTTAGATGATGATCTGGATCTACTCAATCTAGTTAAAATATATCTACCCACTAAGTCTGAAGTGATGGAGGTGGTTGTAGAAGCAATATGACCTATCCTATCCACTACTCCCCTTAAAGAAGAAATGACCACTCTATCTGCAGTAGCAGCCATTGTTAGTGCCACTACTAAAGTCCTCTGCCCAACCAGTTGTCTATGAGGATGTACAACTCAATCAGCCCTATGATACTGATCATGGTCTGCAACCCTACCATGCCCCTGGCCCTAATATATGAGAAGATCTAAATAGTTGACCCTAAGACCCAAACAAAACTCAATGTACAACTGTTGTGCAAAATATAAAGGAATCTAGTCATTATTAGGATAACAACCATGTTTTGCAAGAAAATGAGGTTATATCATGTATGCGATCTAAGAAATCACACACCATGTGACTTGATATGCCCTCACCTTGGGCTTCCCCTCATAAAATTGGAAAACCTCTCATTTGATGATTTACTTGGGGACACGGCTTTGAACCATCTCCAAGGAAACATCACCTGAGACCTTGGCTCTCAACTCTTGAAAATAGTATCAACTATATGAGGTGTGATGGAAGAGTGGGATCTCAATCTAGCAGTCATCTCCTCCAAACTGGTCAATACATTGATACAAGTATCTCTATATATGTTATATGTTGAAGATGTATGGATGGACTATCTAAGTCGATCCATCTTTGTGTCAACAGTATGAAAAATGGTCACTATATCAGGAGTGCGAAGTGCATCCTGAGTGGCCATATAGATACATAACATGTGAAAGCTAAGTGTACAAATTAAGTACTTGATTACATGTTATAACTGCGTGTACAATGGAAACAAATATCTGAATATATATAAAATTATACTTAAATTTACAATACTAGAGTGTACTAATAGTCTTAAAGGGTCCTTGAATGTACTAATTGGTATTCAAATAGGTCCTATTATGTCAAGTAAGTGGACTTATTAGGTCTCAAGGGTCCTAGGATGTACTAATTGATTTTAATAGTTCATATTAGTCCTATTAGGTCTTAAGTCTAGTCTTACTACGTCTTAAGGGGTCCTATGACATCTTAAGTGGTCCTATTCTAGGTCTTAAGGATCCTAAGGATTCTTAAAGATATTTATGTCATAATAGAGGTCCAAACGGAACCTAGAGTGTACTCATAGTCCTAAAGGGTCCTTGGGTATACTAATTGGTATTAATAGGTCCTATTAGGTCAAGTAAGTGGTCTTATTAGGTCTTAAGAGTCCTAGGATGTACTAATTGATTGTAATGGGTCATATTAGTCCTATTAGGTCTTAAGTCTAGTCTTATTAAGTCTTAAGAAGTCCTATTATAGGTCCTAAGGATCCTAAGAGTTATTAAAGAGTTTTATGTCACAATAGGGCTCGTAAAGGAACTTAGAGTGTATTAATAGTCTTAAAGGGTCCTTGGATGTACTAATTGGTATTAATAGGTCATATTAGGTCAAGTAAGTGGTATTATTAGG
Source organism: Chamaecyparis obtusa (assembly GCA_027943335.1). Classification (NCBI taxonomy): domain Eukaryota; kingdom Viridiplantae; phylum Streptophyta; class Pinopsida; order Cupressales; family Cupressaceae; genus Chamaecyparis; species Chamaecyparis obtusa. Next base: position 209,306 of record BSBK01000829.1, on the reverse strand, counting down.
TCTTAAGCTTCCTAAGATATACTAATTGATTTTAATAGGTCACATTAGTCCTCTTAGGTCTTAAGTCCAATCTTATTAAGTATTAAGGGGTCCTATTATAGGTCCTAAGGATCCTAAGGGTTCTTAAAGAGTTTTATGTTAAAATAGGGGTCCTAAAGGAACCTAGAGTGTACTAATAGTCCTAACAAGTCCTTGGTTGTACTAATCGATATTAACAGGTCCTATTAGGTCAAGTGGTCTTATTAGGTCTTAAGGGTCCTAGGATGTACTAATTGATTATAATAGGTTATATTAGTCCTATTTGGTCTTAAGTTCAGTCTTATTAAGTCTTAAGGGGTCCTATTAGGTCTTAAGAGTTCCTATTATATGTTCTAAGGATCCTAAGGGTTCTCAAAGAGTTTTATGTCACAATAGGGGTCCCAAAGGATCCTAAGGGTTCTTAAAGAGTTTTATGTTTACGTGAATAACATTTATACATGTAACTCTAAAACATATGTACATAATTTGCAGAGAGACATAGAGAGATTTGTAATATTGACTAACTTTAAAAGAAATTTAAAAATAAATATTTAAATTAATAATTTTTATAAGATCAGTAGAACCTAAGATACATGAATGGATCCTACGACATACTAAGATACATTAATGGGTCTTTGGGGTCCTATGTGTCTTACAACATTGTAAGTAATGGATAAGTTTCATAGAATGTATTAAGGGGTCACATGTGTTGTAAGTGGTCCTAATGGATCCTAGGTTATATTAATTTATTCTAGTATGTATTAAGAATTGTTCAAGGTGACAATCGGTCCTCATATAAATTAATAGAACCTAAGAATATACATGACTGGGTCGCAGGGAATCCTAAGATACATTAATTGGTCTTGGAGGTTTGAAGGGGTCATATGTATCTTTAGATGTCATAAGGTATGGATAAGGTTCCTAGAATATCTTAAGGCTTCGTAGGTTTCATAAATGCTTCTAAGGGATTATAGGTTAAATTAATTGATGCTAATATATGTTAAGGGTCTCGGAGGCAAAAAAATGGGTCCTCTTATGTATTAATGGAATGTAAGATACATGAATGGGTCCCAGGACATCCTAAGATATATTAATGTGTGTTGGGGGTCCTAATGGGTCCTAGGTATCTTAAGATGTTGTAAGGGATGGATAAAGGTCCTTGAATGTCTTAAGGGGTCATATGTGTCATAAGAGGTCCTTAGGGGTCCTAGTATTTCTTATGGGGTATTCAGGGTGACAATGGGTCCTTGTATGTATTAATGGAACATAAGATACATCAATGGGTCCTAGGACATCCTAATATTCTTTAATGGGTCTAGGGGGTCCTAAGGTTTCATATTTGTTTTAAGATTTCATAAGGGATCCAGATAAGGGTCCTAGAATTTTAATGGGTCATAGGTGCAATAAGTGGTCATAAGGGATCCTACATTACATTAATTGATCCTAGTATGTCTTAAGGTTTCTTGAGAGAAAAAATGGGTTCTATGTGTCTTAAGATAGCATAAGGGATGGATAAGGGTCGTAGAGTGTCTTAAGGGGTTGTGGGTAATATAAGAGGTCATAAGGAGTCCTAGGTTACATTAGTGGATCCTTGTATGTATTAAGTCAATCTAAGATACATAAATGTGTCCTAGGACAACCTAAGATATGTTAATGGGTCTTGAGGATCTAGAGGGGTTGTATATGTCTTAAAATTTCATAAGGGATGTATAATGGTCCAATAATGTTAATGGGCTGTAGGTGTGATAAGTGGTCTAAGGGATCTTAGGTTACATTAATTGATACTAGTATGTCTTAAGGGTTCTTGCGGGAAATGATGGGTTCACATATGTATTAATAGAAGCTAAGATAGATGAATGGGTCCTATGACATTTTAAAATATAATAATGGGTTGTATGGGTCCTAAGGTGTCCTACATGTCTTAAGATTTCATAAGCGATGCGTAAGGGTCCTAGAATGTCTTAAGGGGTTGCAGGCTTCATAAGAGGTCCTAAGGGATCATAGGTTACATTAATTCATCCTAATATGTCTTAATGAGCCTTGAGGGAAACAATGAGTCATTGTATGTATTAATGGAACCTAACATACATCAATGGGTCCTAGGACATCCTAATATGTATTATAGGGTCTTGAAATTCCTAAGGGATCCTATGTGTCTTAATATGTCGTAAGGGAGGGATAAGGGTCTTAGAAACTTACTACTATAATTTTGTAATATATTCCAACATACTACTATCATTTTCTAAAATTTAATTATGATTTTTTAAGATTTCTACAAACTAAAAATTATTTTAAAAAAATAACTAAATAATTTATTTACTAACTTTACTAAAAATGTGTGTACCAGAGAGAGAGAGAGAGAGAGAGAGAGATTCCTAATATTTACTAACTTTAAAAGAAATTTAAAAATAAATATTTTTAATAATTTCTATAAGATCTCAATGTTTTCTCACATTTTCTAACATTTCTACTATGTTTTTTAATGTTTTGTAAATATTTTCTAACATTTTCTAACAAACTACAATGATTTTCTATCATTTTCTAACATACTAAGTTACAATTTTATAACATTTTCTAACATTCTACTATGTTTTTCTAATATTTTCTAATGTATACTAAAAGTTACAATTTTCTAATGTATACTAAGTTACAGTTTTCTAATATTTTCTAATCTATACTAATTTACAGTTTTCTAATATTTTCTAATGTATACTAAGTTAAAGTTTTCTAACATTTTCTAACATATTATAACATTTATACTATGGTTTTTAATGTTTCTACAATTTTCTAACAATTTTAGTATTATTTTCTAACATTTTTTAACATTCTAATATCATTTTCTAATATATTCTAAAATTTAATTATGATTTTCTAATGTTTCTAGAAACTAAAAATTACTTAAACAAATAACTCACTAAAATAAATATAAAACATAAAATTTACAATAAAAAATGAGAAAAATGCATATACCTGACACTAGCAACAATCTGAAGAGGTCAAAAAAGCTCAGGAGGTGCTGATGTGGTACTCGACGTCACTAGTTCTCTCTAAGCCATGGGTCCACAAAATCCAAATAGTAAACAATGAAAATAAAATATGAAAGCCATAAATTTATAAAGAAATACCACCAAAAGGGGCTTTGCGTGAAGATCCCCTTCACACAAAGTACCCTGCATAGGGTACTTCGCTTGAAGGGGGGTCTTCACGCAAAGTACCCTATGCAGGGTACTTCACACAAAGGGGGGTCTTGATGCAAAGTACCATACACAAGGTACTTTGCATGAAGAAAATATTCCCCTTCACCTAAAGTACCCACTTGGAACAAAGGCCCTAAAATTGTTTTTTTTTACAAAACCAATTTTCTTCATCCCAAAAAGTGGGACACACTATTGTGATTTAACCCCAATCCTACTAGGTTTTGGATGAATAGAATCAAAGATTTAAATCATTCATTGCATTGTTGAGGTGTATGTAATTTCTTTTTCATGCTTTGATCTAATGGGTCAATTAAATGCTTGAATAAAATTACATATTGGTAGGGTTTGTATAGGGATTCTGATAAGCAGTTTGGGTTGGGATTGTTGATGAGATGTATTGCAAAGAATTATTATCTTATATCTTATGCTATCAGATAAGGTCTATCATATTTCATTTTATGTTTTATGAAATCACATCCCAAACGGAATGAGGCACTCGTCATAGCTTGTACATGTCTTTTTTATCAGTATTGTGTTCAATTTTACCCGTAACTTTCTATAAAATTGTTAAATCATGAAGAATGTTTACATTTTATATATGTTTTTGTCATCTCATGCTCCATTTGCTTAGGGATCAAAAAGGAATTAGTTGTTCTAGAGCATTCTCCCTCTTTATTAAGCCTTTATATAAGATTATCTACTTTATTTTAATGTCTCTTACAAGTATGTTGTGGTGTTTGTAAAAGAATTAAGGGATCACCCTTCTAGGTTTTGCAAAGCACAAAGTGTAGAAGGATTTGTTTGACCCTTGTCAGTTGGTCCAAGTTCTAGAGATTATTGAAAATTAGATTTGACTTCTCCATAGATAATTGAAATATCAACTTGGTTTCTATTTTATAGTGTAAACCCTTTTAGGAACCAATAATCTCTCTCTCTCTCTCTCTCTCTCTCTCTCTCTCTCTCTCTCTCTCTCTCTCTCTCTCTCTCTCTCTACTTATCCTAATATCTCCTCTCTTCATCTCTTTCACTTTCTCTTTCACTTTTGGGTAGATGTAGGATCATGGTATACAAAAAAGTGGTGATGTGAAAAAGAAGTCCTGATTGATAGACTCTTTGAAAAACAACTATAACTTTCAATCAATATAACATTTTTGAAATCTAAAACATACATGACATTCTATGCTTCACCTAATACAATAATAATAAAAAATTATTTCAATTTGATGAAGTTTAGACTAAGTTAAGGAGGTCAGACCTAAGTGTTTTTATATTCAGGAAAATTTGTAGCAAAAAAATCATAATTAATTATTTACTTGGAAAAAAAATACAAACAAACTATACATCACATCCAGACACGAGTCTACTACTTTTAACTAGAATCTTATAAAAAAAATATTATCATTTGATTTTGTTTAATGTGGTCAAACATACACCTGCTTGTTATCTTTCTATTCCTGATTGATAGACTTATTGAAAAATAGCTATCAAACTATATAACATTTTTGAAATCCAAAACATGTTTCACATTCTATGCTTTTTATACTACAACAAAAATAAATAAAAAATTCAATTTGATAAGGTTTAGACTAAGTTAACGTGGTTAGACATGAGATTTTTTGTATTCTGGAAAAGTTGTAGAAGAAAAATCATAATTAATTATTTACTTGGAAAAAAATACAAAAAAATATGTGTCACATCCAGACACGAGTATACTAATTATATATAGAATCTTGCAAAAAAATATCATTTGATTATGTTTAAGGTGGTTAAACATACACCTACTTCTTATTTTTTCTTGAAATTTTTGTACTACTACATTGAAATTTAAGATTTTCAACATATAGAATAATTATTTTTCAAAAAAGGCCTTGTATCTTAGAAACTAAATTCAGTTTTCTACAAATTCTCTTCTTACATATTTCTAATATAATATTGTATCCTCTTAAAATGGAAGCACTTCCATGTTAAGAGCATTTAGCCCTCCAAGTAAGTGGTTTGGGGTCATGTCAAGTGCCTTGATTCAGTCTTTGCATGGATCTAGCTATTTTCCCCCTGTTCTACTTCTCTCCCCCTATTTCCAACCTCTTTCTAACAACTTTCTTTGAGAAACTAGAGACTTTGACTTTCTAGGTCAAAGATGACCTGAAGGGTCAAGGATGACCTAGACCCTAACCTAGGTCAAGATCAAACTCTACTCTGACCTATGGAAGAGTCAACCTCATCCCTGACCATAGGTCCAAATTTTAGTTTCTGGAAGTTTCAAGATGTCGGGCTTCAAAAAGTTTTATTTTCCCACTTCTAGGTCGGCTGTTTCAAATTTCAAAATGGTAAACCCTTAAATTTTATTTAATCTAGGTCTATTCCTAGGGGTTAAGATTAATTAGGATTTAACTCTTGAATGTCAACCTCTCTATAATTTTGTGCCCTAGATCACTATAAAAGGAAGCCTTCCCCTCTCATTTTCTCCATCCACCATCAAGTTTTGCAATCCCATCTCAAGCACTCAAGAAAGATCAAGAAAGCCTCTCATAAAGAATTTTAAAGGAAGCATTCAAGTCCTCTTATCCATAAAATTTCTCCATTGAAGATCAAGGATTCAAGCATTCAAGCCTTTGAAGGGATTTGGTTCAAGAATTTAAGATTCATCATTCAAAACCCTAGATCTAGCTATCATGGTGATGTGATCTTCCTTCAAGGTCCTTTTTTATCTTCAAGATCCATTCATTCTTCCCTCAAGGTGGATTCCAAGCATAAAATCATGGAGGTGTTGATTTACATTTGTTAATGTTATGATCAAGCTTTCATATCAATATACTTGTTTACATTTCAAATACAATTACATATCTATTGAATATCATAGCTTCGTTGTTAGATCTACTTCTACTACTTGCTAGAATTCCTTAATTCAATTCCATTATTAAGGTTGATTGATTCCAAAATGGGGTTTGACCAAGGAAAACCCTTCATCAAAAATAACAAAACCATTTTTCTTGCAGGTACAGGTACATAACAACAAATTGAAGTGCAGATCTAGATACCCTTTTTGGTGAACTTTTGGGATCAACGAATATAATTTTCATCTGAGTTGTTTCAGGTTAGGGATGACCTTCAGTGGGGGGTAAGATTGTGCCCTAGGGGTAAGATTGTGCCCCACTATCTGGGTCAAAGTCAACCTGACCTCAAAAGGATAAAATTTTTCTGGGTTTTCTCTGTCTCGAGATTTCCAATCTGGAGCAAGTTGTAGAATTTCCTGAAACTATGCATAGACATCAGAAAATGGCGATTTCTTCATCAGCCTTCTTTCGAGGTAAATATTTTTTTTTTATCTAGTTTATATGTCCATAAAATTTTCCATCACACACCCTTCCACTACATTTTAACCTATTTATCATACTATCAACCATACTCAATATTCCCACTATTCATTTTGGTGAACCTGACGAGCTTACCCCTTTTATTTTGTGGATTTAGATGCCCTATTGTGTTAGATTCATGGTTTAATCTCTTCTTGCATTAAGATTAGGTTTATTTTATGCTCTTGCATTTTAAATTCAAAAATACAAATAAATCTATATATTCAATAAAATACAAAAAAATTTCTTGCATTTGAAAAAACTATGAAGATTCTTAAGATGCTTTGGTGTGTAGTCATGTTCTTAATTACCCTTCTTTTAGCATCTCTTTACCATACCTATGATGTTTATGAGAGTATCATTCACTTCATTATGTTGATGATCTTTCATTTTTCTCTCGCCTATTCTTTTGTGAAATTGACCGATACTAATCTTCCTACATTCAAAACTTTCATTAAAGATTCATGTGGTAGACTTATTATTCCTCTTGGATTATGTGAAGAATTTGGTAGATGATACACCATCTCCTAATCTCCCTAATTCTAATCCTATCATTCCTAATTTGATTCCTAATCTAATACCTAATTCTCCATTTGTTCATCATCGTCCTTCCTATACTTATGATAGGATTCAAGTTATAGTTCAGGATGCAGATGTGCAAAATTTCTTTGATTTACCTTCTCCTCTGATTCATGATGATATTAAAGGAAAGGGTAAAGAAACTTCTTCAAAACCTATTATTCCACCTTATACAACCTTTACTCATGAACATGATAAACAATCACCTCCTATAGAAGCTTTACATGATATGTACACTATAGGATATAATATGATAAATAAGCATGGTATCAAGTTTTCGGTTCATATAGCCCCTAAACAAGATTTGCATGGTGTTGGTTGTTTGCAATCTCAAGTCATGGTAGATGATGTTGATCATTGTCCTCCTCTTCATATTCTTCTCCCTACACCTAAAATAGATAATCTTGATACTTGTCAAGATGTAGCTAAGAAGGTGTATGCTCAAGAAATATTTAAACCTATACCGAAAGATGCTTTATCCAAGTACAAATGTCCTTTTCATTATAGTAATACACATTTACTTGTTGATTGTAAGAATTTCAAGTTATATTTTAGAGAAAGAGCTGCTTTAGGAATTATACATCACTCTTGTGCAATTTTACAATTCCTTTATAATTTTGATATAGGGCATTCCCCTCATTCTGATATAGTCTTCTCCTCTTGTCTCTAGACTGGGGGGAAAGAGGTGTATTTTCATCCAATCTCCTAGGATCCATTAGGATTTTTATTGGGCTTAATTGGTATTCTTTCTATCCTATCTCTCTATGGTTTTGTATTATTTTTATAATCATCCATAGATCCTATTCAAGATATCTTTTCTAAGACATTTGTTTTGCAAAGGTATCCCTTGCCTTCCTTCCTTGGGGGCAAGGTTCTTCCTTCTTTCTCTTTGTCTACAGAATTTCTTTCCTTAGCTTACCAGTATTTATTTATATTGTAATATGATTTCATCATATTGACATATGTTTTGACTATGGATAACCTTTTTATATAAGAGGTTGTTGTCCTAGGCCATCACCTCTTCTTTGTTCTCTCTATTGAGCCTTCTAAGGTTGTCACTAGTACCGAAGGTGTGTATAGATATCGATCGGTCACTTACAATGACCTAATCGGTAACATAAAGTAGAATAGACTATTCGGTAAAGCCTATACAATGAGAAATAGACAGTTTACTAAGTACTAGCAAACACCGACACCAACAGACAGTAAACACCGAGCATCGCAGTTGTATACACTTAAAAATGGCTTCATTAATTAATTAAATATTTATTATTTAATTACTATTGACTTGATAAATTAATAAAATATTAATTATTTAATTAATATTTGTTTCTTCTATTTATTAAGTAAATTATTCAATTTATTTAATAAATTCACTATAGTCTAATTCTATATCCTAAGTCTTCTAAATAGTCTATTAAAGTGATTTAATTAAATATACAATCACCTAAATATGACTAAGTCCCCTAGTCCACTTCATCCACCTAGTCACCTGACACATCACCTTGGCTAAGATAAATAATTATTATTAATTATTTATTCATATTTATCCTCACCCACACATGTCCTATTCTTAAGGGCTATGTGGCCTCATAGGACTTGGTCTCATGACCACATGTCCTCTCAACAACCAAGTCAAGAGACATTCCCTATTCCTAAGGGGCTTCTCAAGCCACCTCTAAGGGTCAAGAGTGAGTCATAGGACACTTGTGCAAAGAGTCCTCATGAGGAAAAGGTCTTTCCCTCTTTCTCTCTTTGGCCTTTGTGAGACACTTGACATGTGTCTTTCCCTTCCACCTTCTTCTTCTCCATGTCAATATGAGAGGAACATCATCCCTATTCTTCCTCTCACATTCCAACTACATCCCCCTTTCTCTCAACTCCTTCAACCAAGTCAATTCTAGCCTTAGGATCTTCCACCTTTCATTCTCAACCGTAGGATTCTGCCACCTAGGCCTAGATCCTCCAAAACTCTATAAAAGGAGCCTCATTTTCCATTTGAAAGATAATAGGTATTTTTGATAACAAGCATTCAAGCATCCAAGCATTCAATCATCCAAGAATTCAAGAAATCAAGAAACCAAGCATCCATATTATCATCCCATCATTTGCATTTCATCCACCATATTTGCATAATCAAGTTTTAGTTGTGCACTCATTTCATTCAATCTCCACACTTTGGAATCATCTTGGGAAAGAGCTTCATTTGGAAATCTGGGAGCTCAACATCTTCAAGAAATCAAGGCTAGGAGGACAATGGAGACAAGCTGCATTTGTAGGTGAAGGTAAATTGTTAATTTGGTTTCATTTGTTATTGCATTCTTCATTGTAGTTTTCTTATTAGATAGATTTATTAACCTTTTATTAGTTAATTCATCATTCAGAATAGTATCCAACTAATTTGCATACATTTTTGGTGCTAGGAGGGCCCAACTGGGCTTTTCACTTTCAGTTTTTAGTTTTTTGTGTGCAAGTTTTTCTACAGGTTATTTCTGTGCATTTGTCCACGATTCCTGTGCATCTGTTCATTTCTGTTGCACATCTATTTTCTATATTTTCCTCTTTGTTATATTTGTTGCGCATTTGTCCATGATTCCTGCGCATATATCCATTTTCATGGTGCATACATAGTAATTATGCATACATACCACCAAGCTACGCATTCATTAAACTGTTTCACGCATACATCATTCCTGCGCATACATCCATACTTACTGCGCATCTATATCACTTTTTTGCGCATTTATCAGTTTCTCTAGAAAAATTCAATTTTATGTTTGATTTGTTTTTAGTTAACATTTTGACGAGTGTCTGTTCGTTCTGGTAGTATTTTTAGGCTATTTTGCAGGACGTAATTTTTGAAGACCCCATTGCTAAAAACATTTTTCTAACAATTTGATTTGCAGATTGCCAAGGGGTTTGCAAAATAGACTATAATCTCGTTTGGGCTTAAAATACAACATTTTTTTGCTTTGTGTGTTTGCCTTAGCATAGATTCAAGTGTCTGTTGTGTTTTGCTTAATAGCATATTTGTAATCCCAAAATTATAACAACGTATCCTCTCCCCTCGCCATTCGTGGACCTTGGTTGTAAGAGAAATTGTTATAATTTTTAGAGGGCGGTCTTTGGTGGGAAAAGAGGTACTCACCCCAAGGAATGACCCAACCGGTAATAGGCTAAAGCCAAGCCCTTCCAAACTGGTATATAAAAAATGCTAGTGTGATTAGTCTCACATTAGACAGGTGTGAATTCATTGTGGCAACCAAAATCTCCTCCAGTACCCCAGTGGTGCATTAAAGTCCTACTTAGTAGAGGTGAAAGCCTTGCTTTGAAAGGATTGGGAGAGCCCCCTTAATTGGAAAAATGACTTGATCACAACCACCTGAACGAATGTCCTTATTAACAACTTTTTTTTAGTGGCCAAAAACCTTCTATCTGCTGGCTCAAGAAGTCACCCAAGCTTGTGAAGACACCCCACATTACTCACGGTTCATAGTAGAGATAGCAGTTCTTTGGGAAGTAATGACCCATTGAATTCAGAACTTGGTGTGCCTGAGAAGTGAGTGCATTGTAAGGAGGAGCCCATGCCTCCAAGTTCCTAGGCTATCCGCTATGGATTTGCGTGGCTAGATTTTATTATCCTAGTGGGGATTCAGTAGATATCGTCCTTGCCAACCTTAGGATTGTAAGTGTGTTTATGCATTCATACTAGATTAAATTAGATTAAAATCATCTTTGTCTTGTGTGTGTGTGTTTATGCATTTTTACTTTGCCAAAAACCAGAAAACATCAGAAAAAAATAAATTTAAAAAAAATAAAATTTCTCAATCATCAAATCAGCAAAATCATCAAAAATTTGATAACCTGCGCATACATCAAATCTTATTGCGCATACGATCTCTGTTACTGCGCATTTACATTTATTAGATCGCATCTGTCAAAATTTGTTGCGCATTTGTTTCATTTTATTACGCATATATCACACTATCCTGCGCATTTGTTGCTGTGCATTTACAACAGAGAGCATTCCCACAGACTTTTGGAATTTCAAAATCACTTTTTCAGATACCCATTTTCGTCCTTAGTAAGATTCTGGAAAAATAGTCAAGTTACATAGACCTCTGATTTCTAATTTGACCACTTTCATAACTTTTGATCGTCATTCCTATAATGCCCAAAAGTTCGGGTCAAAACACAACCAACAATTTTTTTTTAAAGGTGAAAAAGTTCCTACGATTACGATGCGGGACAAAAGTGAACATGTCATCGTCTCAAAAGACACAAGTGGTCACACCTCAACAAGGTTTTTTCCATAGGATGCTAGTTGGAACTCAATATAATCGGAGTTCGTTAAACATCCTGACGATCAATTTCATCGATCGTCAGTCTAAAAATCATACAGGTTATCTTCGAGGAAAAAGGATATCTAAGAGGAATTGAATTTTTATGTAATAACATTAATACTATAAATAGGTTAACCATTTCCAATAATGTATAATTCAATACCAATATGATTATGAAAATTAAATTGTCAGTTTATGATAGCATTGGATATAAATTTAAATTGTCATTTACACCAATGTCTGTTTTTAATTGAACGTATACTAATTCAATTTATAATTACAACATACCAACTAATTAATGTACTTTTTTAACTAATTAATAATTTTTAAGAAAACATTAAATAATGATAAATATACAACGTTTATAACTAAATTATATATATGAAATTAATTAATAATTATAATATATTAATATAATTATTAATTAGTTAATATGATATAATGTATTAATTAACATCATATATATATATGTGTCATAAATTTAAATGACATGAAATCATACATAAATAGCAAAACAAATATTTAAAATATTGCTCCATAACATCTAACTAATATTATTATCATGACATTAATAACAAATTAACTTAATTAAAGAGCATCCTATACTAACTTAACTAACTAACTTATACTATAACTTTACATTAAACTATATAATCAACACTACTTAAGCACTAAGCAGACTCATTAATTAAATCTTCCTAGGCTGCCTACATACTAACCTAGCTAACCCATCATATCTACCTGCACACATCACCCAACACATAGGACATTGGGGTACGCATAGAAAGGAGGATGAAAAAATGTTTTATCAAATTTAAATGTCCATTCCAAGGACCTGCGCCTAGACTGCATGGGGAAGAGGGAAGCATGGAAAGGGAAGTGGGAAGTGGGACACATTTAAGTACCTCTTCAAAATTTGAATTTAATTCAAAACATGGGCAAGCCTATGTGAGTTTTGAAGACCATAAAGGTAAGACATAAAGTGAAAAGGGTGGATGATGTGTCATACAAGGACACTGTCTCATCCAATGAAAATGTTTGCATTTAATACAAAGTCTAGCCATCCCACCTCATACGCCTAGATAAAGGGGAAGTTAATAAAGAAGTAAGGGGCGGTAGTGAAAAGTTTATTTTTTATTAGTTTATTACATTAAGAGGTGGCAAGAATATAATATTAAATTGACTGTGGTATTGAAAATGTATGGGAAATATTTCCCATACATTTTCTAGAGACCTGTAGGTCTATTTTTTTTTTCTTTGCCAATGACTTAGTTTATATTTTGTTTTCAAAGACTTAGTTTGCTACCAAATTTTATTTCTTCATGCATCTTATTGGATTATTTTCTACATGTATTATTATTTTGTTTTCTAGATTGCATGTCTATGGTGATATACTGATCTATCATATTGAAGTAATCAATCCTCTATTAAATGAAATATAGAGATAGGAATTTGCTCAAGTTACATAACTAAATTCTATTGTTTCTACAACAATAAGAGATACAAGTTATCAACTTCAAATTTGAAGAGGTAAAGAGAGGTAATAATTTCTTTTTTTTGTTTGCAATATTGTATTCAAATGCTTGCAATAAAACTCCATAAGTTATCTACATTGAATTGTTTACTTTCTTCTCTTTGGAATAATCAAGAACACATCATATACTATCTTTCTTTTCTTTCAAGGAATAAGATAAAACTGATCATGAAAATTAAATCATCTTATATGATACTACGATATTCTTATATCAACCCAAATATGGAATCATAATGAAATTGTTACAATATTTAATCTATCAATTTTGATAACTCATTTGCAAAGAGAGAGTATTTTCAACTATAAAGAGAGAGAGAGATCTTTTATAACGTATGCAAGAATTCATCGTAAACATTAAAGAATCCAATTCAATACATACACAATTACATCAAATACAGTTACTTCTTCATAGTTACAATAAAGCATTGCAAATCACTAATGCCACTCAATGGAAGATCAATTAAATAACAGTCTCTCATCTATATCATCTTCACAATAGCTCCATGTAAAAAGCATTACAATATCTTTTACATCAATAGATGTCTAAATACAAAGAGAGATTTCACCAAAGGAATGAATGGGTTGTCTTCTCACAACCACCCAAAAGATGATAGCTCCTCTTTGAGCTTCCACAAATCTGCAAATATATACAAGGCAAGGAAACAACCATGGGGAGCTCACCTCCCATCCTAGGCCTCTCATGAGGCCACCCCCAAGCTTGGGGAAACCACAAAGAATAGGATAAATACACAAACTCAAGCACTCACATGAAATCAAACAAATAGATCCCGAATTCCCTCAAGGATAAAACATAGGATCAAATCTAATCCTTTAATAGGGTGTGAATGGGCAACACATGGAGAAGCCAATGCCATAATAAGGCCACACATGGACCACAATAAATGATGTCAAGGCCACACATGGACCTCCATAACAACGTATCACATATCAATGGCACACAAGGCCAAATCCCTCCTTATAACCCCAAAAATGCCCCTTGGGCTTCAAATGCAAAGGCTACTTGGGGACAACACACCCAAGCTTATCCTTCCCCACACATGGAGGAAACTCTACACATAATGTTGCCTCCATCTCCACACCCCCTCTTGGTTGCTCTTCCCTCCCAAGGGTGATTGAGCCAAGAGTAAACAACCCAAAACACCATCACAAAAGAAAATAAAAATGCCATTTCATGCTCTCACCATGACCAACCATGGGGAGCTAAAACTCTTAACAAAAATTACAACTACAAGATTCATCTACAACAAAATGAGAGAGATGAAGAGCAAGATCCTCCAACCTATGATCCAATGCAAAATGATGAAGTTTTGAGCCTTCTCCTTCTTCTATCCCTAGCTTTCTCCTTCTCCAAGTTTAGTAGTCTCTAAAGGTAGAGAGTGGGTGAACAACCCCAAACCCTTCTAAAAGTCCTACTAAAAGGGACCCCAAACCAACTCTCCACAACCCTCATTAAGATGGTCCTAGGAAGTACTACTGGGTCCATCATGCAAGTTGCAATTTCGTTCAAGATTAAATGGGCACTATTTGAGGGGACAAAAGGTCAAAATATGGCTTCTCCCATGCTAAAATTACTCCTAACCTATGGGTACAAGGAATGGGCTACCTAAAAATGCATGAAACTACCCCCTAGGGTCCCATTTAACCCTCCAAAAACCATGGTTTAGTTAATGCACGAAAATGTAAGGTATGACTTCACTTAGGGGTCCTAAGACAAGAGGATGCACTTAGAATACCCCCCTCTAGGAAGCTTCTAGGACTTGCCCTTGTACTCTAATCACACGACATACCTTAGTTAACAAATAACTCTAGTGTCAAGTGACACTCACATAATTAACATCACAATTAAAGTATGTCCAACATATTACAACACTTAACAATCCTACACATACATTCGCATTATGGTTACAAAATAAAACACTTCACAACAAGGCCCTGGTCCCTTCAATAGACGGGGCCTTGGCTTTACTGATAACACAAGCATTCAATGTGGTTTCCCTGAATGTTTCCATGGTCCTTCCACCTATAAAACCTAAATGCAGCATCAGTAATTCAAGGAAGAAAACCATCATATATAAACAAACAAGATGTAATATCCACACATTAATCTTAACTCAATTGCATACAAGGAATCATACAAAAAGTAATGATCTAACACAATTCAATTGAACATTCAATCACATAGAATAAAATGTCATAATTCAATTGTCTGCACGTAATCATATAGGATTCAATAATCACATCAAGTAAATTTAGTTTGCATAATTCAATTCGTGATTCAAAAGCATAAATGACATCAAGATCAACCATAATCTAGTCATCAGATTCTCATAACATAATATAATCTAACATGATCAAATCCAAATCCACTCATCATGGATCCACATACAGAGTCAACAAAATATAAAGTCTAACAATTCCATCATAACATAATAGTAGTCGAATGAGTCCAAGTATCTCCAAAAACATAATCAAAATGAGAAACTAAGTCTAGAAATCGGGATCACTATGTGGGCCGAAGGTGGGCCTCACAATTCCTTTCTCAAGAGTCAACAAGTCACTTTCTTCCAATCTTAAGATTTTCAGTGTGGTGTTGAAAATTTACCTTATCTATCAGACTTTGATCTTGGTGAGCTTATCATATCAGGATATATCATCCTTAACGATCAAGCTTACTTAGATTATTGTTTCTTGAAACCAATTTTCAATACTTATCATATCTTTTCTACCAATCATTCTCCATATCTTTTTATCAAAAATCTTTCTTTTCTGCAATCAATTTCATTTGTTTTATGGTTCAAACTCAATCTCAGAAACTCAAACAACCTATTAATCCAGAATCCCTAGACAAAATGGAAGGCAATACCAGCAATGAAGAGAATCCTTGGCCCAAACGGCCTCCTAAGAAAACTCATCCTCTCACATTCGATGACGAACCTACTGATGAGGAAATTAGGGATGCTGGACAAGATCCTAAATTTTTACAAGTCATGGAACAACTTTTAGGCTTGGATAAAGAGATGTATTTCCTCATGCTTGCTCAACAAGGAGCTAAGTTACCAAGTGATTTTAATGTTACCTATCTTAGAGAACCAGCTCATACGAAAAATCAAGATATCCTTAAAGGTTCTCAAGATCCACATGGAGAAAAGGAAATCAATCAACAATCCAATGCTTCTCAAATCAATCAACAATCCAATGCGTCCCATAGTGATCAACAACAAAATGTTTTTCAAAATAATCAACAATCCAATGATCCTCAACATACTCAACAGCATAATGTTTCCCAAAACCCGCAAGGAAGCACATTATCTTTGGATCCTGTCCTACAACAAATCCAGATGCTTCAACAAAAAATTCATGATATCCAAACTGGATCATCAACTAAGAAGTATTCTTTGGATGATATATGTCCTTATCCTTTTGATAAGAACTTAGTCATGATTCCATTCCCTCCTCATTTTGAGGTACCAAAATTTGACAAATACAAAGGGAATTCG
This sequence comes from Chamaecyparis obtusa, assembly GCA_027943335.1. Taxonomy (NCBI): domain Eukaryota; kingdom Viridiplantae; phylum Streptophyta; class Pinopsida; order Cupressales; family Cupressaceae; genus Chamaecyparis; species Chamaecyparis obtusa. The sequence goes on along the minus strand of BSBK01000829.1, from coordinate 192,764 downwards.
GATCCACAAGATCATATTCATGAGTTTTGTGCTGCTTGTATTGAAGTCGCTCACAATGACACTTATCTTATGAGACTATTTCCATGAAGTTTAGGAGGACAAGCCATGGAATGGTTCTCCAAACTTCCCCCCGGCATTAAATCTTTCAATGAGCTTTGGGACAAATTCGTGACTCATTATTCATATAACATCAAACATGAAGTCACTATGCTTGATCTTTGCAATACACATCAAAAGAATGGAGAACCCTTCCTTAATTTTTTGCAAAGATGGAGTCAATTGTTTGCCAAATATCCACGAATGATTCCTGAACAAGAAAAGATGCATATTTTTGTGCATAACCTTACACCATAAATGAATTATAGGTTACAATTGCAATGTCCACCAAACTTCAATAAGCTCATAGAAAATGGTATCAAGATTGAGGAAGCCATGGTCTGAAAAGGTGAGATAAAAATTTATTCCAAAGACAATGTTGGATCCTTAAATTCAAATTCCAACACTTATAATTCCAATTCCAACAATGACAAATCAAAATATTGGAATAAAAACAAAAACATTGTCAATGACAAAATTGTTGATAATCGTAATGTCCAACCGACAAAACCTCTTCTAAATCTCACAAGTAAGACCAACACTACTCAAGCTACATAAAACAATCAGTCAGCAAATCAAAATACCAACAAGGATTCATCTAAACCAAGATTTCCTTTTATCTCACCTCGAAGAAACTTTACTCCTTTAGGGGAATCTCTCAAATCAGCATTACGAAAGTTAATCACCAAGAAACTCATCACGCTTCCTGAACTGAAAGACTATGAACCTAGAGTGAAGCCTTCTTGGTGGAATGGAAATGATTATTGTGAATTCCACAGAGGAAGAGGACATATAACCAATGAATGCCAACGGCTTAAAAATGTGATCCAAGACTTAATCGAAAGTGGTGAAATTAGTGTTGACAGACATGTCTCGAATGAATCACATATGGCCTTCAAAGATCCACTTCCTGAGCATGAAAAGGGAGGTTCTTCCAACAATAAGGGTGACAACCAAGCCAATTATAATAACACACCCTATAGATATGTTGGTAACATTTCTGACTATCATCCTTCTGCATATTATGCCAATGTTATTACCATAAAGGGAAAATCAGAGAGTCAACCAATCCATTCTACTACTCGTGCTCAAGCCAAGGTTACTCTCCAAGGAGTCCAGTCTAAACCAAGCACTACTTAGAATAAGTTCATTTATGTCCCAAAGTCCATACCCAATACTTCCAACCAGTATAATCTTTTGGAACAGCTCAAAAAGACACCGGCCCAGATATCCATCTTAGAGCTTTTGCGTCTTTCTCCATCTCACAAAGATATCCTTGAAAAAGATCTTTTAGAGACCCAGGTTCCAACAACTCTAGATCCCAATCAATTTCAAGCTATAGTAGGCCATTTAATGACCCCACACTATTTGTCCTTTACTGAAAATGATAATTTAGCCATTACCCAAACTCATAATGCTCCTTTACATATCGAAGTCCTTGTCCAGAATCACAAGATTAAAATAGTATTAATAGATGGGGGAGCCGGCTTGAATATCTGGATGTTAAAGTTGGTCCTTGCATTGGGATTTTTTGAGGATGTCATTGATCCAAAGAAGAAAATCACAATAAAATCCTATAATGAGGAAGAGAGATCATCCAAGGGGTCTGTTGTTCTTCCAATTAGAATTGGTCCTATTGTCAAAGATGTATCTTGTCAAGTCCTGGACATGGATCTTGCTTATAATATTCTTTTGGGAAGACCATGGATTCATTCCATGCATGTTGTGCCATCAAATCATCACCAATGTATAAAATTCCCTCATAATGGTCAGGAGATCACTATCAAAGGAGATTCTAATCCTTTTCAATATTGTAGCAATGTGAAGATTTCTGATTCTTTGGTTCCCTATAATCATACTGGATCTTCTGCAATTACACCTAGTGACCCTAGTAATATAGCATCAACTTCTAAATCAGATGGGATCAAGATAGATATCAAAGAAAGAAGTATGGGAGAATATACTTTAGGTCAAGCTCTTTGTATCACTGAGTTACCTTTATCTCCCAAATCATATGGTAGGTCTTTGATCACTAAACAACAATCAGAACCCCCTTCCACACTTGTTTATAACACATTTATAAGTGGGGGCACAATATCCAAAGAGGCAGCTAAGCGTAATGCAAATTATTGGCTTAAGACACAGAAGATTGAAGAGGATATTAAACATGATTATATATCACCTGATGTCTATGGAAAAGGGTATACTTTGCTACAAAAGATGGGATATCAAGGTGCTGGACCTCTAGGGTTACAAAGAGAAGGTGTTATAAAACCAATTTTGCAAAATCCCAATTATCAAAGAGACACTACAAGATTAGGATATAAAGGAGAAGGACCACAAGAAAAAAAAGGAAAAGAAAAAATACCACCTTTTTATGAGACATCTAAAGCTCCTGCCTTACAATTCAGAAAGCATGGTATGTATGTAGATCCAGAGAAACAAAGGATAGCTCAAAGAATCATTGATAGACTTGAAGATAATGATGATTCTGATTCTAATGATTATGAATGGGATTCCTTATCTGATGGTACTAAAGAAATAGGAGTCGATGTTGTCCATCAATATAGTAACGATTACCATGAGGGTGAGAGTTCAATGAGTGACTCACTAGGATTGGTCCCACGTAATACTACTCATGTTGATCGAGATTGAAGTGAGTGTTATCTTGTGACAGATGATTTGGATGAGGGTATGGAAATAAACCTCACTGATACTATCATAAACCTTGACAACTTTTCCATCAATACCATCTCTTCTTTTGAAACCAACCCAAATGATCCAATGCCCCTTGTCCGTCCTGACCTTATTGATTGGGATTCTCCCGATCACCCAGAACTTGATGTCTTCCATAATGATGAAGCGATCATTGACTATCTTGGTATCAGGGATCATTTACCACTAGGGGATCACAAGTTAGGATTTATGATAGAACTCAATGACATGGCCTATTTTGGAGAGAGTTCCAATCATTTCAGTCATAAAAATATAAAAATAATCAGCAGATCTAATGGTGAAAACCACTCAGTGGCAGTATTAGATCCAAAAATAGTAAAAAGAAAAGATGCATCTGATGGTGAAAACCTCTCTGAGGCACCTAACGATGGAAGGATTGACACTCTTCCCAACTATCTTGATCGAGAGCAATCTGCCATTCTTATAGAACCAATAGTACCACTTAACATTGGAACAGAGGAGTCTCCCCGCATCCTCAAAGTAGCAGCATCCTTGACAGAATCAGAGAAAGAAGCTTTTGCAAAATTCTTTAGAACAAAACAAATCAACTTTGCTTGGTCCTATGTTGATATGCCTGGTTTGGACCCTAATCTCATTATGCATCATCTATCTATCAAACCAGGTGTAAAACCATTAAGCAGAAGCTCTGCAAAATGCATCCTCACATTTCTCTAATGGTGAAAGTAGAATTGAAGAAGCTCCTAGATGTTGGATTCATTCGAGCTATTGATTATGCTGAGTGGATTTCAAATATTATTCTGGTTTCAAAACCAGACAAGTCTATTAGGATTTGTATTGATTTTCGAGATCTTAATAAAGCTTGTTCGAAAGATGACTTCCCTTTGCCAAATATTGATATGATTGTTGACCTAACAACTGGGCATGAGATATTATCATTAATGGATGGATTTTCTAGCTATAACCAAATCAAGATTGCACCAGAAGATCAGGAAAAAATTGCTTTTACTTGTCCATGGGGTACATACTGCTGGAATGTAATGCCTTTTGGCCTGAAAAATGCTAGAGCAACTTACCAAAGAGCCATGACCATGATCTTCCATGACATGATGCATACCATCATGGAAGATTATGTTGATGACATTTTAGAAAAATCCAAAGATAGAGCTGGTCATTTGAGAGTGTTAGATAGAATATTCACTTGGATGGAAAAATATCAGATTCGACTCAATCCAAAGAAATGTGCATTCAGGGTCACATCTGGAAAATTGTTAGGGTACATTGTCTCAGCTAAAGGAATCAAAGTAGATCTAGAAAAAGTTAAAGCAATATTAGAGATGGCTTCCCCCACTAACATCAGTCAGCTAAGATCTTTACAAGGGCATCTACAATCCATCCAAAGATTTTTTTCTCAACTAGCAGATCGCAGTCATCCCTTTCAACATTTGTTGCATAAAAATATCTTTTTCCAATGGGATGGTACGTGTGAGGAAGCTTTCAATAAAATCAAGTAGTGTCTAGTGAATCCTCCAACTCTAATGTCACCAATTCTAGGCAAGCCACTCTTGCTCTACATTTCAGCCATGACAATCTCACTAGGTGCTCTTCTCACTCAGCAAGATCATGAAGGAAAAGAAAAAACCATCTACTACATCAGTCACACTTTAGTGGGATATTAGTTAAACTATTCCCCTATTGAAAGAGCATGTCTGGCTATTGTCTTTGCTTCACAGAAGTGGTGACATTACATGTTGTCACATTCTACTCAGCTTATTGCAAAGATTGATCTATTAAAATATTTTTTAAGCAAGACTGCATTGACAGGCAGGTTGGCTAAGTGGGTCATGCTACTTAGTGAGTTTGATATTGAATATGTAGATAGGAAGGCTATCAAAGGTCAAGTGATCGTAGATCAACTAGCTAATGCTCCATTAACGGATGACCATCCTATACACATAGAGTTTCTTGATGCTCATATCTTAGCTTTGTCTACACAAACATGGAAATTGTACTTTGATGGCTCATACACTCAACAGGGTTCGGGAGCTGGTATACTTTTTATCACGCCACAAGGATACACTATTCTGAAATCGTTCAAGTTGTTATTTCCTTGCACTAATAATGTAGCAGAATATGAGGCTTTTCTGATTGGGTTAAAAATGGCTTTACAATGGAACGTATCTGAAATAAATGTCTACAGAGATTCTCAGTTGATTGTTAACCAGGTTAATGATGATTACCAGACCAAAGATGATAAGTTATTGCCATATAAATGTATGGTTGATGACTTTAAAAATTATTTCTCTGTCATCACTTTTGAGTAGATTCCTTGGCATGAAAACAAGGCTACTGATGCCATGGCAACGATTGCTTCTTTATTTGATATAGAAGATACCAAGGCCCGTTTTGAGTTCTAAGTGGAATCCCTGACTTGTCTTGCATATGATGACCCTGATACAAGTATTATATGTCATCTGATTAGACATGACTCCCCAACCTATGGGAAGATCTATTCTTACCTCAAAGATAACACTTTACCTCCTGACCTATCCCACAATCAAAAATGAACTTTTCTCCACCAAACCTCCTGCTATATCTTAATATCCGACACCCTTTATCGGCGAGGTTTTGACGGTACTCTCCTACGATGTCTCAAACATGATGAAGCTCAACTTTCCTTACGGGATGTACATGAAGGTATTTGTGGGACACATTCGAGTGGTCCCTCTTTGGCTAAGAAAATCATGCATATGGGTTATTATTGGCCTACCATGGAAGGAGACTCCTTTCATTTTGCTAGGGCATGCAAGAAATGTTAGATACATGGAAACCTTATCCATGCTCCAGCACAAGAGTTACATCCTTTTACAACTACTTTGCCATTCAGTCGGTGGGGACTCGACCTCGTGGGTGCTATCAATCCTCCATCTTCCAATGGTCACAAATGGATCCTCACTGCCACAGAATACTTCACTAAATGGATTGAGGCTGTTCCATTAATTACTGCCACAGGGAAACAAATATCCATGTTTATCTTAAACTATATCATCTGCAGATATGGTATACCTATGTATCTCATTACTGATCATGGGAAACAATTCCAAAATTAGGACATGGATGAACTGTGTGCCAAATTCCACATCACCCACAACTATTCCACCATCTACTATCCTCAAGGAAACAGCCAAGCTGAGGCATCAAACAAAACAATTGTTAAAATCCTACAAAATACTGTCAATGACGCTGGCCGTGACTAGCATCTCCAACTTAATCCTACCTTATGGGCTTACCGCACCTCCATCCGTACTCCTACTGGAGCCACTCCATACTCCCTTGTCTATGGATCTGAAGCAGTCCTACCCCTCGAGGTCGAGTTGCCTTCACTTTGTGTTACTCTTAAAGATTTAATTCTTGATGAAGAGTATAGAGTTGCACGCTTGACTGAATTGGACCTCCTAGATGAATGTCATCAGTGTGCCTATGATCATTTGAAAGTTTATCAGTAGTGTCTGTCCTATCAGTACAATAGAAAGGTAAAGATCAGAGACTTTTAGTTGGGTGACTTAGTCCTTCGAGAAAATCCAAAAAATCAATAGCACCGTGAAAAGAAGGGTAAGTTCAAACCTAATTAGTTAGGACCTTTTGTGATTATAGCAGTCTATGGTTCTGGAGCTTATCAGTTATCTACACCTGAAGGGGATCCCTTGGATGAGCCTCTTAACAGTATCCATCTCAAGAAGTTTTATCCCTAAAATCCCAATGCAAGGGGCATTTATATAGGATGTATATATATATTCTGTAAATAAAATATAATAAAAAATACAAAAAAATCACAAAATCAAAAGAAAAATTGCAATAAAAGCATATGGTGAAAACCTAGAGACAGGTGCTATGTGTGAAAAGTTAGCTTCTCTATCTATTAGGATTCTTCTAGTGTGTCTGTTCATTGTATATATCCACAATAAAATAGTTACTCAATCCTTGTCCCCACTATGTATATATCATAATAAAATGGCTAGTTCGTACACCATCCATTGTATCTATCTGTAATAAAATCCCATCATAGCTTGATCTTTTGTCATGGTCTTCATCCTAGTCTTGTTGTGTCTTTCTTCATCCATAATAAGTCAGTCCATCACCTAGCTGGGGGCATGTCCTTGACCTAGTTTGGGAAGTGGATCTATGATAGTCATGACTCTTAGAGGACATAATGGAGTTATTTTCACCAAGCAAGGCAAAACACAATCAAATGTTCTTTCACAATGGTAACTTCATGCTGAATCAGAATCTATGATCTATCTTTCAAATTGTGACTGCTTATCTATACATCTTGACTATACATCATCACTTGAATTGATTAACATATCCTAAATCAATCCTTTTGGCAAAAGAAATGTATATTCATGGTAGGAATGTTAGAATGATTTTTTATAACTTATGCATTCATATCTAGATTTCATTATTGTCATGCTTCCTATGCTATTCCAGGATATCTTTGACATGAGTTTGAAACTCTCATATGTCATTGATTAGAATAGTCAGGATGGGGCATGATATTTTCTTTGATTGCTATTTGTGGGGTATTTTCCGATGAAATCAAAGGAACAAGTAATTGGGGTGTCTGTGTATAAGTGCCTTCATCCATTTCATAGTATGGACAACATACAAATCATGTTGTTCTAACAAATGCTATTTATGGTGATACACCATCGTATACCTCGACTCCAAATATTTGTTCCACGATGGAGGGGGGAAATATTCCTTGTCTATTATGAAAATGAAACTCAGGTCATCTCGGTTCAATTATACCTAGATGCTTGTCAAGTTTGCAATATTAAACTCCATGCAAAAAGTGCTCAGGTCATCTTGGTTTAATTATACCATGATGCTTGCATTTTCTTGCAACATAACGAGCTCAATGATGAAACTCAAGTTCCAGTTATTATGAAGTTCTAAGATGTTACCTAAAGTTGTGGAGATACATTCATTTAAATAGTTCATGACTTACATATCAGTGCTCCTTTTATAGGGATTTGTAGGTTACCTTTCTTATTAGGTTATCTGTTCTCTTAGTCTATTCTTCTTGTGTCAGATACATTGTTGTTTAAGTTGAGGACATTTGGACAACTAAACATATTACGACTTTTTGCATTTCACATTTTGCACTTAATCATTTAGAGACATATGTTATCTTCATTAGGAGTGTTCATTTATATATAATTTGGTCATTTATTATAGCTATCATTTCATCTCATTTTATTTTATCATGTTATCAGTTATTACATTTAATCATCTTAGGTACATTATCATTTATTACATTAGATATCATTTGCATTATATCATTCATTTATTATTCATTATCCACATTGTTCATCACAATATTGCATTGATAATCACATAGCATTAGTAAACTCATTTAAGATATGCATTTATATCACCATCATATGATTATTAACCATTAAGCATCAAAAATATCAAATCATGCATATAAATCATTTTTCATTCTAAGACATACATTTTATGCATATGAAATTAAATCATCACATCCTGCATATGTTAGTATGCACATGTATATAAATCATCAAAGCAAATCATGATAGAATTGAATCACATATAATCCATAAAATAACAAAAATATCTGACTATCCAATGATATAAATCAATAACAATGTGTCCATAGTCAGTGTCCGTCAAGTCAAAATATAATGATACAATGAATCATAATGATACCATCTATGAACCACTACCTCTAGACTCTGTCTGTTGCTATCTACGGGATGCAATGTGGCCCTATGCTGCTACACTCCCTGATGCTGAGGATCCACCTTGACTTCCTGAACTTGTTGGTGCTCTGGGAGGATGTGATGATACCCCTCCACTACCAGCTGGTGCCTATCGCTCATATGCTGCTGATCTGATGCCAACTGAGCTCTCTCTATAGCTCCTGATCCACTGATCCCTCGAGACTGCTTGTCTGTATGCCTCTAGCTAGTAGGATATCTCCTTCTCAGCATGTATCATGGCTCTCATGATATCCCCATGGGGACCTAGGTCCTCTATCCTCTATAACTCATCTAATAGCATCTCTGACTCCCCGAGTCTCTCAATAGCTGAATCTCTCTCTGCTCATAGCACATCCATCTATCTACCCATCCTCTCAATCTGTCTCTCCAGACCTGGAACCTGGTCTGCCTCTACCTGGATAGCTGCTAGTCAGACTAGCAGTGCAGCAATATCAGGCTCCTCCTTAGCAGCATCTATATGTAAATAGGGATCCTGTCCCCTGATGTCCATGTCTGCCTACTCATCCTATGCCTATAGATCTGGCATCTCCACATCTAGCTCATCTTGCATGCCACCCTATACCACACCAACCTAGGCTAATAGAATGTATGCCTCATCCTGTGCCTGCCCCTATGTTTGTACCTTTGGTACCTGTGCCTATGCCTATACTACCACAACTGGTATCTGTACTGCAACAACTAATATCTGTACCTAAGTGACTGGTACCTGTAATGGTGCTCCTATAGCTAGCTATGTTGGCTGTACCAGAGGCTATCTCCATACCTGTCCCCTTTGCCTCACTCCACCTCCCCTCATCCATGGGCCAACTCTCCCTCCCTCTCCCCCACCTCCATCTCTGCCACCATCTCCACCACCTCCATCTCCTCCTCCATCTCCTCCTCTCCCTCGTCCCCTCCTATCTTGACCTCGCCACCTCCCTAGATGTCTGTTTGCTGGATCTCTCTCTGGAGGTCTCGCTGCTAGATTTGTAAACCGTGGCACTGGATGATCTCTCAAAAATTGCTCTAAATTAGCAGTCATCCTAGGGTCAACCACTATCTGTCTCATGGACCATGCCTGGAATGGTGCATCCAAAAACTCCTACCAAGAAACATCAAATGATGCCATGGGCCCCCAATCTCGTCTCTCCTGATGTGTCCGTGCAAACTCGGTCACTCCCTGGAGCATACCCTGTATCTTGCCAAACTGTCACAGAACCTGGCTAACCAGCTATCTCTCAATAATAAAGGGTGTCCGCCCTATCAGCCATCGCACCTCAAAACAAAATCCCAGCTGCTGCTCATCATCCCATGGCTCACACCCTAGGTAGGGTCTCCATGTCACTATGTCCAGTGTATCAAAAGTATAGCGCCAAAACTCTAAATGGCCTAGTTTTACCTAAGACAAAACTGAGGAGTATAAATGAATATAGGGCTGCGCTGCACCCTAGAATCGAATTGCCAATGGCCTATACACTGCAATATGCTCCCATGCCCAAACATGGAGTAGTGTCACCCCTGCTGATAGAGATGCACTCCCGTGGTACACCACCTGATGTAAATCATGGTATAGGTGTGCTAATAAAAACACCCCCCAAGCAAATCGGGTCCCCTCCATCACCCATTGTAATGTACGGCCCCACCCAACTACAAATCCATGTGACCTCTGATCAGGGCATACGAATCCCCCAATTGCACCTACTAGAACCACTGGAAGAGGGTTTTACAAGTCGACCATATCCTCCCAGCTAATCTCCCCATCCTCTATGTCATCATCCCCAAAGATGGCTCTACACTCTATGACTCTGCCGTGTCAATCGTACTGCACTAACTCTCCTATGATGGGAAGCCAGAGGATGCGATATACATCCTCTAGTGTCACTGTCATCTCCCCTATCAGTAGATGGAAAGTACTTGTCTCTGAGTGCCATCTCTTAGCTAATGTGATCATCATGCTCAGATTCACTCAAATCTCAGGCGTGTAAATCACATAGTAAAGTCCCAACACTTCTATCACCAGTCTCTCTGTCTCCGATAATGCTAGTTTTAGGTTTTGTGTGACGGGATATCTCTCTCATGACATCAAAACATCTGTGATATCCTCCTATTGAGGTCAACAACAAATCAACCTATCAGATTTCGATAAACTGATCTATCAATCTATCTATCCTATCATATCAATTTCAAACATGTTTATCACATGTTTCAACAGATGATTCTATCAATTATCTCTTTCAGACTGGCTAACTAGCGACCATGCTACCATGTTGCCAATCTTGATCAAATCGATCATAATCAACCACTGACAGATCAAATTGGCTTATCGACATCAAGTTTGACCTAATTGACTATCTATTATGACCAACTTCTACCACCTAAAACATATGCGCAGCATTTAAAAATGCATGTGCATCTTTCTTTCACATTTGCACAGATTTTTACCGATGCGCAGTCTTCTTCCACATTTGTGCAACATTTATCGACAATTGCATAGCTTTAAACATATGTGCCATTTTATTGACCATTTGCGTAGCTTTTCATAACACATGCACAACAAGTACCTATGCGCACTTTTAATTCATGTTTGCGCAGCACTACTATTCTCCTACTATGAATGTGCAAATATTCTTACTGAATGCACATAAAATCTGAGTTTCTGCACAAATGCCACAAGTTGCTACACATTGATGTGGCGCAACTGCACATTCGTATTCTGCTACAAAAACTAAAATTTTCTAATCTACTTCTACCATTTGATCTACCCTAAACATGCTGCAATTCTATCTTAACATACATCAAATCATGGAATTACAAAGTAGGCTCGAGTCACCTACCGGTTCACCCAAATCAGGTGGTCGCTGGAAGTGTCTGACTCTCTTGAAGCGGTGATCTGATAAGGGGAACCACATCCTAGTGGCTCTGCTCTTCTCTCTCTCGCGCTCTAATCTCCAAGTGACAAGTGTGCACAATGAGCCTATTGTGGACCCCTTCACCCTATTTATAGCCCGTGGACCTGTTGTGCTTGGTGTGTGGACCCTACCTGACATTTTTCTTCCATTCCACCCCATTTTCCTCCATCTTTTCTACCGTTCATTCGTGAGATTGATTGCACAAACCCATAAAAAACAAAAAAATAAATGTTTTTTTACAAACTTCAAATAATCTTTTTTGTCAATCAATCTCTCGAGGGGGCATGCATAGGTCGTCTGAGATATTGTCTGAGGTCATCTAAGATATTGTCTAGGGAAGGGGCAAAAATGCTTGATTTTTCTTTGAAACAATGTGACCAGCACATTATTTCAAAGAGGGGCAAAATGTATACACTTAAAAATGGCTTCATTAATTAGTTAAATATTTATTATTTAATTACTATTGACTTGATAAATTAATTAAATATTTATAATTTAATTAATATTTGTTTCTTCTATTTATTAAGTAAATTATTCAATTTATTTAATAAATTCACTATAGTCTAATTCTATATCCTAAGTCTTCTAAATAGTCTATTAAAGTGATTTAATTAAATATGCAATCACCTAAATATGACTAAGTCCCCTAGTCCACTTCATCCACCTAGTCACCTGACACATCACCTTGGCTAAGATAAATAATTATTATTAATTATTTATTCATATTTACCCTCACCCACACATGTCCTATTCTTAAGGGCTATGTGGCCTCATAGGACTTGGTCTCATGACCACATGTCCTCTCAACAACCAAGTCAAGAGAGATTACCTATTCCTAAGGGGCTTCTCAAGCCACCTCTAAGGGTCAAGAGTGAGTCATAGGACACTTGTGCAAAGAGTCCTCATGAGGAAAAGGTCTTTCCCTCTTTCTCTCTTTGGCCTTTGTGAGACACTTGACATGTGTCTTTCCCTTCCACCTTCTTCTCCTCCATGTCAATATGAGAGGAACATCATCCCTATTCTTCCTCTCACATTCCAACTACATCCCCCTTTCTCTCAACTCCTTCAACCAAGTCAATTCTAGCCTTAGGATCTTCCACCTTTCATTCTCAAGCATAGGATTCTGCCACCTAGGCCTAGATCCTCCAAAACTCTATAAAAGGAACCTCATTTTCCATTTGAAAGATAATAGGTATTTTTTATAAAAAGCATTCAAGCATCCAAGCATTCAAGCAATCAAGCAACCAAGCATCCATATTATCATCCCATCATTTGCATTTCATCCACCATATTTGCATAATCAAGTTTTAGTTGTGCACTCATTTCATTCAATCTCCACACTTTGGAATCATCTTGGGAAAGAGCTTCATTTGGAAATCTGAGAGCTCAACATCTTCAAGAAATCAAGGCTAGGAGGACAATGGAGACAAGCTGCATTTGTAGGTGAAGGTAAATTGTTAATTTGGTTTCATTTGTTATTGCATTCTTCATTGTAGTTTGCTTATTAGATAGATTTATTAACCTTTTATTAGTTAATTCATTATTCAGAATAGTATCCAACTAATTTGCATACATTTTTGGCGCTAGAAGGAGGGCCCCAACTGGGCTTTTCACTTTTAGTTTTTAGTTTTCCATGAAAAATAATGTCCTGGTCACATTGTTTCAAAGAAAAATCAAGCATTTTTGCCCTTGCCCCAGACAATATCTCAGACGACCTATGCAAATTAGTTTACATAGTGAAAACTAAAAACTAAAAACTAGTTTACCAATTAGTTTACACAGTGTTTACCGAGGATCATAGGAAATGGCATAGTAATCAGGAATGGCACATTCTTCTATGCAAATGGTTACAACGGTTTGTAAAATTTTTTTACCAAGATTGAGGAACATTTAATGTAATGATATTCATTAAATACAATGTATATCTTTGTAATAGATGATCTAGGTTATTATTGTACACTGTAGATCTTAGAGTTATGATTATAGTGTGTAACGTAATTGTGTTAAAGTGGCAAAAATAGAACACTATATATTTATGCTTTTCCATCATTTTTGAAGATAGCTGATATATGAATCATGGAGCACTTGAAGCATTTTTCCTATCTTCAAGTCTATCATTTTACAGAACAAAATTGAGCACAGTAGAATTTAGTTTGAGTAGAATTAGCAGAGTGTAATGCCCCTCCAACTCTATCAGGTCTTGGTTATGTTCACTTGAAATTAGGAAGGACTATATGTGAGAATGATCCTTCTTGAGATGGTTTCTTAAACCAAACCTCTTCCAACATACCATAACTTCATAATTTAATGTGGGAAATAATAATACTTACATAAGTATGTCCCTTTATATCTTCATGTCTGTCAGTGATAGGATCACATGATAGGCTTATATGCTTCTTTGTGAAATGCTCATTATTAATATTTATGTTGCCTTAGGTTAATTGATTATAATCACTTAAGGGTTGGATCTGTTATCTTCTCTAAAAATGTTACTTGGGATCAGATATGATAAATACATTTGGGGTTATATGATTTGTTTATCTTGATCAAATAATGAGACATTTTTTTGTACATGTCTGATGATTAAATGGGTTTGTGAAAGACAATAGATGATTTATGCTTACATGATTATGTTATAATTCATTATTGTTATACAATATAGAAAAGAGATCATTTTTTATACTAACCACACTAATCCAATTATGCCCTATTGATGTGACTGTCAGAAGAGGGGAGGCAGTTGTAGTTACTCCTCTAGGAGGTCCACACGATGTCACACTCTCCCTCCTTGTTTGCAATTGTTTATACATATGTATATATATTGGTGTACTTGGTTGGTGTTGTAGGATGCAAGTACCAAACATCGACTCCACTTGGCTACACAGGTCTGAGCATGCCTTAAAAAAATCCTCAAACTATTGTTGTGTGGAGGTATTACCAAGATTACTCTCAAGGTTACCTGTTGACTTAGATTTTTATTTAGGAGGTTACCCTAGTTGGGGAATTTGAATGTGGTATGCGATGTGGTCTTGTGATTTATGATTTGACGTTGTTCTGTGATTTATGATGTGGATTGGATTTATCCTTGTTAGTACATGTATAAATGTATATTAATTATATATGTGTGTTATATTGATCATATGTTATATAGGTATGTGTATATGTGGGTGCACACGCATATACCCATGCTTATATAAATAATAATATTTGTATGTTTTGTTGATTATGTAAATAGTATGGTCTTTATAATTATTAAATAAAGTGAATTAAATATTGAATGAAGTGTATTAAATATAAAGTGAAAATAATATTAATAATAATAATAAAAGAAAGGTTATTTGTATTAAAACTAGCTCTAGGAGGGAGTTGAACTCGAGACCTCCTAGGAGTTAGGCTAGTTAGTTTCCATGTGTGCTATGTGTTTTTCCTTGATAGTTAATGGTTGAGTTTTCTTGTTATGGTTTTATTTTGAGTCTATTTTAATTAAATTTATTAAAACCTTGATTAAGTATTTTACAGGAAATTATTTGGTTAGCCCTCCAACCAACTATGGAAGTTGGAGAAGTTGCTTCCCGTAAAGAAACTCCTCTAACCACATAGTTGGAGGATAAATAATTGAAGATTTTGTGTGCGGAGCGGGAATAAATTTTGGAAGATTGGTTTTCCTTTGAGTTGTCTATAATTGATTACTCTAGAAAATTTTGGTGAATGTTTAAGTGAGGTTGAGAGTCTTTGGGTGATGAAGTCATTTGTGTGAGGGTTTCCTGGAGTTGATTGCCAGAGGAATATTTTTGGGAGAATATCTGCTCAAGGCTGGAAATTTTGCAGAGAGTCTCTAGCCAAGGGAAGACGATTCTCTGCAGGACCCTAGGTAGGGTCTAAACTGGGATGAATCTTCATTCTTTCCATGTGCATGATTATGTATATGTATGATATGTTACTCGTTGAGAATATGATTGTTTACTTTGTTTGAAAATGAGAACTATATATATGTTTTGTTTTTCTGTGTATTTGAAATATGTTTCCGAGAAGTGATTTTTATGAATGCTTGTATGTTCTCTATGGTGAAATCTTCCTAGGAGGGTAGAAGTGGTTTTGATCATGTAGGATAGTGTATTATATTGTCATTGAATGTATTATGAATGCTTCTAGAATTTAGAACTATTATTTCAACTCTACTGTTTCATATCTATTGTTTGTGCCATCTTTCTTTGTCTAGATCTAGATTAGATTTGTTAGATAGATAGGGTGGATTGATGGGCCATTTCCAAAGGGAAATTAGGATATCTCAAATGGGTCATGGCCAGATTAGGCATTCCTAGTCCCAATAATGCCCAGTTTTACCCGCAAGTCAGAGTTGACAGTCGTATTTTATAGTTCTGGCAGTCGATTTAGTGATGACCAAGCAAGTTAGTGATGACCGAGTAAGTTAGTGATGATTGAGTAAGTTAGTGATGATCAAGAAAGTTAGTGGTGACTGAGAAAACTAGTGTTAGCTGAGCAGACTGTGTTGACCGAGCAGAATAGTGTAAACTGAGGAAAACATGATTTAGGCTTTATACAATTATAACATTGAAGTATAAGTTTACGTACTTAATTTCTTAATTTCTTAATTTCTTATACTTTAAGGTATACTTGTATAAAGGGTTTAGGTACCTTCTAAGATGATTGAGATAGGTTCTAGATTCATAAGAGTTAAGATGCAATTTCTAATTTTGAGATTTCTTAAAAAATCAGACTTAGCCAAATTTCAGGCACGTGAGATTTTTGTAGAGCATGCTGTTTTGGCATATGAAATTTTGTGTAAACTTTAAATATGTTCATTTCTTGTTTTTTTGGGATTATATGGTGCATTTAGATGCTTGAATAAGGTTTAGGATGTGTTTTAGGGTTTAGAATTAGAGTTAGGGTTGTCCAATGGACTAGGACTGCTCTAAGGCCTCCTAATTGTTCCCCAAATGTTCCTAAATTTTCCTATTCTTTTCTATGTTTAGATTCTAGTTCTTGAAAGTGTTTATGATGTATTTTTATTTGTGATGTGTGAAGTTTTTATCACCTATGTACATTTGTTACTTTTTTTTTGGAGGTTATATGGCTTACTTATGATGTGTTTGCACTTGTCTCATACTTGAGTTTAAGTTTATGAGGCTAGGACTTGTCTCGGTGGCCTGTGTGTATGGGAGGGTTCCTTAGACCTATAAATGAGCCTTGGAAAAATTTCACTTGTACATGAAAAAATTTTAATGTTTTCTTTGAGATGTCTTGTGATAGACATTCTTCCAATAGTTCCTGTTATGCGTATGGCTAAGGTTAGGACTCACTCTGAGGGCCTGAGTGCGCAGGGGAGTTTCCTAAACCTATGAATTAGGACTTGGAAGTGTTATCTTGTATTTGTGGCTAGTGATAGGGTAAGGGAATAGGAACCTTAAGTGAGTGGCTCACCATAGGTGTCAGAACCCTGAAGTGGTTGCCGGAGGATCCTATGGGTGGGTTTGTAAAAAGTGATAACCTTAAAAATTAACTTGGAAGGGGGGGATTCAAAAGATAATGAAAGAAAACATAATAATGGCCACATAGACCTGATTGGAGTACCAGGACCAGGGATAAATGCTAGGGTGGATCCCTATTCATAAAGTGGGGATAGGGGTTACATGGTTACCAGGGAGGATCCCAATATACAGGATGTGTGATGACACTCACTTAGGTGGTCTCCTAGAACCTTAACCTCAGTGTTGTAATATGATGATATTTTATGTGCTTTATTCTTGTTCTTTTGAGCTTTGGTTTATTCGAATTTGAGACTTAGAATGCCTTAAGGTCTTGAGAGTACCTTGGTTCTATCTCCTAGCACGGGGGGTGGAACTTTATCAGTTTCACATGGTTGGGTGGCAAAATTATTTTGAGGTATGGTTTGTGGTTCGTGTCATGGCTTGGATTTTGAGTTATTCAGTGGTGAAGATTTTGTTCTTGTATCATGCATATCTATCTTTTAATATCGAGATGTAAAGATGTATGGTGAGCATTGGGAAACTTGATGTAATTATATTTCTATATGCCTTCAGGCAATGTGCAGTAACTGTAATTATGCTTTTAAAAGGAAATTGTAAGGAATAAGTTATGTGAAGGGTGGAATTGTGAATCTAAAGAAGGGATTGAATATGGTTAAATCAATGAGTAATTTATTACCTTATATCTCTTGTGAATTTTAAATGGAATTGAAAGTAATGGTTCTATGCAAACCTTTGTAATGAAAGTACTTATGAAACTTGTTTTGATATTTGGTTAGTGAAAATATATGTTAAGGGATGCAGGGTATCTCCAGGTAAAATCATAAGGGAAAAGGAAACATGTATGTTATTGAAAGAAGTAATGAGATGTGACTTCTTAAATGTATATTTCATTGTGAGTAATGTGTGATTATTCAAACAAGGTTTTAATCTCAATTCTTAACTAGGCCTATACTAGGTTATAGATGATGATTTGTGGAAGTTAAACGTATGGGAAGAGAAAGATTCATGGAATGGTTTGTGTTGGTTATCAATGTATGGTTAATTACTTTACACTATTTCTATTATTACCTTGAAATGAAGATAGGAAGTAAGGACTCTTATTGTAAAAGTTTAATTAATTTTTGATGGTGCAATTGATTGAGCATCAATAATGTTAAGGAGTAAATAAACATGAAAGAATAAATGTGCTTAGTGGATGTGATAAGTAACATGTGCTTGTTTCACTTTTGAAGGTAAATTACATGTTAGTCGATAAGGGAAATTAATTCCACTAGTTCATTAATGTAATTGGTTATGATGTGGAATGGGATTAATGTTAATTGAAGTTGTTATGGAAATAGAATTTGTTAGATTAAGTAATTAAATGAAATACTTGGTAATGGTAATTGAATTTGTTAAGGGAACCTTAAGAAATGTATTTTTGATTGGTAATGATGATATGTTAAAGTGTTAAAAAAATTTGTTAGTTGTAATTTTAGGTCATTGACCTAATTCCTTATGGGTTCCCTAGCGGGGACATTACACAGAGGCTACCGAGAAGATTCAGAGTAGAGATTCATCACAAGTAAGGTGATATTTTTATCAGAGATTTTATATCTATAACAAACAATTGAGTGTCAAATAGAAGATAAATACCTATTGCTTTCTCACAATTGTAATAGAGTTTTTTGGATAAAATCTCTTAACTGAGTAGACTTAGCAGTGTTATGTAAATCTCTTAACTGAGTGCACACTTCAGTAGTGTTTCTAAAATCCTATAACTAGGTAGATCTAGTTGATCTAACATGTCACTCCTAATAGGGTGAGATCATCAAAAGTGATCAAAACTTGTAGCCCTAATAGGTAAACCTTTTCTATCTACAGTAGTGAAGAATTTGTGGGTGTCATCCCCATCGTAGTTTTTACCTTATAATAAAGGTTTCTACATTACCAAAATACTTGTGTCATGTGATTGTGTTATGGATTTCATGTTGTTTACTTACTTATGTTAAGTGGATAAATGATTCGTGCAATTATATTCAAGTTATATTGGTCGGTTATCACTGTTTACAGTATTAGATCTGAAAGGTTTTACAAGTAAAGTTTTGAAGGCACTGATTCACCCCTCTTCTTAATATCTATCTCTCCTAATTCCAACAATTGGTATCATAGCACACTTCTCTTATTGAATAGTTTAACCATTGAAGGGTAAAAGATCTAAGTCATGGAGAGATACAAGCTTGATAAGACTATTGAGAATCAGAAGATACAAATGCAAATGTCTGTGGAATAGTATAAGCAAGCTAAGGAAGGACTGAAGAAATTATTGGATGAAAGGAAGAACCTAGCAAGACTATAGAATGAGATTGGTTATCATGAAGAGCCTATTGATGACATATTCAAGCACACTGGATCTAGTTCTGGAAGCATCTCTGATGGATCTGAAAGCATAATCACTGATCTATCTAAAAAGAATCAATATTTAACTGATCAAGTGAAAGTACTACAAATCGGTCAAGAATCTTAGATGGTAAGAATGATAGAAACAATGAACAAAGAAAATCAAGCTGAGCAAGAAAGAAATCTAGCAATCGATGAACGAAGACAAATGAGTGAACAAATTCAAACTAAAGAAAGTGAGATACAAAGACTCACTAACTGACATTTTCAAGTAACTAATCAAGTGATGACTATGAATCAAGAGGTAAACTGAGTGAATGTAGAATTGTCAAGAAAACTAGAAGATGTTGCAAGACTCAGAGAAGAAAATGAGAAGTTGAGAAATGAAGTGAAAAATCAATAGTAGCGAAATGAAATGAAGAAACTTGCTGAGGACAGTTCTAAGAAGATTGATGACTTTTTAACTAATCAAAGAAGATTTGGGAGCAAAACTGGCATAGGCTACACTGGTGAAGGAGAAACATCACAACAAGCTAAACAAGTCAACATCAGTCAAAATTAGAAACCTAAAATGTTTACATGTTATCATTGTGGCAAATTGGGACATACATCTAATGTGTGCAAAAGCAAAGCACAAGGTAAACCTCCTGTAACTCCTAAGTTTAATGGATATTGTTATCACCGTTTACAGTATTAGATTTGAAAGGTTTTACAAGTAAAGTTTTGAAGGCACTGATTCACCCCTCCCCTCTCAGTATCTATCTCTCCTAATTCCAACAATTGGTATCAGAGAAAGGCCAAAACAATAGATGAAGTCATTGAGGACATAATTGAACATGGAGACCTTACTGATCCTTTGCTAGATAGATTTGACAAAATGTCAAAAGAAGATCAAACTAAAATTGAAGAGGCTAGAAAGTTTGGACATCCTGCTTATGACTATAGAGCTAAGCAAAATGATCTTGCTAATAATAATACTATAGAGAAAATATGCAATGCTTGTAACAAGCTTGGACACACTGCATGAGACTATAAGGCAAAAATGAAGCAAGTCTAGATACCTAAGGAGAAACCACAACGCAAACCATATCAATCGAAGAGACAAGGTAACTCTTATGTTTGGGATTATAATACATGGACTAACTATGTTGTATGTGGTAGATATGGACATGTTGCAGAAAACTATTATAGAAAGAGTCAGATTGGACAATCAAGAAACTGGACAAACTCTGGGATGACTTGTATGCACTTCCATAAGGTCGGTCATTTAAGCAAGAACTGTAGAGACCGAGCACTAGATGAAAACCATATATTTGAAAGTGGATATACTATTGCTGATATCATGAAGTTAAGGAACACTATGTCGAAGAAGGCATCTAATGAGAATGATGAGTCAAGTAATGTTGTTGGTGAAACCTCATCCATTGGATTGAGTGACATCGGTACCTCCACTTAAAGTGAAATAGGTATGTATGGGACTGATATTTCAAAAGATCAAATTTTACATACAATTCCTTATGCATAATATTTTTATACCAAATCAGCATGAATAAAGATGCACTATGGTTTAGTTGTCATGAGCTAACAATGTTATACAGTCAGCAAAAGAGAGACCGAGAGTTGGTTACCCATCGGTAATCACTATCTAAGGTTAACCAAGCATATGTATCAACCGATGAAGAAAACCTATGTTAACTGAGCGGATGAAATTTTTAGTAGTGACCAAGCTGACAGCTGTGTTGTACCAAAATTTAGATGGAGCATTTATTACATAAAAGTTTGAGCTAGAACATCGAAAGTCTATAAATACATGGGAATAGAGTTCATTTCTACAATGCGATTTCGAAGAGTGGAGAATTCAAAGAAGCAGAGTTTGACCTAAAGGATTTTCTGAAGGATTCAAGGCTATGCTAGATCAAACTAACATCACTCTTCATGATATTGAGTAAGTTAATTTGTGATCAAACACTTCCTATTTTGTTGCTTGCTGAAACCCTAGAATGAATTTATGGCATCGACATCTTCTGCAAGCAAAACTCAAAGTGTTAAAGAGGAAGTTAACCTAATTGTTAGGGAAAATTTTGTTGAACTAAAGTTTAAACCACATCCCAAGGTTGTAGCATAGATAGATACAATGGGCACATTTTCGAGCATACCAGAAAGGGTTTTACTGACAGAAGACATAAGGTCTTATATTCACTGCAAAATCAGAGAAGTTGGGGCTTTGAAACAATTGCAGCATATCAACCACTCTGTGGCCCCGATGGAAAAATGAAATCAGACTACAAGAAGATTGAGGAATCAGGTTTATCATATTTTACGCACTTGTCACAATCATTCAAATCAGATTAGATTAGAATCATTTTGAGCAGATATCATGATGACAAGTTCTGGCCGGATAAACCGATTGAGGTCACCAAGAAAGTAATCAGTAGGGTTACTGGGCTACCTACAACTAAAAAAGCTAAGGCTTTCTAAAGTTCTTCATGACTGGATGTTGAGAAATACACTAGAGCACAATGGGATGGTCAGGCATTAAAGATCTCAACAATCAAGGACCCAACAGTAAAATTTGTAGCACATGTGATCGGGTATAAGCTATTTCAATCGAGCAGACTCAACAGTGTACCCTACAGTGTAGTAGACATGGCGCACAAAATTGTAGTGAAAGGTCACCAAGTTGATCTTGCCAAGGTACTGTTACATCAACTCCAAGAGAATATGAAGACTATAAGGAAAAATAAATCTAACACATGTAAGTACGGATCTCTACTTGCATGCATATTCTTCTATTTACAAAAGTTTGTGCCTAGCACCAGTAAAGTAAATTGGATACTAGATGTACCGATAACAAAATAGATTGGTGAAATGATGAACAAGTTAGGAGATAAGTTGAATGTAGAGTCTAATGCTTACTTCAATGAATTTCAATCTAAAATGCAAAAGAGAAGCAAAATTCCAAGGGAATTAGTTTAGAAATTTGAAGATGACATATGTTTTGTGGTCGACACCAATTACACCATGATAAAATCAGTTGATCCTAGGATAAAATGGTTGGCACTGATGGGATATGAGATAAATCATGATTTCACACTAAAATCTATTAATACACTACTTGCAGTATCAAAGGATCCCATAGCCACTAGGTTCAGAGTATACGAAGAAGCTAAATCTAGAATATCTACTAATATTAAGATTGGTAAAATTCAGAGAAATGTAAATAAAATGAAGAAGGATCTCACTGCTAAATATGGAGATAAGTCAAAAAAATATGAAGGGATACTGGCTGAACAGGCAACTAAAGGTCAGCTATAGTTAGCCAACAAACCATATGATAGTGAGGAGACCAAGTCAGATAAAGAAGTAGATCCTACACAGGTTCCTCCACCTGAAATTCCTACAAAGATGTAGCCACCAATACATGAAGGTATGAAGACATGTTCGTCAACTGCAACACCACCTACCGAGAAAGAAGAAGTAGTAAAAGTAACAAAAAGAAGAGCAGCTACACCAATGAAGAAATACATTAAGAGAAAGAACAAGATAGTAGCTGAGGCACCGAAGAAAAAGAGGAAATACATAAGAAATAAGGAATATTTAGAGGATACAGAAATAGAGGATGATATAAATCAATTCAAAGTGATCAGTAGCAAGGCCAAAACAATAGATGAAGTCATTGAGGACATAATTGAACATGGAGACCTCATTGATCCTTTGCTAGATAGATTTGACAAAATATCAAAAGAAGATCAAACTAAAATTGAAGAGGCTATCATCCAAATGATGATAAAGTTTAAGAAAGTTCCAATGGAGTTTTCATGTGCCTTACCGAAGAAATTGGATGATATAATTACTGAGAAATGGGCTGTTGCATTAGACACTGAGAAGAGAAAGAGAGAATGCTCTCTAGTTCGGGTAGCTGCATACTTAAGCTTTGGGCAAGTTAGTGAATACTTGACCAAGTACCAAGAAAAATTTATGATCAAGAATAGAGCCTTAATGATCATGGATGGCAATATAGTAGATATGGATGTCATTGCAGATTCTATATGGACATCAATTCTGAAAGCTAAAGAAAAAGCTAAGGAACAAGCATTTTTGAACCTGTCTAAGAAGAGACAAAATTCTAAAGGTAAAGGAATTTACATTGATGAAGGACCAGCAAAGAAATCAAAGAGTACTGGTATATTAGTTACTGAGGCAATTGATATAACCGAGGACAATGAAGAAATAAAAGTTTCACAGGATGCACTGAATAAAGTTGAAATCCAACTGGAGAAGAAAATCGATGATGATGTACTTGTTGTAGACATCACACATGGTGATCCTGATGACCAAGATGATGAAGATGTAAATATTGCACCAAACAAAGATGAAGTACAAGACACTACCAATTTATTTACATCACTACTGGGTAAACTTCCTGTACTTTCCGAAGTAGCAAAAATTCTTTCCCAAGTACAATCGGATGGCTCAAATCCCAAGCAAAACAAAAATACAACTGGAGATCAACACATAGAGAAACCTATAGAGACAAATGAGCCTACACATACAGAGGCACCTTCCACTGAACCAAAGGAAAAAAATGAAGCAAAGGACACACAAGAGCCAAAGGAAACTGAGGTGATTCCATTGAACACCACAACTGAGACTCCTACTACAACAACCGAGACCACCACTACCAAGGAGCAGAAGAAAGAAGAACAATTGCTAATAGGGAAGGACACTCCAAAGACTAGTGATAAATCCATTACTATCATAGAGAAGAAATCACCCCTAGCACAGAAGAAGAAAAAGAAAGGAAAAGGGTTGATCACCCTAGATGAAGTGATTATTTTACCTGAGTGTGACCTGAGGACCCTAAGCCCCAAGGAATTGAGTAAATATGGGGAATTATGTTCAAGGAAGGCATTGCAAGAGAAGCTCAAGCAAGAACACAAAAGAAAAGAAGTACTAAATGATGTGTGGGATATCCTCCAATAGGTAGTACCTAAGATACATATTGATGAGGATACACCTATTATAGATCAACTTGCTACACTTGCTAAGAAGATCAATGCCTCAGACACTGATGCAAATAAAAGAATTGAAGAAAGGGCAGAATCCAGAATACAACACAAATTAGCTAAGAAAATCAGCCAAGAAGTGGCATTACTTAAGGTCAAATTATTTGAGGTAATTATTGACACAAAATCCATCACCCGAACAATTTGTCAATACTTATTGAAGATATGTACTCTAGACATCTTCATTGTTGAAGTCAGTGAAAAGATCAAAGGTTTAGAAGAAGAAATACAGTTAAGTACCAATGCAGCTATCACTAAGCCACATGCTTTCCTCAAGCATATTCACTGAGTTCAGGAACTCTGATAGTTGATAGCAGATTTGAAGAAACAAGAAGTACACCTAATAGATTAGGTTATTGAGTTGCAGACTGAACTCATTCTGTACCTAAATTTTTTTGAAGCCCACATTGTTAAAGCTGAGCTATTAGTTGCAACACCAAAAATTTCAGTGTTAGAAAACATCTTTGTCATGCATGCACAAGTTGGTCTTGAGCACATTTCTCCCACCAACTTAAAAGAGGAATGGGAAAACCTCTTGGAGTCACTAAAGAAAACCCATCAGTCAATTTTTCATAAGTTGTGAGTATACTACCTCAATTTTGTATTTGGCATTACTATCAAAAAGGGGGAAAATAATGTACCAAATGTTATTATGACAAATATTATGTACATGGATGCTATGTATACTATATTACTGGGAGCATGCACCGAGAGGGAATACTTCATACTTAGAAATTTTTTTTGATGTGTATATGTATATGGTGGAGATATAAGGAGATATAAGTCACATAGACATTTTTGTCTTTATACATTTGAGTTTTGATACTAATGCCAAAGGGGGAGATTTTTATCTCTATTGAGCCTTCTAAGGTTGTCATTCATACCAAAGGTGTGTATAGATATCAGTCGGTCACTTAAAATGAGCTAATCGGTAACATAAAGAAAAACAAACTAGTCGGTAAAGCCTATACACCGAGCAATAGACAATTTACTAAGTACCAGTAGACATGGACATTGATAGATAGTAAACACCAAGCATCACAGTATACACTGATCAATTTACATAGTGTTTGCCGAGGATGATAGGAAATGACATAGTAATTAGGAATGGCACATTCTTCTATGCAAATGGTTACAATGGTTTGTAAAACATTTTTACCAAGATTGAGGAACATTTAATGTAATGATATTCATTAAATATAATGTATATCTTTTGTAATAGATGATCTAGGTTATTATTGTACACCGTAGATCTTAGGGTTATGATTATAGTGTGTAACCTAATTGTGTTGAAGCGGCAAAAATAGAACACTATATATTTATGTGTTCACATCATTTTTGAAGAGAGTTGATATATGAATCATGGAGCACTTGAAGCATTTTGCCTATCTTCAAGTCTATCAATTTACAAAACATAACCGAGCATAGTAGAATTTAGTTTGAGCAGAATTAGTAGAGGCTACATAGCAGATTTAGAGTAGAGATTCATCACAAGTAAGGTGATATTTGTATCAGAGCTTATAGATCTGTAATAGACAATTGAGTGTCAAATAGTAGACAAATACCTATTTCTTTCTCACAATTGTAATAGAGTTTTTGGATAAAATATCTTAACTGAGTAGACTTAATAGTCTTATGTAAATCTCTTAACCGAGTGCACACTTCAGTAGTGTTGCTAAAATCCTATAACTAGGTAGATCTAGCTGATCTAACATATCACTACTAACAGGGTGAGATCATCAGAAGTGATCAAAACTTGTAGCCCTAATAGGCAAACCTTTTCTATTTGTAGTAGTGAAGAATTTGTGGGTGTCATCCCCACTGCAATTTTTACCTTGTAACGAGGGTTTTTTCATTACCAAAATACTTGTGTCATGTGATTGTGTTATGGATTTCATGTTGTTTACTTACTTATGTTAAGTGGATCAATGATTCATGTAATTATATTCAAGTTATATTGGTCGGTTATCACTATTTACAGTATTAGATCTGAAAGGTTTTACAAGTAAAGTTTTGAAGGCACTAATTCACCCCTCCCCTCTCAGTATCTATCTCTCCTAATTCCAACATTCTCTATGTTGAAAATTATGTTTTTTATAAACACTTACCCTGGCTTTGGTGTTAGAGTTGTTTCCCTCATTTCAAAGATTCCTCTTCCTCTTGATTGTAGGGGGCTTGATGATTGAATCTTTGCTCCCACTTGATTTATCTTTG
The DNA here is from genome assembly GCA_027943335.1 of Chamaecyparis obtusa. Taxonomy (NCBI): domain Eukaryota; kingdom Viridiplantae; phylum Streptophyta; class Pinopsida; order Cupressales; family Cupressaceae; genus Chamaecyparis; species Chamaecyparis obtusa. The sequence goes on along the minus strand of BSBK01000829.1, from coordinate 166,113 downwards.
AAAGATGATATTTTATCTAAAAGCACTCACCTATGGTGGGGATCTTGTTGATAATATCTCTTTCATTGAGGATACTTTTCCATGCATGACATATCCTTTTCACAATTATCTATACTCTTGGATGTAGGGGTCAATATCCCTCGCTAAGAATATGGTGTACATTGATGTAAACATGATATCTCCTTGCATTATGAAGTAGGTATCCTCTTCCTCTTCTTTATCCTATCTAGTAGACTACCATGATAAGGAGGGGGGCATATATAGGGTCTCCCTTGTACTACAGTTTTATTTATTTATTTATTTTATATGCTAAATCTTGGAAGGTAGCACACATAAGTTGCTAAATCCTAAAGAGACACGCATTTTTCAATTTTCAATATGCTAAATCTTGGAAGGTAACTCACATAAGTTGCTAAATCTTGAAGAGATACATATTTCCAATATGGTAAATCTTGGAAGGTAACACACATAATTTTATAAATCCTGAAGAGACGCGCATTTCCAATATGCTAAATCTTTCAAAGGTAACACACATAAGTTTCTAAATCTTGAGGAGACACACATTTCATATTTATAGTGATACAAGAAGGTGGATCTATGGGTATTCTAGAAGCTGTCAAAGGATACATTACAATTCCAAGCATAGTTTATGGGTGGACTATTAGGTTTGGCCACCTGTTGGACTCTCCCTCCCTTAATGATTCATGGTAAGGTGGGAATCTTACTAGGTGAGGTAATCACTTTCTCTTTTCTCTCTTTTTTGCTTTCATGCTAGTAGGACTAGATCATGAAGCTATGATATTTATAGTGTTTCTCTTGTCTTTCTTATGTAATCATTTATGCTTTTATGATAGCTTTCCAAATATGATATTAGTATGAGAAATATTTCTTAGAAAGGTTTCTTATGCTAATTGATTTGGGTTTGTTTGTACTAACCTCTCTTTTGTGTTGTTTTTGGTTTTCTTTTCGCACCCTCGTGCATGTGTGTTGAGTTAGAATCCTTAGCCTAGGGGCTTATGTCCTTAGATAAGTCTTATTTTCTCTCATTGTGAATCCACTTGAATCTTTTCTTTCTTCTCCTTTACCAAGAGTTTGTATTGATTCCATACTCTTGCTAAAGTGGGGGCTTAATGTATCATCTTAAAATGGAAGCACTTCCATGTTAAGAGCATTTATCCCTCTAAGTAAGTGGTTTGGGGTCATGTCAAGCACCTTGATTGGGTCTTTGCATGGATCTAGCTATTTCCCCCATGTTCTGCTTCTCTCTCCCTATTTCCAACCTCTTTCTGACAACTTTCTCTGAGAAACTGGAGACTTTGACTTTCTGGGTCAAGGATGACCTAGACCCTGACCTAGATCAATGTTGAACTCAAATCTAACCTAGGGAAGATTCAACCATGTCCTTGACTCTAGGTCCAAATTTCAATTTTCATAAGTTTCTGGATGTCTGGCTTCAGAAAGTTTTATTTACCGGCTTCTGGGTCAGCTGTTTTAGATTTTGGAATGGTAAACCCTTAAATTGCATTTAATCTAGGTCCATTCCTAGGGGTTAATATTAATTGGGATTTAATTCTCCAATGTACACCTCTCTAGAAGTTTGTGCCCTAGATCACTATAAAAGGAAGCCTTCCCCTCTCATTTTCTCCATCCACCATCAAGTTTTGCAATCCCATCTCAAGCACTCAAGCAAGATCAAGCAAGAGTTTCATCAAGAATTTTCAAGGAAGCATTCAAGTACTATTCTCCATTCAAGTTCTCCATTGAAGATCAAGGATTCAAGAATTCAAGCCTTTGAAGGGATTTGGTCCAAGCATTCAAGATTCATCATACAAAACCCTAGATCTAGCCATCATGGTGATGTGATCTTCCTTCAATATCCTTTGTTCATCTTGAAGATCCATTCATTCTTCCCTCAAGGTTGATTCCAAGCATGCAATCATGGATTTTTTGATTTACATTTGTTAATGTTATGTTCAAGCTTTCAAATCAATATACTTGTTTACATTTCAAATACAATTGCATATCTATTGAATATTGTAGCTTCATTGTTAGATCTACTTTTACTACTTGCTAGCATTCTTTATCTCAACTCCATTATTAAGGTTGATTCCAAATCAAGGTTTGACCAAGGAAAACCCCTCATCCAAAAAACAAAACCATTTTTCTTGCAGGTACAAGTACAAAATAGAAAGTTGAAGTGCAGATCTGGATACCCTTTTCAGTGAACTTTCGGGATCCGCAAACATAGTTTCCATCATAGCTATTTCAGGTCATGGATGACCTTCAATTAGGGGGTAGGATTGTGCCCTACTATTTGGGTCAAAGTCAACCTGACCTCAAAAGGATAAATTTTTTTGGGGTTTTCTCTATCTCGGCATTTCCAGTCTGGAGCATGTTGTAAAATTTCCCGAAATTGTGCACAGACATCAGAAAATAGTGATTTATTCATTAGCCTTCTTTTGAGGTAAGTATTTCTATTTTATCTAGTTTATATGTCCATAAAATTTTCCATCACACACCACTCCACTACATTTTAACCTATTTATCATACTGTCAACCATACTCAATATTCCTACTATTCAAATATTTATAACTTATTCAAAATTTGATGTCAACTTGCCTAAACCTGATTTTCTAAATTTTCATTGGCACTTAAGGGCCTATTTTGGCATACCATGATCCTGCACATACCCTTCCCAATTCTCTCTTTATAATCTCTCTAGCTTCCATCACTCCCTCCCTACCCCTCTCTCCATCTTGACCATGTTATTAACCGTAATAAATACTAAAAAATAATAACCCTACGATATGTCTCCCTCTCTCCTATCTTTATATACTTCTCCACTCCTCTCTCTACTTCTATCACTCCTCTCTCTACCTCCTTTCCTCCCTCCATATCTTTATTCACCTCTCTCTCTACTTTCCTCACTCTATCTACCTCCCTACCTCTTCCAAGAGGTATGTAAACAAAGGTTTATTATCTTGTTAGTAATTTTTAGTGTTTATTAAGGTTAATTAGGAATTATTTCTAGGTTTATGGATTATTTATGTTTATCAATATTGATGTAGTCATGGTCAAAGAATCCAAATAGCAGATGTCCAAACATGCAGCGAACAAAGTCACATAGTGGAAAACACGAACACACAATAATCTCTGATAGAAATTTTAACTTTTATTCATTAATAACCGAGCTTACAAGAAACATGAAAGGTTGTAAGGCCTTTTGGTTATGGCCAATTACATCAGAAAATACAAAAAGATCAATAATGATCACACTCTCCCTAGCTAGTCTAGATCTGTACACTCAACAATAATTGGTTGGACTACAAAGGAAGATCTATACTTGAGCTCACAAGCCTCCAAACAATCTCATTGTTCCAAAAAAATACTAGCTCTTCTACACTTACAATAACTAACTAAATTTTACTCTCAGATTAGAATATCCTCTACAACTACCTTTCTTATCCCTTCCTCCTCTTAAATGCTACCCATACCTTCCTTATATACTACTCAACCAAAAGTCAGCTTGACAACAATAATTAATTACAAAACATTTGTGAGCTCTCAACATAGCCTTTATGAAATATATTTCCTCATTTTGCCCTTCAAACAGTCATCAGATCCACATACAAGAATGAAACATGTTATATTTAGGTTGCCAAACATCCAAAAATTAATCCATAACTCTAGGAGTGTGACCCAAATTAAATGCACCAGTCAGCCAAACCAATTCATCCAAACAAGCAAGTTGGTTAGCAAGAGCACCGAGTGCTAGTACCAGTTGGTAACATAACACCGAGACCCAATTAGTAACCAAGAACTAAACTCTTCCATCAAGAAACAAATACACCGAGTCACCAAGTTCATTGATGAAGCCAAGAAGACTCCCAACCAAGTACCACCACCAAAGTGACTACTAACCACCGAGATCTATTAGTGAAGACAAACAAGCTTACAACTGAGAACTAACATAAAGAGACTGAGAATCTTAGGTCTCCAACCGAGATACAATAGAAATCCAAACAAAAATAGAAACATATTTTTGGTTGATACAGGATTCCCAAATACCCTAGGATACTCCTGCAATGGACACCCTAGGTGCAAAAAATATTCTCTTAGCACCTCAATAAACATCTTTCAAGATTCAACGCATAAATCCCAAACTGGTTCTTGATATACATGTCCTTTGAGTTCACAACACACTTTTCTCAATTCCACTTCTATCTTCTTTTCCTTTTAAAATCCTTTATTGGTATGCTACAGGTTTGTCTTCCATTTTTATCACCAATCCTTTCAGAATCCTCCAGTTCACTCTTCCTACCAAAAGTCAGGTTCCTCTTATCGACTGTTGTATCTCTCTTCAAACCAAGTTTCTAAACCATCTCCTCAACAACAAGGTTATCAATACTTCCACTATCCACAATCACATTAAATTTTTTGCCTCTTGACTTGCACCCATTTCTAAAAAAATATCTCATCTAGTACCAAGAAATTTTCTTCGAACCAAGAAGTTTTCTAGGTCCACCTTGAGTTCATTCTGTATGTTCTCATTCACCACAAAATTCATTCTATTACTACGATTCTTATCTACATGGGAACATGCAAATGATCAATGTACTTCTTCACCACAATTATAACAAGTACCCTTGAATCCACCTCTTTTTATTCTTCTCCTCGATTCAACATGATTTTGTCCATCTCCAACTTTCAATTTTTCTTTGACCAACTCTTATTTCTTTTCCTTCCCTCTGGAATTACCATGATTTCTTCTTTTTAGCTTATATTCTTCCTTCAAGTCATATCGATAAGCATCCTCAAATGAACCAATCTTCAACATACTAATCTCATCTTGGATATTGAATTTAAAACCATTAACATACATTTCCACCTTTTCTTTAGAAAGTTCTCTATGCTTAGACCGAATTGTTAACTTATAAAATTCCTCAGTATAATCTTCCAAAGTCATTTCCTTCTATTTTAGATTCTACAATTTCTTAAATAACTCAAGTTCATAGTCAACAGGGATGAACTTAGCTTTCAATTTTTCCACCATCAACCTCCACTGATTGATCTTCATTTCAGCTTCTTCCTCTCTATCTCTCTACAATTCTTTCCACCATAATGAAACATGTCCTTTCAATTTTGTTTGTTCCAACCTTACTCTAAGAGGATCTCCAATGTTGTGTAGCTCAAAGTAATATTCCAAATCACTGATCCAATCAATCAGGTCCTCGGGTTTAAATGTACCTAAGAAATTAGTAACCTCCATTTGGTAAGATGTACTCAACCAAGCTCTAGATCATTGCAAGCAATCAGTTATGTCATCACCAGACTATCCATTTGGTCAGCTCTCTCATCACCACTAGATCGAGAAGCTTCAAATTCTTCAACAACTTCGTCATAACCATTATTAGTTCCAAGATTCCTCAACATACTAGCAATAGCCTTCATAATCTTGATGAACATTTCACTTTTCATTAATATCATCTCAGATCTAACATCTAATTTCAATTTCTCTACTATCTTCATTTCTAAAGCATCATAGAGATCTTCAATCTCTCTAGGGTTTAATCTTCTTGGAGGCATCTCCAAAGATTTTTGAAAACCCTCTGTAACAAAACCTAAGTTGACCATCTTATGACAACCTTTGAAATGTCTACAAGTCAGATCACAACCTGCTACCTTGCATGAACAATTAGACAAGATTTCACAAGTCCAAGAACATAGATCTGCAACATGGATCTTTGAAGGAAACTCAACTTTCGCACGGATCAACCCAATCAAGATTCGGCTCAACAAGGTCAAATTCTCCCCAACAAGATCAAACTTTTTTTTGATACCACCTAATGTTGTCATGGTCTAAGAATGCCCATACGAGATGTCCAAACATGAAGTGAACAAAGTCACACATTGGAAAATATGAACACACAACAATTTTTGATAGAAAATTCAACTTTTATTCATCAATAATCAAGCTTACAAGCTACATACCAGGCTATAAGGCCTTTTGGGTTATGGCCAATTACATCAAAAAATACAAAAAGATCAACAATGATCCAACTCTCCCTAGCTAGTCTAGATCTATACCAACAACAATTGGTTTGACTACAAAGACAAATCTAAACTTGAGCTAGCAAGCCTCCAAGCAATCTCCTTGTTCCAAAATAATACTAGCTTTGTTATACTTAGAAAAACTAATTGAATTATTCTCTCAGATCATAATATCCTCTACTACTACCTTTCCTATCCCTTCCTCCTCCTAAATACTACCCATACCTTCCTTATATACTACTCAGCCACAAGTTGCCTTTACAACAATAATTAATTACAAAACATCAGTCAACTCTCAACATAGCCTTTATGAAATATATTTCTTCATGTTGGCCTTCAAATAGTCATCAGATCTAGATAGAAGAATGCAACATGTCAGATTTAGGTCCACAGACATCAAATGGTCAATCTATAACACTAGGATTTCAACCCAAATTAAATGCCCCAGTCGGCCAAGCCAATTCATCCAAACAAGCAAGTTGGTCAGCAAGAGCACCGATCGCAAGTACTAGTCAATAACCAAGCACAAAAATCTTTCATAGATAAATAAATACACAATCACTGAGTCTGTCGGTGAAGCCAAGAAGACTCCCAATCGAGAACCACCACCGAAGTGACTACTAACCAATGAGCTCCATCAGTGAAGACAAAGAAGCTTACAACCAAGAACTAACGCAAAGAGTCTGGGAATCTCAGGTCTCCAGCCGAGATACAATAGAAATATGAAACCAAATGAAAACATATTTTTGGTTGATATAGGATTTCCCACTACCCCAAGATGCCCCTGCATCAAATATTGGGGTGTATTGTGCTCATTAGTAGTTATTAAGGTTAATTAGCCAAATTTATCATTTTAATAAAATATATCATGATGGTGTAAGATAGGTCAATTGGTTTATCCATGTATATGCTCAAATGGAGGTTGTATTTATTCTTGAATTGTATTTTAATTTCTATTATTTGAATATTATTCTACTTCATATTTTTATGTTCAAATTCTTCTTTGATACATACTTAATCATGAGAAAGCACAAATCTAGTTTGGAGAAAAGGTAGGCACAAAGGAGTTCCTATAAAGGCTAACTAACCATTGGAATGGAAAATATATCCTTGTTGATGATTTTGTGAAGCTCATTAAAATTTATGTAGAGACATGAAGAGTGAAGTTTTTTATGCACCAATATGACTTCAGGGGGAGTATATACTAGTTTTGGCCCAAACAATATTTTAGAATAGGAAATATGTTAGATCAATTTATTAATTTTAGTCCAACAAAAAAATTATAAATATGAGATGTTTTAGTGTATGTTCTCCCAAGGATACACTAAATTGTATAATTGTGAAGGAAATATGGAGGTAAGGTAGTTTGTTCAGGAAAGACAACATCACTTGGAGACTAAATTTAGTTTGCATCCTTGGTAGGGTGGCGTCTAGAGGAGTATAAGAGTTTAATAGGAAAGAATTAGGAAAAAATCCTATGAGAAACCCTTTTGATTGAATTTTCCATATGACGAGACATAATAAGATTTAAAAAGCTAGGTGTCACTCTTGGAAAGGCATATTCATGACCATTATTAATGAACTTCATCCAAAATCTACAAAAATTTCATAAGATAGGAAAAATATTTAGGATCCATTGTAAATTTAAAATAATGTCATAACATCTAATAGAGGAAAGATTTTATATTTGAGAGTATCTTCAGCTTTGGAAATATGGAAAACATTTTTACTTACCTTACTAAGGTAAAATTCTACAATTTGATATCATTTCTTCCAAGATTAAACAAGGTGTGATTAAGATGATTATGTGTTTGGATAATCTTAAAACTCCATGACCTTTGTATTATAGGGCATTAAGATTCAAGAACTGCATGCAATGATATTTTACAATAGCGATCAATAGTCAAATAATAAAAACATTATTCCTCTACTTCCTACACTTATTGATACTATCGCATTAAGCTACCTCAAGTATAAATTCTACACCAACCTAATAGATCTATTACTTGACACAATAATGAGTAGGAGTAAATTTGTTATTACAAGTGTAACAATAAATTTATCTTAATGAGCTCAAATTTATACTTGAATGAGAAATGTGATTACTATCTAGAGTCATTTTAGAGTCATTTTAGAGTGGAGAATTCATGATGTCATATTAGGCTTAAACGTGGCAGACTTGTGGAAGGAATGCTACTCTATTAACTTTTACAAAAATTCATACTCTTGTAGCTATCAATATTATTTAATATGAGTATTTTGACCTTGACCTAAATTGCCTCATTAAGCATAGTAATAATATGTCAACTAAATAAACCATGTTCCAAGACTTTAATTTTGTCAACACCTTTATCAAATTGCATCTGGTAGTCACTAATAGAAACAAATTTTAATAATTTGGTTACACTTCTTATAAAATATTCATTAAAGAGAAGACTAAAGTGATAGAAAATAAGTCATATGTGTTTACTCAAACTATATTTGGGATGGGTTTCCTTAGTACCTTTATACTAATTCATTTCCAAGTTGAATTAAGCAATAGAGACAATGTTACCAAAAAAACACTATAAAAAATAAAATATAGTTCAATGTGGTAGAACAAATTTTTAATGTTTGCATGATCAAATATGAAGATATCATATTTTTATAATTAATAAATTAGATACCAAGAAAAGAGCTAAATCTAGATAATATTATTAGTATAGTCAAGGGATGGCTTCAAGGCTAGTTGGGTAAATGATAGGTTTTTTTATGGAGGATATGGAAGGCTTTAATTCTTATAATATAATAGTTATTATAACATCCATGTCCTTAATGTATGCATTCATCATTAGTACGGATCTAGAAATAATTGAAGAAAAGTGTGCCAAAACTATATACCAAAATTATCAACTTGTTGGCTTTCACACAATGTCAGATTTACACTATGATGACAAATTGGTTAGTCTCCACTCCAAAGTTTGACAAGGAAAAAGGGCCAATTGATGAAGACAAAGAGCATCCTCCTTCTTTGAGCTCCACATCACTCAGGTGGGTATTGCCTTATCTACACACTCATGACTCTTCTTGATAAACAAAAGGCCTGCAGATAGATTATTGTGGAATAGTTATCAGACCCCTATAGGTATCATGTACCCCAATGAACCAAACCTAATGCAATAACCTGCTTGCATGGAATGAATCTGAAAACTAGAAAGGACCTCCTACTACTACAACCAACATGAAAGGATAAGTATTCTCATTTGAATGATTTGATGTTGGGTTGAATGGACCCCTAAAATACCCTAAATCTCTGATAGACCAATGCCTTTTCCAATGGGCAACAGAGTCAAATACCTCACTACAACAAAGAGCTATGAAACAACAAGACAATACATCCTAATATGTTAGTGGCTTACACCAAACATACACCACTGATCAGATCTCACTTCAACAATCCACCTATGTACCTAGATATGCTATCACCTATTCAAAGGATTTTAATCTTCCCCTTAGAAGAGACCTATAAATAAGAAATACATTAATCAACATCCACTAAAAGACAAGCATGAGATACCCTTGATACCCTAGCTCATACACATCTGAAAACCAGGCCTAAACTTAGTTGTTTCTGTGAAAACAACTCTATTGTAGACACATAAGAAATGCAAATAGAAAGGCTAAAACACCCTTGATGTTTCAATCAATAAGCCTAAAACTCAAATGGAGATAATCTGATAGTAGTACAAATATATTGAAATCTCATACATAAGATAGACTGTTACAATTTGTATTATATTCTCAAAACCAGAAAGGAAAGAGAGAACACCCTATATGCAGAGAAGAAGACAATATTTACAAGGCAGAACATTCATGGAACTAGAACTGGAAAAGAACCTAGAATTGGAACCCTTCAAAAATCAAAATTACTACAATATATACCACTAGTCTTCTTGGAATCCCAAAAAATTAGGATGCAAAAAGCTACGGATGACTAGGGCAAGGGTTAGGGTTTTCACCCACCAAACCAACTAGATTTAATCCAAATTTATTACAGGGGTGAAAATGTAGGCAACCTAGAGAAAATAGATCATAGAATGATCTCCATTTATGAGAAATTTTAGTGCAATGTACCAAAGATCATGAATTCACCATGTTAATCAATCTGATCACTCACCTCCAACATGCCTTGAGCAACTGCCTTACCCATTCCTTCATGGTACAAATCTTCTGCAATCAATCATCAAACTCTCAGGACCAAGCCGCAGCAGTTGAGAAAATCACATCTACTAGATCCAGCCGCTCAAGCATTCAATTCCAATCCTTTTGTCGCTAAAACCCTTAATAATTTTAAAACTGGAAGAAATGGCTACATATCTAGTGCGAGATGGCATATCGATGGTTAGGATTGAAATTTGGATCTACTTTATATTACGACCATCAGATCTCTTCATTTTTCTTGGGTTTCTCAGCTTAACCTTAATAGGAATCCTGGTTTACATTTTTCCCTAGTTGCGAGATTGCATAGTCATCTCATTTAACCTTAGTTACCTTTAGTGATTCAGTGACTGTAGTCTTGTAATCTCACAGTTATGTCTTTAACCACCAAACCCTTTAGAGATCACGTGATTGAAGAAATTCTAACTACCCACTAGGTCACAAGACAAAATCACTAATTGCATTCTAATCCAGAGATTACCTGACTGAGGGAGAGCTAACTGTCTTGAATCCCTTTGACTTTATCTAGAGATTACATGACTAAGACCACACCACTTAGTCACTAAACACATTTTCTACTTTCCTTGATCTGGTGACTACAAGAAACCTTAAATTTTTCTATTTGGTGACTTGGAGACTTGGAGATCCAGTGACTAACAAGGAGTCTCATAATCACTGAAACATTTTGACTTGTCAACTTCCTTTTTGAGATTTCACAACCACCGTTGATCTTCTTTTTTCCTCCATTCTATGGTCCATTTTAAGTCACAAGAGATTATATGACTTAACTATTTGATTTAGCGACCATGAGACTAATCATGTCACTGAATCACTAGAGGTTTAGCATTTAACAACCAGGATCATGAGACTCTAAGACTATGCAGTCACCAGATCGCCGAACTGAGAAACTAACTATTAGGCCAAACATGAAGTTAACTTTTCTCTTTAAACAAGATCGAATGACTGTCATTATACCACAAGCTTAAACCTCATGCATCTTATCCAAGTGGTATAACGAAAACTAAAAGATCATGTCGATCTTTAACTTACTCCATAAACTGAAGACCTCGGGCCCATTGACAACACTCCAACTCACACTCCTGCAACCAGTAGTCATTGGACACCTCAGCTCCATCTGACATCGGATCCACTTGTATCATTCCTTATCACGTGGGCCTACCATCTCGCTACCTGGCGACTAACAACATCTCACAATCACCAGTCAAAAGGGAATATTCCATCATCATCAGGAGATCACCCGACTAAAGCAAAATCATAATCGCGAGAAGGAAAGGAATATTCAATCTTCATCCCATGACTAAGAGACTAAACTTAGAAAACTTGGGCCCACTAGGAAATGTGGCATCTTATGATTTGTCTATCCATCCACATGATCACCAAGTTGTATCCTTTGAACACCTCACTGCCACATGTCAAACTCTGATTGGTTCTACAAACTGGCCACTCAACTCATCTTTGACCTTAGCCGATCTGGAGATCTGGCAACTGTGCAAAAGTTTAGTCTCTAAATGAACTGCCAAGATCAAAAGACCTAGCAACAAACCGTGTCACTGAATCATTGAATGCCAAGAACTTAACTGTTAGGATCAGGAGATCATGCAAACACATAGTCACAAGGTTGCCAAATGAAAAAGATAACCACCATGAACTAACCACATTATAACTTTAACTTAACCCACACCCACTTGGAGAATATGTGACCAAAGACTTCACCAAATCTCTTAATCATTTTCTCAACTAGGGTTAAGTCCTGAGAATAAGCAACTGAGGCAATCTCCAAGTCGCGAGAATATTTCTTAACCTTGGGTTAGATCCAGAGACTCAGTGCCAACCACATGATCAACATCTCATCAATGATTCTCACTCAATCTCTGAATGGTAAAGGGCCTGACCACCAAATCATGAGATTACGTGACTAAAGTAGTCTCCCAATCACCGAATAAAAGTGCTAACCACCATAGGACCTAGAGATTTGGAAACTGTAAAGAGTATACCGCCACTTCATATCTAGAGATTTGGTGACTAAAGGGCAACCGCTAAGTCTCAAAAAGATAAGGAATATTCTTTGGACATTGAGAGACCTCATGACTGAAGGCTTCGGGGGATCGCCAAAAGAAAAGGAATATGCCATTTGAATTGAGAGATTGAGTGACTAACTGGGAAATTAAAAGTGCACATGTGTTATAAATCACTTAAGTGGCCCAAAAAAGGTAATGACTAATTAGAACCTAGCCTAGAGAATTTAGGGTTTTTCCTCCCAATAGCTAGAATTATGAAATTAGACCTAGGGTTTCAAGCTAGAGACAAGGAAAAGCTTGCAGAGAACAAAGAAAAATATATAGCCATGAAATTTTTTTGTAGGTGCTAATAGTGGCTCTGTCTGAGGATGTATGCATCTTACAGGCATAGCAAGAATTCAAAATTTTTGGGAGAAGCAGACCAGCTACTGGACAAAACTAGGGATCCCTCACAAAAATTGGCAACCAGACCAGGAAAATAGGAAAAGAGACACTCAACAGAAATAGGGAAAAATATTTACAAAATTTACAAGAGAAAAGCTTTACTTGGTGGCCCTAAGCCACCAAAAGAAAATTAGTGACCCTCCAGAATCAAAGGTTTGATTTTCATCTACATATGTGACCAACCATCTACAAATTTCATGATCATCTTGTTGCCAACATATGTGAATATTCATGGGCTGAAAAATGAAATTGTATTGATCACTACCCATGTTCTTCCAGTCATAACCATTACATTCATACTCCAAGAAGTATGGGTCATCATTTATTTCTTTTTGATGACTGGAAACAAGAAATTGATCTAGTAATGCATCAGGAAATAAAACATACTGATCATCATGCATTATCATGAAAATACCTAGCTGAGAAAGACTTGGATCCTTTGATTTTCCTTCATACATTGCCTCAACCAGTGAGCAACTTGGTTCCTCTATGATATCTTTATGAACTAGATCATGAACCAAGTGAAGGTTTTCTTCATAAATATGGTGATAGTGGGACATTTGATCTGCATCATCATTTCTATGAAAATAAATTCTATCCCAATCATTGAAGAAAAATTCCTCAATACTGTCACCATCACTATCATATCTAGCAGAAGAAGGAAAAGGATGTGAACAAGAATTTTGTTCATCACTACAATCTCTATGACAGGAAAACACACTGTCATGTCCTTCAACTTCTTATGCAGAGTTGCTACAGGAGGGGAACTGTAATATACATGGGTCATCATCACTTTGCACACTAGCCTCATTATTAGTGTCAAAGACTATATCAAAGGGGAACTACAAATAAAAGTCCATAACAGGTGCATACCTTTGGAACTCTTCAGCCAAAAGTGGTAAAATCTTTTCACTACTCAATGGACTTTGGGTCTTGTCTTCATCTTCCTCAGCTTCACCCTTATTTCTACAAACATCATCCCTGTCCAAGACAAGAATGGACATCTCTGGCCTTAGATCATCTTGTGTGAAGCAATCACTGTAGGAATAATCATTTGCATCATATCCAATACTCTTCCCTTCACACAAAACATCATCATAATGGGACAAGAAAGCTGCCTTCTCATGTTGAGAAGAAGAAAAATCTGCAAACAAACTAGAAATATTGTCAACTTTAGATTCATCTTCAACATCCTCATATGCACTGACCTCAACATCATCTTCATAGTCAATACTCTCTGCATAATGAGAATCAACATCAGAATCACTAGCTTCCTCATGATCAACATAAGGAACCACTAGTCTTTGCAATCTCATGTCCACCTCTAACTGCCAGATCTCATCTTTTTTCTCTACAATCATCTTCTTGAGAGTAGAAACCTCATCAAAATGTTCTAGAAACATTCCTCTTAATACATCCCAAGAAGGGATTAAACATGAAGGAAAGGACACAAACCAATCCCTTGCACTATGTGACAGAGTTTGCACAAACAACCTCATGGCAACATCTTCATGTTCAACATCCATTTCACCAAAAAGACCCATGACATCATATATATGCTAGCTTGCCAAAACAGATCCATCAGCCATGACTCTAGGCAAGCACTTCCCATCCTTAGTAGAGAACTCACTAGGGGCACCCTTAATGCCATCAAAACAAAAGGGCCTATATTCCTCCATAAGGAACTACCCACTACTACTTATCCCTTTATACAATAGTGCTTAACACTTGATAGGGACACATTCTCTTACAACTGATTTTCATAAAATGAAGACATATGAAAACCAAAATACTTGGAAGTTCTGCATCAAGAACTTAGCTTGTTGACTAGAAGGCAGGGCAAATCTAGAGCTTACCATGTAGCTCCATCAGGTTCTTTGCTATGTAGAGTCACCACCTCCTTGAAGAGGAAAATTTTATAATGTTTTGTGTCTTATTCCAATCAACAAAAACCTCTCCAGGATTTGCACACTGTTTATCAGGGACTGCACTGATCAAACATAGAACTTCAGAGTTGCCATTCAACACTTAGTGAGAAAATTTTACAAATGTGTTTTGTCTATTTGACTTTGTACTATGGCCTCCCCAGAAAAGTCACCATTTTTTTGGTGACTCGGATGGGAAAATCAATTTGGTCAATAAGATATGGAAATTTGTTGTTTGTAACTAGAGATTCTAATAGATGTATCTTTGTTATGTTCTCCCCAGCAGAGTCACCATTTTGTTAGCTGGATCTTTTTCCACACAGTGTCAAGTTTACACTATGATGAAAAACTGGTTGGTCTCCACTCCAAAGTTTGATAGGGAAAAAGGGCCAATTGATGAGGACAAAGAGCATCCTCCTTCTTCTTTGAGCTCCACATCACTCAGGTGAGTATTGCCTTATCTGTACACTCATGACTCTTCTTGATAAACAAAAGGCCTGCAGATAAATTATTGTGGAATATCTATCAGACCCCTATAGGTACCCTATACCCCAATGAACCAAACCTAATGCAATAACCTTCTTGCATGGAATGAATCTGAAAACTAGAAAGGACCTCTGAAATGCCCTAAATCTCTCATAGACCATTGCCTTATCCAATGGGCAATAGAGTCAAATACCTCACTACAATAGAGAGCTATGAAACAAAAAGAAAATACATTCTAATATGTTAGTGCCTTACACCAAACATACACACTTGATCAGATCTCACTTCAATAATCCACCTGTGTACCCAGATATGCTATCACCTATTCAAAAGATTTTAACCCTCCCCTTAGAAGAGACCTATAAATAAGCAATACATTAATCAGAATCCACTGAAAGACAAGCATGAGATACCCTTGATACCCCAACTCATACACATTTGAAAACTAGGCCTAAACTTAGTTGTTTCTGCAAAAACAACTCTATTGTAGACACATAGGAAATGCAAATAGAAAGGCTGAAACACCCTTGATGCTTCAATCAATAAGCCTAAAACTCAAATGGAGACAATCTGATAGTAGTACAAATATATTGAAATCTCATACATAAGATAGACTGTTACAATTTGTATTATATTCTCAAAACCAGAAAGGAAAGAGGGAACACCCTATATGCAGAGAAGAAGGCAATATTTACAAGGTAAAACATTCATGGAACCAGAACTAGAAAAGAACCTAGAACTAGAACCCTTCAAAAATAAAAATTACTACAATATATACCACTAGTCATCTTGGAATCCCAAAAAATCAGGATGCAACAAGCTATAGATGACTAGGGCAAGGGTTAGGGTTTTCACCCACCAAACCAACTAGATTTAATCCAAATTTATTACAAGGGTGAAAACCTAGGCAACCTCATGAAAAAAGATCCTAGAATGATCTCCATTTATGATAAATTTCAGTGCAATGTACCGAAGATCATGAGCTCACCATGTTAATCAATCTGATCGCTCATTCGCAACATGGCTCAAGCAACTGCCTTACCCATTCCTTCAGAGTACAAATCTTCTACAATCAATCATCAAACTCTCAGGACCATGCCATAGTAGTTGACAAAATCACATCTACCAGATCCAGCTGCTCAAGCATTTAATTCCAATCCTTTTATCACTGAAACCCTTAATAATTTTAAATCTGGAAGAAACAACTACATGTTTGGTGTGAGATGGCATATCGACGGTCAGCATTCAAATCTGGATCTACTTTATATTACGACCGTAAAATCTCTTCACTTTTCTCAAGTTTCTCAGCTTAACCTTAATAGGAATCATGGTTTACATTTTTCCCTAGTCATGAGATCACGCAGTCATCTCATTTAACCTTAGTTACCTTTAGCGATTTAGCGATTGTAGTCTTGTAATCTCACAGTTATGTCTTTAACTGCCAAACCCTTTAGAGATCACGTGACTAAAGAAATTCTAACTGCCCGCTAGGTCATGAGACAAAATCACTAACTGTGTTCTGATTCGGAGATTACCCAACCGAGGGAGAGCTAACTATCTTGAATCCCTTTGACTTTATCTAGAGATTACACGACTAAGACCACACCACTTAGTCACTGAACACATTCTCTTCTTTCCTTGATCTAGCGACTACAAGAAACCTTCAATTTTTCTATTTAGCAACTTGGAGACTTGGAGATCCAGCGACTAACAAGGAGTCTCGTAATTGCTGAAACATTTTGACTTGTCAACTTCCTTTTTGAGATTTCACGACCACCATTGATCTTCTTTTTCCTCCATCCTATGGTCCATATTAAGTCACGAGAGATTATATGACTTAACTATTTGATTCAGTGACCACGATACTAACCGTGTCACTGAATCATTGGAGGTTTAGCATTTAAGTGCCAGGATCATGAGACTTTGAGACTATGTAGTCACCAGAGCACTGAACTGAGAAACTAACTGTCAGGCCAAACATGAAGTTAACCCTGCTCTTTAAACAAGATCGAATGGTTTTCGTTATACGGCAAGCTTAAACATCATGCATCTTATCCATGCAGTATAATGACAACCATGAGATCATGTCAATCTTTAACTTACTCCATAAACTAAAGACCTTGGGCCCACTGAAAACACTCCAACTCACAAACTGGCCACTCAACTCATCTCTAACCTCAGCCGATCTAGAGATCTGGCGATTGTGCAAAAATTTAGTCTTTGAACAAACCACCAAGATCTAGAGACCTGGCAAAAAACCATGTCATTGAATCACTGAATGCCAAGAACTTAACTATCAGGATCAAGAGATTGTGCGAACACATAGTCGCAAGGTCATTGAATGAAAAAGATAACCGCCAGGAACTAACCACATTCTAACTTTAACTTAACCCGCACCCAATTGGAGATTACGCGACCAAAGACTTCACCAAATCTCTTAATCATTTTCTCAACTAGGGTTAAGCCCTGAGAATAAGCGACTGAGGGAATCTCCAAGTCGTGAGAACATTTCTTAACCTTGGGTTAGATCTGGAGACTCAACGCCAACCACATGATCAACATCTCATCAATGGTCCTCACTCAATCTCTGAATGGTAAAGGGCCTAACTGCCACATCATGAGATTACGCGACCAAAGTAGTCTCCCAATCACTGAATACAAGTGCTAACCACTGGAGGACCTAGAGATCTGGTGACTGCAAAGAGTATACCACCACTTCATGTCTGGAGATTTGGCGACTAAAGGGCAATCGCTAAGTCTCAAAAGGATAAGGAATATTCTTTGGACATTGAGAGACCTCACAACTGAAGGCTTCGGGGGATCGCTAGAAGAAAAGGAATATTCCATTTGAATTGAGAGATTGAGTGACTAACCGGGAAATGAAAAGTGCACATGCATTATAAATCACTTAAGTGGCCCGAAAAAAGTAATGACTAATTATAACCAGGCCTAGAGAATTTAGGGTTTTTCCTCCCGACGGTTAGAATTATGAAATTAGACCTAGGGTTTCAAGCCAGAGACAAGGAAAAGCTTGCAGAGAATAGAGAAAAATATATAGCCATGAAAAACTTTTGCAGGTGCTAACAAAACTAAATAGAGAATTATAAGGAGATAATTAACTAGATGATTTTTAAAAGTAAACATCTTTTTCTTACTTACAACTTTTTTACATTTTAAATTCCTATGGGATAAAAATGAGGCAAGCTTCTATACTTAATACATTATTAGAGAGTTACAAAATCTAAACTATTTGTATAGTGAGAACATCCTAACATGCATCTAATGCAAAGAAACAAACTCACTAATCGTAATATGGGACGTAGATGTCAAAACCCCATGTGAACATAATCATGCACTATTCATAAGATGGTTATAAGCTATAGTTTTATAAAGTTGTATAAAAGAAGCATTAGTGGCATTTTTCTCAAAATCTAAATAGGCTAGGGTGGGAAGATGGAACATAATCGAGAAATGTTGCTAGAGGAATTTTCTAATATGTTAAATCATAGATATACCTATTCAAATGAATCAAGTGTATTGTGAGTACCTTCCCAAGAAAAAATACTTAACAATGCAACATAGGTTATACATGGTCAATAGATTAATAGATTTAGATGTAAACATACTTCTCAGGGATTCTAATATTCTGGAGTACATGTGAAATCCAAAGACTATATATTAAGGTTTTGTAATTATATGCCTTTAGAAGAAAAACCTCTATCATTCACTAGAACTTGTATGTTGATAAAATTTCATCCTATAATAGTAGCTCTTCTGTAATATTTTGAAACACCTAGTTTAGGGATTCTACCCTTAAAATGAAGAAAAATAATGAGAAAGAAGAAAAACAATAAAGTTTAGTTTCAATGTTCTTGTAGCCACATTTTATTCAACATGAACCCAAGATGATGAGATGAGAGCATGTCATGGATTTATAAGGAATTAAATAGAATATGTTGTAAAAAAAAAGGTCTGTAGGAGATCAAACACATAGAATCCATCATAAAATATAATAGAAAAATAACAAAAAAAATATTTGTTATAAATAAAGGGTGAGCCCACAATAGTGGGTTACACTTTTTTAGACATGCTGATTTTTTATTGAAATAACACATTTTTAATAAAATATGATGATTTAACCCTTCAGAGGTTCCATTTGAAGGAATTAATTACAAATGGTTATCTCAAAGCCTCTTAGATTAAAAAAAATTTGATATAACATCTATACTCCTTATTCATACCGATAATGGAATCTCCTTCGCATCTATTCAAATTCTGACAAAAAATCACTTCGACTTTATCTTTTGGTAGATCAAATTAATCCATTTGACAAACCTATCTATGTAGTAAGGTACTGTACTGAGAAAAATCTTTCCAATGATTATAATGTTAATTTATATTAAGTTTATTATGACTTTGTATTTATATTTTTATAAACATAGATATTTCACTGTATGTCTACCTCTATGTTTGAAGCTTATGGAAAAATAGTAAATGAGAGAAAAAAAATTCTCAAACATATCTATGCCCTAGGTATTAAAGTTATCTTTCTATTAAAAAAATAAAAATGAAATTGGACAAATACACAAGAAGTTATAAGCTATGTAGTCAAGGAATGTCAAAATTAAACTTTAGTCAACTTCAAATGTTAATAAAATATGCAATAATCCTGATAATGTCATCAAACCAACCGCATTCCCTCTGTATGGATGTTACAAAACTAAATTTAAAACAATCACATTGATATCTATTTTAGAAGAAAAGTTATGCTCTATGAAAACAATGTAACTCTTTGAAAATGATGTTTTCAACAACATACTAGTTTTCATGGGAGAAAGAAAAAACCATTCAAATGAATTCAAAAATAAAAATAAAAAATATATTTAGATTTTAGAGAGAAAATCCTAAAAGACTGTAGTTTACTTAATCTTCTAATTTCAAAAGGTTTAAGGACAATATGCATCTGAATCTGAATTTTTTTTCAGAACACAGAGTTCACAAAAAAGTGTAACCCATTATTGTGGGTTCGCGCTAAAAAAAGAAGAATAATGTCTTACTGAATTGAAAAATTTTCACATTAAAATATACCACTTGTCTTTGTGTGGGAGAAACCTCCAAAAATAAGACTTATGTAATATAATTCATTCAATGATCCATTCTACTATAAGGCTTAAAGGGTTAAAAAGTATCTGCAATTGAGATTAATCACCTAAGTATTAAGACTAGAAAATTTTGATAAGTATTAAGGATTAAAAAATGTGTACAAATTTTTAAAAAATATGAAATCTATATTGTCAATCATACTACTTTGGTTAATTAAACGCCTGAAAAAAGATTTAATCTGTATTTTCTTTACACATGGTATTAAAAACCCTCATCGCATAACTCATATCAGGTCTCTCTTCCTTGTCTTGATCGATTCATTTCAAGGATAATTTTTTTGGAACCAAAGAATTCATGATATCACTCTCACAAAAGCCTTCCCCATTGAGCCTTTCATCGAAATCTTCTTCAAAATGATTATAGGCCATCATATAGCATACATAGTCTAGAATGTGAAAGTGGACTAAGCCTTGTGGATTTTCAACATGCTTTTATCCTGTTATCAATGCCAACACCACAATTCCAAAAGTGTAAACATCTTTCTTGTACGGTGGAATATGATTGAAGCAATACTCTACTTCCCAATACCTCCTACTAATTGTTACTATATGAGTTGATCTATGGGTGCCTTACCAGTCCACATACCTTGAAAACTCAAAGTCTATTATGCTTACCTCACCATCCTTGATGTCCATCATAACATTTTGAGGTTTGATATCAACACGTATAATAATTTTAAAATATAAAAAAATTATTCCTTCATCTATCATACATATTATTCCGAGACACTTCTTCCAACTCAAAGAAAAATTTACACTATTCTCCGTCACATAATCATCTACAGTGAATCCTTTGACATATTCATGTGCTAAATAAAATTTATTTTCCTCAATATACCATGCAACTATCGATACTAAATTTTGGTGCTACTTTTGTTGGAATTTCAAATTTTTCTTGAGCCATTGACATTTTCACCTACCTATCTGGAGCTCCCAACAACAAGTTAATGTAGTACATAGGAATGTGGATACATTAGGATTTCCATCCCTAGATGACTCCTAATGTGAGCACATTGTGTGCAACTCTAAGAGTTAAATGAATTTATTTCTAGTACATGAGTTTGAATTTGAAATATTGTGTGGGAAATTATTTAGACAGTAAGTGACATAATGGAAGAATGTTTTTCATTCTTCATTATTATCATTAGTGATTGTATACAACACCAAGAGAACAATTTATGTGTTGTGTGTGATTCAAAGAATGTAATGACAATAGAAACTGCATGTTTATTCTATTGAGAAATGTTTTCTCCTGATCTCTTGAAAGAAACTGAGTAATAAGAATAAATAGAGTACTGAAAAAAATACAGAGAATGTATATTAAAGAAAATAGAGTATGTAATCAATAGTATGCTACTGTTAGGAATGAATTATGAATATATCATATGGGGAAGTATTCACAACCATTCAATAGTAGTTGTTGTTGCATTCATGATTGTGATTGTCATTGATGTCAACACGGTGATCTACTGAAGATTAGCAGAGAAGCAGATAGTGTTTGAGTTAGCACACATGGGATATTGAAGATTAAGCTATGCGGAGTTGAGGACTTACTCTATGATGTTCTAAAAGATCATAATTAAGAGTGCATATGGAAATTCATTTATTCATGACAGTTATGAGGAAATCAGTGGAAGCAATATTCAAGCAGTGTTCCTAATCAGTAGCAGTTTGTGGAAATCGGATGATATCTCCTAATCAGGATTGAATATGATCATGTACAGTTATGAGGAAATTGAAGACATGATCTTAGTGACATGGATGTGAGTGCAAGATCCGAGTTCGCACGATTGAAGAATTTTCTTAATTGGAAGCTGACAGTTTTGTGTAAATTATATGTAACGTGTGGAAACTTTAATTTTGTAATTTGTATGCCCCCTCATTTGTAATTATTTGACTGTGGTATAAAGAAAGGAATATTTTCCTTGTTGTAACATGTAGTTTTGAATTGTATTTGAAAGTGAATTGTGGAATTATGCAATACTTGTTGAAAGAGGATATGTGAAGTATAGAGCTTTGGTATTGAGATCTAATGAAGTAGTTGGTGTGGTTTGGCATAGTCAGAGAAGGATTATTGAATTGTTGAGATCATAAATATTTTGGTATTATTTTTTTGAGTAATACAAAGATTAGTTGGATAGTGTGTTCAGTGATCTTACACCTGAAGCTGTTTGGGCAGTGGGTCCTTTTGTCTTCCATAACTCCTAACAGAGTTAGAATATTTTAGCAGGGATTAAATGTCTCCTAACAGGGACTCATATGTACTGAATGTATTTCATAAGACTCCTAACAAATTCCACCCTCTCACAAGGAACTTTCATTTTAGTGCATCTTTGTTGGGCATCATTCCCACCGGGGTTTACTCTTTGATCAAGAGGTTCCCTAGTCAACATATCTTGTGTTATTGTGTATGTATATCTTTCTATGGTTATTGATTACATTTCTTACATGGTTAAAATCTATTGAAGTTGATAAAATTTGTATTTATCTGATAAATGATTCAGCCCCCCCCCCTCTCAGTTATCTTGGTGGACTTTACTTTCTAATAATTGGTATTAGAGAAGCAGGTCCTTGAAAGAAAAGTTTAACAGCTTAAGGAGATCCATGGCGAATCATTTCAGGAAAGAAAGCCCTAAGTTTGATGGAGTAAATTTTGACAGCTGGAAAGAAAAGATGAAGACACATTTACTTTTTTTAGGACCAGGTTATTGGTTAATCACAAAGAATTAGAAGACTATCATTGATGAGGATAAGATTGAAGAATGTACTAATGAGGAAAGAGATATGTTCATGTGTAACATACTTTCCAAAGAAGCACTTTTTTCAGCCCTTCTGGAAAATGAGTACAGTCAGGTAAAATATCTAAAAACATCTCATGAAATTTGGTTAGCTTTACAATCTACTTTTGAATGTGATGAACATGCAAAGAAAGTCAGATTACATAATTGGATATGTGCATTTGAAGATATAAGAATGATGGAAGATGAATCTATTAGAATCTATATTGGTAGAATGTCAGAGATTTTTGAAGGTATAAAATATTGTGGAGGAACCAAGATAGAGAATGAAGTGATATGGAAAATTCTAAGGACATCAACTTCTGCATTTAAGCAGACAACACAGATGATCAAACAAGTTATACCTTGTACCAAAAACTTTACTAAAGAAACTCTTCTTGGAAGATTGGAAGTAGCAGAGATGAACTTGAGGCTATCATGAGATTTATCTAGAATGGAGACAACATTCAGTGCTCTTAGTATTTTCCCTACTTTGTCGAGAAGCATCAGTGTAAGCAGAGATTATGCTAGCAGTAGTAGATCTAGAAATGAAGAAGACAAGAAGATTAAAGAAGGTATTGCCTTGCTTATGAAAAGAGAACCAGATGGTAAGAAATTTTTTAAATGTTGGACTTGTCAAGAATTTGGTCATTTTGCATCTAAATTTTCTAAGAGAGTTAAGAAGTATAGAAAGAACTTTAAACCTAGGAGATCTAAAGAATGTTATTATGAAAATGATGAAGAACTTGAAACTAGTTTGGAGAAATCTTTGAGTGAAAGTAATATTGAGAATGATGATATAGGATTTGTAGTAATTAAAGAATAAAATCTTGAAACATAAATTAAGGAAGAAAAGGCTTTAGTTTCTCAATTAGAAAAGAAAATTGATTGGATTATAGATAGTGGTTGTTCACATTATATGACTAGAGACATGAAAAAGCTCATAAAGTTTAACAATTATGATGGAGTTGTTAGATTTGGAAACAATGCACCTTGTTTGATAAAAGGTATAGGATCTATTACTCTTGATGGAAATACTAATACTAGTGATGTTTACTTTGTGGATGGTTTAAAACATAATCTTTTGAGTGTTGGATAGCTAGTTGATAAAGGATATCAAGTTTGGTTTACTGAGAAAACTTGTGTAATCAAAGACAAGGATGGTAATTTGATTGGTACTAGATCTAGAACCAGAGGTAATGTATTTCAGTTGAATCCTACTGAGATGACATGCTTGATTACAAAAATTGATGACAGTTGGTTATGGTATAAAAGGTTCTGTCATATAAACTTTGATAACATTGTGAAAGTGAGTACTACACTTGCAGTAAGAGATTTGCCTAAATTATGAAGCCTACTGACATGATTTGCAAGGAATGTGTGATGGCTAAACATAAGAGAAGCTCATTTCCCAGCAAGAAGTTTACAACAATAGAGAATTTGGAAATTTTTCATATAGATTTGAACTATCCCATAAGGACTAGAGGATTTTGTGGAGAAATGTATTTTATGATTCTTGTTGATGATTTTACAAGAATGATGTGGATTACATTTCTTAAAGAAAAATATGAAGCATTTGATAAGTTTAATATTATTAAGAACAAAGTTGAGAATGAATCTAGAATGAAGATTAAATGTTTGAGATTAGATAGAGGTGGAGAATTTACTTCAAATGAATTTAACATTTTTTGTGAAGTGAATGGTATTAAGAGACAATTTTTAGCCCCTAGGACACCTGAACAAAATGGTATTGTAGAAAGAAGAAATAGATCAATGACTAAGGTAGCAATAGCTATGTTATTTAAGAATGACTTAGCGAAGATATTCTAGAGAGAAGTAGTGAACACAACAGTGTGTACAATGAATGTAGTACAAATCAGAGAAGACACAGACAAGACACCCTATGAACTATGGTTTGGACATGCACCATTAGTTAAGTATTTTAAAATTTTTGGAAGAAAATGTTATATTAAGAGAGATGATGACATTGGAAAGTTTGATCCTAGAAGTGATGAAGGTATATTTCTTGGATATTCATTGAAGAGAAAAGCTTATATATGTTACAATAAAAGAACTAAGACTATTGTTGAGAGCGCAAATGTTAAAGTTGATGAAAAGTTCAAAATTCGCGAAAGAATGTTTGATTATGAATAAGATAAAGGAACTCAACCTAGAACTAATCTAGAGACTACTGAATTATTCTATGAAATTGACAGTGATTTGTCGAATGAAAGCCACAGTGAAGAAATCATTGAAGAACCTACAGTAGAAACAAGAACTACAATAGTGACACCTAACAGGAATCTATCAAGGAATCATCCTATTGAGCAGATTATTGGAAGCATAGAGAGAGGAGTTCTAACATGAAATAAGGTACAAGAATAGTTGTGTTTGATTTCTCAAATTGAACCTAAATCTACTAGTGAATCTTGTGAAGATGAACATTGGATTAAAGCTATGGAAGAAGAACTAGATTAGATTGAAAAGAACAAGACTTGGGAATTAGTCCCTGGACCTAAAGATAAGAATTTTATAGGAACAAAATGGGTATTCAAAAACAAGATGAATGAACAAGGAGAATTAGTAAGGAAAAAAGCAAGAAGGAATTGACTATGAAGAAACTTTTGCACCAGTAGCAAGAATCGAAGTAGTAAGAATGTTTTTGGCCTTTGCAGCTTACAAGAAATTCAAAGTGTATCAGATGGATGTGAAGTTAGAATTTCTAAATGGAGAATTGGAAGAAGAAGTCTACATTGAGCAGCCTAAAGGTTTTCCTTTAACTCAAGAAGGAGATATGGTATGTAAACTAAAGAAAGCTTTATATGGACTGAAGCAAGCACCCAGAACTTGGTATGCAAGATTGGATAAGTATTTGATAAAGTTAGGATTTACAAAAGGCACAGGTGATAGAAACCTATACACAAAGGAAATTAAAAATGGTTTGTTTGTTTTTGTTATTTTTGTTGATTACATTATCGAGTGAACCCAATATAGTGGGTTACACTTTTTTGCTTGAACGGACACTAAACTCTACATTTTGAAAAAAACTTTCAAATTCGAATGCATATTCTTGTTAAACCATTTAGAATAAAAAGATGAAGTAAATTAGAGTCTTTTAGGATTTTCTATCTAGATTCTTAATAGATTTTTTATTTTTATATTTTAATTGATTTGATTGGTTTTTTCTTTCTCCTACAAAAACTAGTATGTTGCTGAAAATGTCATTTTCAAAGAGTTACATTATTTTTATAGAGCATAACATTTTTTTCTAAAATAGATATCAATGTGATTCTTTTAAATTTAGTTTTTTAATGTTCATATGAAGGGCATGCAATTTTTTTGATGACATTATAATGATTATTTCATATTCTATTAATGTTTTAAGTTGACTAAATCATAATTTTGACATAACTTGACTACATAGCTTATAACTTGTTGTGTATTTGTCCAATATAATTTTTTATTTTTTTGATAGAAAGAGAAATTCAATACCTATGGCATAGATATTTTTTAGATTTGTTTTTCTCTCATTTACTATTTTTCCATAAGTATCAAACATAGAGGTAGACATATGGTGAAATATCTATGTTTAGTAAAACTAAAAATATGAAGTCATAATAAACTTAATATATATTAACATTATAATCATTGGAAAGAGTTTTCATAGTAAAACCTTACTACATACATAGGTTTTTCAAATGGATTCATTTGATCTACCAAAAGATAAAGTCAAAGTGATTTTTTTCAGCATTTTAATAGGTGTGAAGGAGACTCCATTGTAGGTATGAATGATGAGTATAGATGTTATATCAATATTTTTTTTTATCTAAGAGGCTTTGAGCTAACCATTTGTAATTAATTCCTTTAAATAGAACCTCTCAAGGCTTAATTAATCACATTTTATTTAAAAACAATTATTTCAGCAAAAATCAGCATTTTTAAAAAAGTGTAACCCACTATTGTGGGATCACCCTATCTTTGGAGGAGAAGATGAAGCTAGTGATAAATTTGTAGATGAAAGGAAGACTGAATTTGAAATGAGTATGATTGGTGAAATGAAATAATTTTTAGGATTGTGGATAACACAGAACACTGATAGTATCTTTGTAAGTCAGAAAAAGTACTTGAATGATTTATTGAAGAGATTTGGAATGGAAAACTATAAACTAGTTGGAACACCAATGGTAACTAGACACAAGTTATCTAGTACAGATGAGACTCCTATAGTGGAACAGAAAAAGTATAGATCTATGATTGGAGGATTGCAATATTTAAGTCATAGCAGACTTGATATATCACATGTAGTTGGAATTGTAGCAAGATTTCAAGCTGAACCCAGAGAATCACATTATGTAGCAGTAAAAAGGATACTAAGGTATTTAAGAGGCACAATTGAGTATGGATTGTGTTATAAAAAATCTGATGATTTTACCCTATGTGCATATACAGATGCTGATTGGGGAGGTAGTGTTGATGACAAAAAGATCACCAATGGTGGAGCATTTTTCCTCAGAGGAAGATTAGTTTCTTGGCTAAGCAAGAAGTAGAACTGTATTTCACAAAGCACAACATAAGCAGAGTATGTGGCAGCAGCAAACAATTGTAATTAGATAATTTGGATGAAGCAAATGCTAAAGGATATTGGAATAAAATTTGTTGAGCCTATTTTTATTAATTGTGATAAGACCAACACAATTAGTATGTCTAAGAACCTTTTGTTGCATTCTAAGACAAAGCTTATAGATATAAAGTATCATGTAGTGAGAGAGAAAGTGGTAGATAAAGAAGTTAGATTTGAGTATATAAGCACAAAGGAGTAGATTGTAGACATATTTACAAAACCTTTGCCTAAGGATACATTTGAGTATCTAAGAGGTATGATTGGGGTTATGCCCCAGCCTACTGTTGATAAATGAGGAAGATTGTTGCATTTATCCAGTGGCATATGAGCCCTATCTTTCTTCTGGACTGGATGGTGGTACTTCCCCTATGCGGGAGTATTTGTATCTGAGATGAGTCATGAGGACTCTAGTGAATGTATTTTCTGAACAGTGTCTTTTGACATTCAAGTTGTTGTTGACATAGTGATGAAACATCTATCATTGATGTCAATGGGGGAGACATATACATGAAAAACTAGCTATTGGAGAGAATTTAATAGGAAAATGAAGCAAGATTTAATTGATGAAGAGGATTTGAAAGTATTTTCAGAGCAACAGTGTTGCAGTGTTGGTATTCATGGAACCTGGATGTTTTTTCATCTATGTTGCAATCAATGCCAATGGGGGAGATTTTTAGGAATGAATGCTAAATATATCCTATGGGGGAGTATTCATAGCCATTTCATAGAAGTTGTTGTGGCATTCTTGACTGTGATTATCATTCATGTCAACATAGTGATCTACTGAAGTTTAGCAGAGAAGAAGACAGTGTTTGAGTTAGCGCATATAGGATATTGAAGATTAAGCTATGCAGAGTTGAGGACATACTCTATGATGTTCTATAAGATCATGGTTAAGAGAACATACAAAAAATTCATTTATTCATGATAGTTATGAGGAAATCAGTGGAAGTAGTATTCAGGTAGTGTTCCTCAGTAACAATTTGTGGAAATCAGATGATATCTCCTAATCGGGATTGAATCTAATCATGCATAGTTATGAGGAAATCTAAGACATGATGTTAGTGACATGGACATCAGTGCAAGATCCAAGGTCAAATGAGTGAAAAATTATCTTAATTGAAAGCCGAAAGTTTTGTGTAAATTATATGTAATGTGTGGAAACTTTAATTTTGTAATTTGTATGCCAACTCATTTGTAATTATTTGAGTGTGGTGTAAAGGAAGGAATATTTTCCTTGTTGTAATATGTAGTTGTGAATTGTATTTGAAAGTGAATTGTGGAATTATGCAATACTTGTTGAAAGAGGATATGCGAAGTATAGAGATCTTGTATTGAGAACTGATGAAGCAGTTGGTGCGGTTTGGCACAGTCAGAGAAGGAGTATTGAATTGTTAAGATTAGTAATCTTTTGGTATTATTCTATTGAGTAATAAAAAGATCAGTTGGACAATGTGTTCAGTGATCTTACACTTGAAGTTGGTTGGCCAGTGGGTCCTTCTGTCTTCCATAACTCCTAACAGAGTTAGAATATTTTAGCAGGGATTCAAAGTCTCCTAACAGGGACTCATATGTACTAAATGTATTTCATAAGACTCCTAATAGATTCCATCCCCTCACAAGGAACTTTTAAATTAGTGCATCTTTTGTGGGCTTCATTCCCACCAAGGTTTACTCTTTGATCAAGAGGTTCCCTAGTCAACATATCTTGTGTTATTGTGTATGTATATCTTTCTATTGTTATTTATTACATTTCTTACATGGTTAAAATCTATTGAAGTTGATAAAAGTTGTATTTATCTGATAACTGATTCACCCCCCCCCCCCCCCCCTCTCAGTTATCTTGGTGGACTTTACTTTCTAATAGCTACAACATAGAGGGAAAATCTTATTGATTAAAAAGAACTTGCAGATACATATATTGTATGCTATAGCATACAATGAGATTCTATTCTTAGAAAAAATACTAACTAAGTCATATCTAGAAATATATTTATAGGAAGGATTACTTTTAACGGTGAGAAAAGGAAGTATAATTACTTGTAGTATACAACAAGTAACAATCAGATTTTGTGTAGAAAATATAAATCATATCATATAAATCAAATTTCCTATAGTCAGTGATAAGAGATAGTAGGAGATTGAAGATAGAAAATATATTTTGTTTAATGCTGCAGACAAAATAATATTTTCTTATAATCTTCTAGTGGTATGAAAGCTTGTAGTATAAGGCAAGCACCAAGTTGATGTTGCACAAAGAGGATAAGAACAAATCATACAGCTAAGCACAAATCAGATAGTTAGTGGTGGCAGGGGAAAAATTATAATTATCTCTAACACACAAACCCCTATATTTTCTCTGTGAATTTTGAACAACTCCTTTGCCAATGGTTTTGTAAATATATCTTCATATTGATTTTTTGATTTGCAAAACTACATACCAACTTGATTTCCATTTACCAATTCTCAAATGAAATGATACCTAGTATCAATATGCTTACTCTTATAAAAACCATGATTTTTTGCTAATGCAATAGAAGATTTGTTGTCACAATAAATATGAGTCAACTCTTCCTGTTTATGTAGTAACCCAGTCAAAATCCTTCTCATCCACATAGTTTGACAAGTTGTTTTTGTCATTGCAACATATTTTGCCTCAGCCGATGATAAAGTCACAATAGGTTCCTTCTTTGATGCCCATGCTACTGCACCCAATCTGAAACTAAACACATACCCATATGTTCTTTTCTTGTCATCAACACTATTTACAAATTCACTATCAGAATATCCAGTCAATTTAAAATCTAAAACTGTTGTATACAAAATACCAAAAAATGTTGTTCCAGTAATATATCTTAAGATTCCTTTTCCAGCCTGTGAGTGAGCATTCATAGGAGACTCCATAAACTTGGATATTACAATTACACAAAACATTATATCAGGCCTTGATGTTGGGTAAAAGCACAATAAGCTATCACCCTTTTACAAAGGAAAAGGCTAACAAAATCAAAGTTGTTCAACTTCAATAATATAAAAATGACATTTATGTTTGGAATTTGAAGATGATGTAAACTAATTAAATGTGATAAAATAGATGAAGTTTATGATTAATATTTTTCATAATTTTTTTGAATAAGAATTGATATGTTTTTTTAATTTTTAAAGATGATTTTTTAGTTGCTAAAAAATTAGGGGTCTGGTTCCCACCAAAAAATTATATGTAAATAAACATTTTTCCCCTAATTTCAAAATTTGTCATAGATGACATATATAGCTAGTGCATGAAGAAATAAAAATTGGTTTGTGACCTATATTTTCTCTTCTATAACAATTCAAATTCCAACTCACTGAAATAGACAGTTTTAATCTCACAACATATTTTTCATAACAAATCTATCCCAATCAAACAAAGAAATATATATTGTTGAAGAGGACTCTCTCCTCTAGTGCACCATATGTTTTTCAAATTTATTTAATATAATTTACTATTTTTTCTTTCCCCAAATCAAAATCTCCTTGACTATTAAAATACCTACTTGCAATATTTTTTAATTACAATAAACTATGTCTAATTAAAACACTATAAAATCTATATGAAGATATTCTTGACTATGATCTCTACAAAAGGGTATTTTTTATTTTTTATTTTAAATATCATTAAAAAGATTAGGAGTTATTGAAACACCACTTTTCTGAAATAATTTTATTTTTATGGTAATTGGACCCAAAGTGGTATAAAGTATGCATTTAATAGATATTTCCAATTGGAAAAGTTAAAGAACTTATCTATCTTGGCTAAAATGAATCTAGCTAGACCATATGTTTGACCAAAATTAATTTTGAGTTAGGAATACTAAAATTCAACTATGCTGATAAGTTAGCCTAAAAGGTGACACCTAATTGTGCTTTTACCCTATTGTCAAATACATGAGACCTCCAACCAATCTCTTATATAAAGTCAAATCAACATTTGACCCCTAATCTTTCTTACTAATTTTTGTACCAGTTACAATTGGTGTTGTAGTTGGCTTACAGTTCAACATCTTAAACCTTCTCAAGACATGTTTAGCAGACTTAGATTGACATATAAAAATATGATCTTCAGATTGAGTAACTTCAATACCAGGAAAATACTTCATCAATCCTAAATCAGTTATATCAAACTCTTTTTTCATGCCAATCTTAAAGTCATCTATAGAGAGATTTCTGGTAAAAATAAAATCATCAACATACAAGCAAACTATCAAATTTTTTCCTTCTTGATTTAATTTTGAATACAAGGTTGACTCACTTGGACTCCCATTGAATCTTCTTTTATTCAAGTATTTATCAATCCTGGTACACCATACTCTGGGATCTTGTTTCAATCCATATAACACCTTATTTAAAATATAGACCTTATATTTATTTCCTTCAATCGCATACCCTGGAGATTTTTTAACATAAACATCTTCTTCCAAAAATCCAATTAAAAATGAAGACTTTACATCCATTTGATGCATTTTCCATTTATTTTTTGCTACAATAGCCAAAACCATTCTCACTATGTCATGTCTAGCTACATGTGCAAAAGTTTCATTATAATCAATACCAGGATGTTGACTAAATCCATGAGCTACAAGTCTTTCTTTGTGTTTCCCAACCTCACCTTCAACACTTAACTTAGTCTTATAAATCCATTTAACACCTATACTATTTTTAGCTTTAGGTAAATCTACAAGATTCCATGTGCTATTTATGTCTATGGCATTAATTTCTTCATTTATGGATTTTAGCCGAACCTCTTCTTTTACAACTTCATCAAAGTTGACAAGATCATATGAAATCAATACAAAATTTGAAACTTGATCTAATTCTTTATTCTAATCATATAGCTCTCTTAAAATTATAGTCTTATGACCTTTTATTCTTTTCCTTAATTAATCTAATGTGGTATTTGATTCATTACTAACCTCTAATTCTATTGTTTTCTTTCCACCATGACCGGATGGTTTACCATGCTCTTGAGTTCTAGGTGTTCTGAACTGCAATGGGCTAGAACTTGGAGATTATATGTGTGGAATACTTACTCAAGGTGTATGTAGTTGTGGAATCATTTTTCCATCTTGTATGGCTTTCTCATTTGCATCATTATCTCCATGAGATAAAAAAAACTCCCTCTGTAATAGATTTATCTATGCTTCCATCCCATGACTCTTTTTCCATGAACTCAACATCTCTACTGATAATAGACTTCTTAGTGATGGGATTATAGAGTCTATATGCCTTAGACTCTTCACTGTATCCAATAAAAATACACTTCTCACTCCTATCATCTAACTTCCTTCTCATCTCTTTGGGTACATGCGCAAAAGCCACACACCCAAAAATCCTCAAATGAGATATGTTACAATACTTACCACTCCAAGCTTCTTGAGGAACATGGTGCTTCACACTCTTAGTGGGACTCCTATTTAAGATATAAATAGAACAAATAACTAAAGCTCCCCAGTATTCATTTGATAGATGCTTCTCCTTCAGCATACTTTGAGCCATGTTCATAATGGTTCTATTCTTGGGTATGTCTAGGATCATGGTATGCCAAAAAGTGGCGATGTGCAAAAGAAGTCCTCATTAATAGACTCTTTGAAAAACAACTATAACTTTCAAAAAATATAACATTTTTGAATTATTAAATATACATCACATTCTATACTTCACCTAATATAATAATAGTAAACAATTCTTTCAATTTGATGAAATTTAGACTAAGTTAAGGTGGTCAAACATGAGAGTTTATATATTCAGGAAAATTTGTAGCAGAAAAATCATAATTAATTATTTACTTGGAAAAAATTTTATAAAACATATACATCACATCTGGACATGAGTCTACTACTTTTATCTAGAATCTTATAGAAAAATATTATCATTTGATTTTGTTTAATGTGGTCAGACATACACCTACTTGTTATCTTTGTAGTCCTAATTGATAGACTTATTGAAAAATAGCTATAACTTTCGAAATGTATAACATTTTTGAAATCCAAAACATGTGTCACATTCTATTCTTTTCCTACTACAAGAAAAATAAAAAAAGTTTTCAATTTGATAAAGTTTAGACTAAGTGAACGTGGTCAGACATGAGAGTTTTTGTATTTTGGAAAAGTTATAGAAGAAAAATAATAATTAATTATTTACCTAGAAAAAAATTATAAAAAAATATATGTCACATCCAAACATGACTCTACTACTTATATCTAGAATATTGTTAAAAAAATATATCATTTAATTGTGTTTAAGGTGGTCAGACATACACCTACTTATTTTTTTCCTAAAATTTTCATACTACTACATTAAAATTTGAAATTTTGAAGATGTAGAATAATTGTTTTTCAAAAAAGCCCTAGTATCTTAGAAACTAAATTCAATTTTATATAGATTATCTTGCTACATATTTTTGATATAATATTTATAACTTGTTCAAAATTTTATGTCAACTTGTCTTAACCTAATTTTTTGAATTTTCATTGCCACTTAAGGGCCTAGTTTGGCATACGCTGATCCTGCACATACCCTCTTCCTTTCAGCTACTCCATTCTGTTATGGAGTAAAGCCAGCATTAAGCTATATATTGATTTCATGATTCTGACAAAACTCAATGAAATCATTTAGCATATATTCACCTCCTCTATCTGATCTTAGAACTTTAATATATTTTCCACTCTTCTTTTCAACTATAACTTTAAACCTTTTGAACATACCAAAAACTTCATACTTTTGCTTCAAAAGATAAACCTAGGTTTTCTGACTATAATCATCTATAAAGGTTAAAATAAAATTCATACTAGTCAAAGATGGTGTTTAGATCGGTCCACACACATATGTGTGTACAATTTGTAATGGAGATTTTTCTCTATATGAAACTCCTAAAAAAAAATTATCTCTGTGATGTTTTGCAAGTATGCAACTTTCACATGAGTTTTTCGGTTTCTGAATACAAGGCAACCCTTTCACCATCTAATTTTTCTACAAAAAATCTAGATCACCAAAGTGTAAATGGCCATATCTTAAATACCATAACCATGATTCATCTAAACTCTTAACTTTATAACCATTCAAGAAGTTAGAAAGTTCATTTCTTATAGTGAGTGGAAACATTCTATTGTTAGTCATCTCTACTCTTTCTATCAGCTGCTTGCTTGGATACTTATCAATGATTGTACATGTCTCATTTTTTAAGAACACTCTATACCTTTTCTCTATTAGTTGTCCAATGCTCAACAAATTGCATTTTAAACTAGGTACATAATAGACATAATCTATTGCTCTTCTTTCACCACTCTTGGTATACAGAAAAATCACTCCTTTACCATTAACACTCACCTTGTTATCATTTCCCAACTTTACCTCAAACTCAATATTGGTGTCTAAAGTGGCAAACAAATCTCTATTTCCAGTCATATTATTTCTACAACTGCTATCCAAAAACCAAACATCATTCAAACTTTCTTGGGTTACATTATAGGCCAGAAACATAGGTTTCTAATTATCTTCATATTCCTCTATAATATGCGCAGACTTCTTACTAGAATCTTCTTGCTTCTTCCAATACTTATTAGAAAAATGACCATACTTTTTTCAATAAAAACATTATACTTTGGACTTATCATACCTGTAGTTTCCTTGTTGCCAGTTTCTATTGTTACTCCCCCTCAAGTTATAAGGGGTCCTTTGAAATTTCTCTTCAAATTCTAAATTAGTTCTATTGTCTCTTTGAATAATAGTTTTGCCTCCTCTTCCATTGTTACTAAACCTTCCTTAGCCTTAGCCTCTACCTCTCACAATTTGTAGTTGAGTTTTGAAAGCATTCTCCAATAGATTATCATCGTACCTTGTCATCCTTGATTCATGTGCAATCAATGAACCAATCAGTTCATCTATTTGCATTTTACTTATGTCCTTAAACTCTTCTATGGGAACAACTATAGTCTCAAACTTATTTTGTAAATATCTAAGAACTTTCTCAATCACTCTCTTATCTTAGAAATCATCACCATATTGTCTTAATTTATTGACAATATTCATGACCTATGTCATGAAACCATCCATAGTCTCATTGTCTTTCATCTTCAGATTCTCAAAATCTATCCTCAAGTTTTGCAACTTAACATTCTTCACCTTGGAGATACCTTGGTAACAGATTTCAAGCATTTCCCAAGCCTTCTTCGAAGACTCTACACTAGACACTTTTAGGAATATAGTCTCATTTAAGCCTTGGTGAATAAGACCAATAACTTTATTATCCTTCTTTCAATTCTCCTTCAATAGATTTTGATCAGCATTTGATAGAGCTAATTGTGTTTCTTGATTAGGAGGCTCTGGATATCCCTCAGTCACAAATCCCCAAAGACCATCAATATGAAGCAATTTTCTCATTCTAATAGACCAGGAATCATAGTTTTTCTCAATCAGAATAGGAACCTGATATTGGACTAAACTACTTGAAGTCATCTTAGTTCAGATTTTAGATAAGCGAGCTCTTCCCACAACAATAATACTTCACACTGAATCCTTAAGCTCTAATACCAATCTGAAAGAAACAGAGTAATAACAATAAATAAAGTACTAAAAAAAATACAAAGCATGTATATTAAAGAAAATAGAGTATGCAATCAATAGTATGCTACAACATATAGGGAAAATGTTATTGATTAAAAATAAGTTGCAGATACAAATATTGAATGATACAACATACAAGGAGATTGTGTTCTCATAAAAACTACTAATTGAGTCAAACCTAGAAATACATTTATAGGAAGGATTACTTTTAATAGTGAGCAAAGGAAGTTTAATTACTTACAGTATATGACAATTAATAATCAGATTTTTTCTGGACAATATAAATCATATCATATCAATCAAATTTCTTACAATCAATGATCAAAGACACTAGGAGATTGAAGAGAAAAAATATATTTTGTTTAATGCTGCAAACAAAATAAGATTTTCTTATAATCTTCTGGCGGTGACAAAGCTTTCTGTTAGGAATGAATGCTAAATGTTTGGCAGCCATTTTGTAGCAGTTGTTGTTGCATTCATGACTATGATTGTCATTGATGTCAACACAGTGATTTATCGAAGACTTGCAAAGAAGCAAATAGAGCTTGGATTAGAGAACTTGGGTTACTGTAGTTGGAGCTATGCGATGTTGAGGTTATACTCTTTGGTATTTTATATGTCTATGGTTAAGAGTGCAAACAATAACTCATTTATTCATGGAAGTTATAATCATTTTGGTGGAAGTAGTATTTAGGCAGTGTTCCTAAGTAGCGGTTTGTGGAAATCAGATGATATCTCCTAATCGGGATGGAATCTAGTTTTGTGCAGTTAAAGGGAAGTTGAGGACACATTGATAGTGATGTGGTTGATAGCATAGACTTTGAGGTCATGCAAGTGAAGATTTATTGTATTTGGAGGCTGACAGTTTTGTGTAATTTTGGTGTAGCGTGTGGAAACTTTTATTTTTTAATTGTATGCTGACACATTTGTAATTATTTGAGTGTGGTATAAAGGAAGGAATGTATTTAATTTTTGGAAGGTAGTTGTATGTAGTAGTATGTATTTGTGATGTGGAAGTAGCTATTGTGTGTGATGTTGTATGCATGAAGTGAAGAAAAGAGCTAAGTATGAAAGCGAATTTATGAAGGAAGACATGCAAAGTACAAAGATCTAAAATTGAGATCTAATGTAATAGTGAGTGTGGTTTGGCATAGTTAGAGAAGAGGTAACATATTATTCTATTGAGTAATGCAAAGATTATTTGGACAATGTGTTCAGTGATCTTACCCTAAAGCTGTTTGGGCAGTAGGTCCTTCTGTCTTCCATAACTCTTAACCGGGTTATAATCTTTGAACAAGGATTCAAAATCTCCTAATAGGAATTCATATGTACTAAATGTATTTCATAAGACTCCTAATAGAGTCCATCCTTTCACAAGGAATATTTATATTAGTGAATCTTTTGTGGGCATCATTCCCACCGGGGTTTACTCTTTGATCAAGAGGTTCCCTAGTCAACATATCGTGTGTCTTTATGTTATTGTGTATGAATATCTTTCTATGGTTGGTAATTATATTGCTTATATGGTTTAATGTTGTTGAAGATGATAAAATTTATAATTATCTGATAACTAATTCAACCCCCCCCCCCCTTCTTAGTTATCTAGGTGGACTTTACTTTCTAACAATTGGTATCAGAGCAGCAAGTCCTTGAAAAAGAAGTTTAACAACTTAAGGAGATCCATGACGAATTTCAAGAAAGAAAGCCCTAAGTTTGATGGAGTAAATTTTGACAGCTAGAAAGAAAAGATGAAGACACACCTACTATGTTTAGGACCAGGTTATTGGTTGATTACAAAGAATAATAAGACTATCATTGAAGAGGACAATCTTGAAACATGTACTATAGAAGAGAGAGATCTATTCATGTGCAACATACTTGCAAGAGAAGCACTTTTGACAACACTTACAAAGAATGTGTACAGTCAGGTAAAATATTTGAAAAAAATCTCATGAAATTTGGAATGCTTTACACTCTACTTTTGAAGGTGATAAACATGCAAAAAGAGTTAGATTACATAATTGGATATGTGCATTTGAAGATATAAGAATTTTGGAAGATGAATCTATTAGAAGTTATATTGGTAGAATGTCAGAAATCATTACAAGTATAAAATCTTATGGAGGAACAAAGATAGAGAATGAAGTGATATGGAAAATTTTGAGGACATTGACTCTTGTATTTAAGTAGACAACATAGATGATTGAACAAGTGATACCTTGTACCTCAAACTTTAGAAGAGAAACTCTTCTTGGATGATTGGAAGTAGGAGAAATGAACTTAGGATTATCAGGAGACTTACCTAGAATGGAGACAACATTAAATGCTCTTACTGTTCACCCTACTTTGTCAAGAAGCATCAGTGTGAGTGGAGATTATGCTGGTAGTGGTAGATCTAGAAATGAAGAAGACAAGAAGATTGAAGAAGGTATTGCCTTGCTTGTGCAAAGATAACCAGACAGTAAGAAAATATTTAAATGTTGGACTTGTTAAGAATATGGTCATTTTGCATGTAAATGTCCTAAGAGAGTTAAAAAGTACAGAAGCAATTTCAAACCTAGAAGATCTAAGGAATTTTATTATGCTAATGATGAAGAG
The DNA here is from genome assembly GCA_027943335.1 of Chamaecyparis obtusa. Lineage (NCBI taxonomy): Eukaryota > Viridiplantae > Streptophyta > Pinopsida > Cupressales > Cupressaceae > Chamaecyparis > Chamaecyparis obtusa. The sequence goes on along the minus strand of BSBK01000829.1, from coordinate 127,211 downwards.
CTTGAAGCTAGTATAGAAAGAACTTTAAGTGAAAGTGATACTGAAAATAATGATGACATAGGATTTGTAGCAATTAAAGAAGAGAATCCTGAAACTGATGTTAAGGAAGAAAAAGCCTTAGTTTCTAAAGTTGAAAAGAAAGATGATTGGATTATAGATAGTGGTTGTTCACATCATATGACTAGAGACATGAAAAAGTTCATAAAGTTGAATGAATATGATGGAGGAGTTGTTAGAGTTGGAAACAATGCACCTTGTTTGATTAAAGGTATAGGATCTATTACTCTTGATGGAAAGACTAATACTGATGATGTTTATTTTGTGGATGGATTGAAACATAATATTTTGAGTGTTGGACAGCTAGTTGATAAGGGATATCAAGTTTGGTTTACTAAGAAAACTTGTGTGATAAAGGATAAAGATGGAAATCTAATTGGAACTGGATCTAGAACTAGAGGTAATGTATTTTAGTTGAATCCTACTGAGATGACATGTTTGATAACAAATATTGATGACAGTTGGTTATGGCATAGAAGGTTCTATCATATAAACTTTGATAACATTGTGAAAGTAAGAACTACACTTACAGTAAGAGATTTACCTAAAATTATGAAGCCTACTAACATGATTTGCAAAGAATGTGCAATGGCTAAACATAAAAGAAGTTCTTTTCCTAGTAAGAAGTTTACATCTACAGAGAAGCTGGAGATTGTTCATACAGATTTGAATGGTCCTACCAGGACTAGAGGATTCTATGGAGAAAGGTATTTTATGATTCTTGTTGATGATTTTAAAAGAATGATGTGGATTGCATTTCTTAATGAAAAATCTGAAGCATTTGATAAGTTTAAGATTGTTAAGAATAAAGTTGAGAATGAATCTGGAATGAAGATTAAATGTTTGAGATCTGATAGAGGTGGAGAATTTACTTCTAGAGAGTTTAACATCTTTTGTGAAGAAAATGGCATTAAAAGAAAGTATTCAGCCCCTAGAACACCTGAACAAAATGGCATTGCAGAAAGAAGGAACATATCAGTGACTGAACCAGCAAGAGCTATGTTGTTTGAAAATAACCTGGCAAAGATATTCTAGAGAGAAGTAGTGAACACAACAATGTATACAATGGACATAGTACAAATCAGAGCAGACACAGACAAGACACCTTATGAATTATGGTTTGGACATGCACCCTCAGTTAAGTATTTTAGAATTTTTGGAAGCAAATGTTATATAAAGAGAGATGATGATATTGGAAAGTTTGATCCCAGAAGTGATGAAGGTATATTTCTTGGATATTCTTTGAAAATCAAAGCATATAGATGTTTCAATAAAAGAACTAAGACTATTGTTGAAAGCACAAATGTTAAAGTTGATGAAAAGTTCAAAATTCAGGAAAGAATGCTTGATTATGAATTTGATGAAGAAGCCCATCCTAAACCTAACATTGGACCTACTAAATTGTTTTATGAAACTAACAGTGATTTTTTGAATGAAAGCCAAAGTGAAGTTATTGAAGAACCTACATCTGAAGAGAGATCTGAGGCAGTGACACCTAGCAAGAGTTTGTTAAGAAATCATCCTTTTGAATAGATTAGTAGGAGCATCAAAAGAGGAGTTCTAACTCTAAATAAGGCACAAGAACAGTTATGTTTGATTTCTCAAATTGAACCTAAGACTACTAATGAAGCTTGTGAAGATGAAAGTTGGACTAATGCTATGAAAGAAGAACTAGATCAAATTGAAAAGAACAAGACATGGGAATTGGTCCCTAGACCTAAAGACAAGAATGTTATTGGAACTAAATGGGTATTAAGAAACAAGATGAATGAACAAGGAGAAGTATTAGGAAAAAAACAAAGATTGGTATGTAAGGGTTATTCACAACAAGAAGGAATTGACTATGAAGAAACCTTTGCACCTGTTGCAAGAATTGAAGCAGTAAGAATGTTTTTGGCATATGAAACTTACAAGAAATTCAAAGTATATCAGATGAATGTAAAGTTAGGATTTTTGAATGGAGAATTGGAAGAAGAAGTCTACATTGGAGAACCTGAAGGTTTTCCTTTAACTCAAGAAGGAGACATGGTATGTAAATTAAAGAAAGTTTTATATGGACATAAACAAGCACCTAGAACTTGGTATGCAAGACTGGATAAGTATTTGTTAAAGTTGGGATTTACAAAAGGAACAATTGATAGCAATCTATACACAAAAGAAATTGAAAATGGTTTGTTAGTTATAGTTATTTTTGTTGATGACATTATCTTTGGAGGAGAAGATGAAGCTAGTGACAAATTTGTTGATGAAATGAAGACTAAATTTGAAATGAGTATGATTGGTGAGATGAAATACTTTTTGGGATTACAGATAACACAAAACAATGATGGTATCTTTGTAAGTTAGACAAAGTACTTGAATGACTTGTTGAAAAGATTTGGAATGGAGGATTGTAAACTAGTTGGAACACCTATGGTGATTGGACATAATTTATCTAGCACAGATGATACTCCTGCAGTAGAATAGAAGAAATACAGATCTATGATTGAAGGATTGTAGTATTTGACTCCTACAAGACTTGATATAGCACATTCAGTTGGAATTGTAGCAAGATTTCAAGCTGAACCTAGAGAATCACATTATGCAGCACTAAAGAGGATACTGAGATATTTAAGAGTAATAATGGACTATGGACTATGGTATGAAAAATTTGATGATTTTACACTATGTGCATATACAGATGCTGATTGGAGAGGTAGTGTTGATGATAAGAAAAGCACTAGTGGTTGAGCATTTTTCCTTGGAGGAAAATTAGTTTCTTGGCTAAGCAAGAAGCATAATTGTATCACACAAAGAACAACAGAAGTAGAATATGTAATAACAACAAACAATTGTAACCAGATAATTTGAATGAAGAAAATGTTGGAGGATATTGGAATAAAATTTGTTGAGCCTATTGTCATACATTGTGACAACACCAATACAGTTAGTATGTCGAAGAATCCTATATTACATTCTAAGAAAAAGCATATAGAGATTAAGTATCATGTTGTAAGAGAGAAAGTTGCTGAGAAAGAAGTCAAACTTGAGTACATAAGTACAAAGGAGCAGATAGAAGATATATTCACAAAGCCTTTGGCTAAGGATACATTTGAGTATCTAAGAGGTATGCTTGGGGTTATGCCCTAGCCTATTTTTGAGAAGTGATGTAGTTGGTTGCATCCATCCAGTGGTATATGAGCCTTATCTTTCTTCTAGACTGGATGTTGGTACTTCCTCTATGGGGGAGTATGTGTATCTAAGCTGAGTCATGAGGACTCTAGTAAATATATTTTCTGAAAAGTGTCTTTTGGCATTCAGTTGTTGTTGACATAGTGATGAAATTTATATCATTGATGTCAATGGGGGAGAAGTATACATGAAAAATAATTTGAGACATCTGTTGGAGAGAACAGAATAGGATAACAAAGCAAGATTTGATTGATGAAGAGGATTTGAAGAAGCAGTGTTGAAGTATTGGATTTTTGGAACATTGGATGTTTTTCATCTATGTTGCCATCAATGCCAATGGGGGAGATTGTTAGGAATGAATGCTAAATGTTTGGTAGCCATTCTGTAGTAGTTGTTGTTGCATTCATGATTATGATTGTCATTGATGTCAACATAGTGATTTACCGAAGACTTGCAGAGAAGTAGATAGAGTTTGGATTAGCACATGTGGGTTATTGCTATTGGAGCTATGCGATGTTGAGGTTATACTCTTTGATATGTTATATTTCTATGGTTAAGAGCACAGATAGTAACTCATTTATTCATGGAAGTTATGATCATTTTGGTGGAAGTAGTATTTAGGCAGTGTTCCTGAGTAGCGGTTTGTGGAAATCAGATGATATCTCCTAATTGGGATGGAATCTAGTTTTGTGTAGTTAAAGGTAAGTTGAAGACACATTGATAGTGATGTGTTTGATAGTGTAGAATTTGAGGTTGCATGAGTGAATATTTATTGTATTTGGAAGCTGACAGTTTAGTGTAATTTTGGTGTAGCCTATGGAAACTTTTATTTTGTAATTGTATGCTGACTCATTTGTAATTATTTGAGTGTGGTATAAAGGAAGGAATGTATTTCCTTATTGGAAGGTATTTTTATGTAGTAGTATGTATTTTTGATGTGGAAGTAGTGATTGTGTGTGATGCTGTATGCATGAAGTGAAGAAAAGAGCTAAGTATGAAAGCAAATTTATGAAGGAAGACATGTGAAGTACAAAGATCTGAAATTGAGATCTGATGTAATAGTGAGTGTGGTTTGGCATAGTAAAAAAAGAGGTAAAATATTATTCTATTGAGTAATGCAAAGATTATTTGGACAGTGTCTTCAGTGATCTTACCCTGAAGTTGTTTGGGTAGTGGGTCCTTCTGTCTTCCATAACTCTTAACCAGGTTAGAATCTTTTAACATGGATTGAAAATCTCATAACAGGGATTCATATGTACTAAATGTATTTCATAAGACTCCTAACAGAGTCCATCCTTTCACAAGGAATATTAATATTAGTGCATCTTTTGTGGGCATCATTCCCACCGAGGTTTACTCTTTGATCAAGAGGTTTCCTAGTCAACATATCTTGTATCATTGTGTTATTGTGTATGAATATCTTTCTATGGTTGGTAATTATATTGCTTATATGGTTTAATACTATTGAAGAAGATAAAAGTGATAATTATTTGATAACTGATTCACCCCCCCTCTCAATTATCTTGGTGGACTTCACTTTCTAACACTTGCAATATAAGGCAAGCACCAAGTTGATGTTGCGCAGAGAGGATAAGAACAAATCATACAACTAAGCACAAATTAGATAGTAGTGGGAGGGGAGAAATTACAATTATCTCCAACATATTTTTAGCTCCTAGTGAGAATATTTGTAAGAGCTCTGTGTAGCTCCAAATGTTTGGGTGCATCTCCAGAATGCTACAAAATTAGTTTGTAGTTAGTAGTTGTAGACATTAGATTTTATTTATGGGTTTGTAGATTGCATTTCAGTTTGTAATAGTTTGATATTAGATTTTTAATTGAAAGTAAGAAAGAAATATTTCATGCCTTCAACTAATTGTTCTTGTCTCCATTTGATTTGGCATTCCATTATGCATTCTCAATGATTGGAAAATTAGAGTTTGCAAGTTCTATGCTACTGCTCTATTTTAGGTATTTAGTTTGTTACATGGTATTAGGGCTACGTATTTGAACCATTTTTATTTCCAAGTCAATATCAGAATATTTGTGTTTTTAGATTTTAAATGATTCTAAAATCTTTACAACTTTTCTCTTATCTCCCTTTATTCTCAACTAATTTTTCCCTTTCTTTGTCTTCACATTTTATTTTCCATATATTTATCTTTCAAATTACCCTAATACACCCTCCAAAATTTTCTTTCTCCAATTTCATAGCTTTTCATTTGAGCTATCCAATTTTGTGTAAGGTTTGTTATGATGGAACCTTTATCTAGTTTTTGTACTTGTCCATGATTCTACTCAATCCCATATAGAGTTAGAATTTCAGACATATGTGCTACCCAATAGTCAGTTTGTTCATTTTCCATTGTTGTAGAGATTGAAGAGATGAAACTCTTTTGTAGTAGCCATCGTAAAATATAATTGTTAATATCAGTAGAAATAGGATTGCACTATGAAAAATACCAAAATATAAATTGATCGATAACTTTCAATTATACTACATAAATTACTTGAATTTTGAATTATTTAAGGAAAATGGGATTTATATCCTTACTAATTAGAAGATTAACTTTCAAGTTTCTTTTAGTGTTGTTGGGGTTTATGGTGGTTTTCTTGTCTACCTAACATATAAGATATCATGAATATCAATTAGGGTAAGAATCATTATTAAAATTTTATCAAATATCAATAGAAAATATTGATATTTATTAATGAAATAATGGAACAGACAAAATATGTGTTGTGCTCAATTTATATTGTTAAATATACATTTATAAACAATTTCATTTGAATAGGTGCGATATCTTTCAAAATAATAAAATTATTGTTTAGTAATTTGTAGATTTGATAGTGTGGATATTTTTATTATTAATGTTTTAATATCATTGAATTAGATTGTGTGCTTTTTAATCAATCTATTGGATCACCCCCAATGATCCATCACTTTTTATTTTAATTGCACTCATTCATAATAGATAAAAGAAGTTAATTTGAAACATTGTTTAAAAAAACAACACAAAACTAAATTCAAAAATATTAAATATTAAAATTATTTAGCTAAAATATATTAGTGGTTTTGTTCAATTCTACAGCTACTTAAAACAAGAAGATCAACTTTCAGTGACATATAGAAATCATTCATTGTTCTCATGAGTCTTCTTTTGGATTATCCAATTCTTTAACAAATGAAGAGGGTTACAGATGGTTGTCTCCTCATCTTCCCATGGTGGTCATTCTCAATCAGAGATAGCATCTAGACTCTTCTACGTACAACTGGAGCTCTCACTTCCAAACCATTTGGTCTACCATTATAGAGTCCAAGATGGCTCTCTTTGCTTGGTGTTTACTCTTCCAAGGGCTTCTTGTGAGGCCTAGGCACAAACTCCTAGGTGTTCATGACCCTCGGTGTCCCTTTTGTGGTCACCCTAATACTTTTGTGCACATCTTCTGGTTCTGTAGGAGAGCTCAATAGTATTGGCAGTGGATTCATGATTTTTTCAAACCCTTCAAGCCCAAGCCTTTCTCCTGGCATATGATTATCTTGGGAGATTCTCCTAGGCTTTGTTCCAACTTTACCCAGATTTGGCATGCTTTCAAGACAAAGATTTTGTTCACTTTATGGAAAGATAGGAATGTTGTTCTCTTTTCTCACAACTTTCTTGATACAAATGTTTCTCTGTATAATAAAGCTTGTATATGTAACATTGTAATGATGCATATTTAGGTGCAAGATAAAAAATTAGCTCTAGAGATAGTTCACCTTCAGGAGTTTCTCAATCATTGGGGTAATGCTCCATGTTCAGTTTCTTGGGTTCCTCCTGATTCAATTTCTATAGAAGGTACCCTACCTAGGGGTCATCACTGTGGGTGTAGGTCTTTGGCCCACCACTCCTATACTCCATGGTCGCAAGCTCCCCACCACCACTCTCCTAGAGGTGGCAATGATGGTTGGCGGTGCCACTTGGCTTCTCTTCCTCATCATACCTCTAGGTGGTCTCTAGCTCTGGCTTAGTCTACCCCTCCTGATGCTCCTACTACTCTTCATGGCTCTAATTGGCCTCCGGTCACCTCCTCCAAGTTCCCCCACCTAGCTCTGGTTATTTCTCCACCTCGGGCGGAGGAAAAAGATAAAAATGTTGAATATGATGCTTGGGCAATTCCCGACCCTCCTGTCAATCTCAATGATGTTTGGGGTTCTGATGATAAATATCCTCCTCCATCAACTAGCACTACTCTTGCAGCTTGATGGCTTTATAATTTTTTTTATGAATAGTCTCTAGTTTATGTTACTGTTTCTGACTTTTTCCATGTGGACTCTCATGGGGTGATTTTTATGTCCCCCATCCCCTTTTTTGTGAATATGTAACTTTTATATTCAATTAATAGAAAATGCACTATTCATCAAAAAAGAATAATTTGAGGTAGCACTTAGTCTATTTTTTAGTCAAATATTTAGAAATAATATTAACATTGTTTAGAAGAGTACTTGTGCTTGGTCCCAAGCTGGGTTGAGGAATAACATCTTCTTCTTTTAGTGGTGCATTCATATAATTTAGAAACCAAGTTCTAGGAAGGTAACTTCACACACCTTTTTGATAAGGGATAAAGTATACTTTGTTTTCCCATATAATGCTTGGGTTCTTAAAATCAATCATTCATTCATTAATTCATTAATGTTGTTATGGCTTATTATGTCATCAATGTTGGAGTTAAAATATCTTGTTATAATCTCAAATATAATATTTGGGAGAACTACGTAACAAATAACTAAATTTCATCCATGAATATGGCACACACTCAATTTAATGATACTCTTTAATGATACGAATGGTAGGTCTAGATAAACAAAATAAGACAAATTTTTGATAGAATAAAAGATGGAATAGGTATTTAGTGAGAATGACACAAGGGAGGATAGGGGTAGGGGCCAAAGGCACACCCTAACTAGATCCACCTTGTAGAGATCACATGCGAAAGCAACAACACACAAAAGTGAGAGAGAGAATGTAGAAAATTTCATATATTAACTTCAATTGATTCATACATGTCAAGATGTAAGGCCTTCCTGGTTTAGGCTAGATATTTCAATCAAGTACAGAAGTCCTCCAACATGTGAGGATCTACCACTAATCTCTAGTCTTCTAGCTTCTATCTTCTTACTGAATTGACTCCCTTAACTCTAACCAAAAAAATACATTTTTACAAGAGGCTACCAAACAAGTTGGCCTTTAGATCCACTATCAATGGAAGGAATGACCAGATCTAGGTCCACATGCTTGCCAATGATAAATACCATCATTAAATATGTGACCAAAATTAATTGCAAGAGTCGGTCTCAATAGGAATCCAAAATAAACAACTCAGTAAGCAAGGATAATTGATTGCCAGATAAGCACCACTGAGCACCAAGGAAATTTACCGAGCACCAAAGAGATAACTTACCAACACCAATAAACAAAGGAAATTGAGCAACACTAAACCAACTCGGTCAAATTAAGTAGGAACCAAGCAACACAGGAAAAACACAAACATGTTTTTGGTGACACAGGATTGCTAAGGACCTAAGATGCTCCTGGATTAGACACCTAGGGTTATTTGAAATGATTCTCTGAATCATAAAATAGGTATGATCTAAGATGCATCGAATTTAGATTGTGAAATCCATGCACTATCTTCAATTGGTCTATTCTTCCACCTTACAAGATATTCCATATATTATTTTCCTCCTATACTTCTACCAATTCTTTGTTCCAAAATATGCCCAACTTCTTCTATCTATTTCTTAGGATAATCATTTGGTACTGTCATCTCTTCATCTGACTCATGATACTCATATAAATTAGCAATGTTGAAAATAGGTGATATATCCATGTCATTAGGTAACTCAATCTCATATGCATTTGCATTATCAAATTTCTTTAGAATCTTACAAGGTCCAAACTTCCTCATTTTTAGCTTCCCATATGTTCCAATAGGAAATTGGCCTTTCTTCAAATGAACCATTACTTCATCACTGACTACAAAAGTCTTATGTCTTCTTGATCTATCACCTCTATCTTTGTATTTCTAATTACTTTTCTCCAACTTATGTTTCACATCTTCATGCAATGTCTTCATGTACTCAGCAAACTTTACTCCTTCAACACTTCTCTTTCTTTCATCAGCAATATCCCTCAAATTTGATATACCTCTTGGTTGTATGCCATTTACAATCTCAAAATGTGTTTTTCCAATACTCCTATTCACTAAATTATTGTATGCAAACTCTACTTGTGCCAACATAGAATCCCAATTACTTGGTGTGTCTCCAACTAAACATCTCAAAAGATTTCCCAAACTTCTATTCACAAATTCTATCTGTCCATCGGTCTATGGGTGAAATCCAGAACTATATTTTAGCTCAGAGAATAAATTTCTCCAAAGGGTCTTCCAAAAGTACCCAAAAAATTTACTATCTTGGTCAGAGATAATACTCCTCAATAATCCATGCAATCTTCCAATTTCCTTAAAGAAAATATCTTTTATATGTACTACATCTGATGTCTTTCTACAAGGTATAAAATGTTCCATTTTAGAAAATCTCTCCACAAGAATAAATATAGAATCATTACCTCTTATGGTCTTCGGTAAGCCAAGAACAAAATCCATATTGATAAAAAATCCAAGGTTTCTCAGGAATAGAAATCGGTGTATACAATCTAGTATTCTGACTTTCTCCTTTTGCAACTTGATGAATTCCACAACTTTTCACAAATTTATTAACATCTTTATAGAATTGTGGCCAAAAGTATTTCTCCTTAAGAAAATTCAATGTCTTGTCAATACCAAAATGTTCAGCCAAACCACTACTATGTTTCTCCTTTATCAAATTAGTTCTCATTTCTCCTCTCGATATACACAACTGAATACCTTTAAACAACATATCTTCTTGAATAAAATATTCTTCCCATTTAGTACTTTGTTGATCTTGAATAGGTTCTCTACACTTTCTCCACGGCTCAGAAAAATCAGGATCAAATTCATAAGAATCTCTCATGTCATCAAAGCCAAGAACTTCAATTTTCATCTTGGTCATCAAAGATCTCCTTCTACTCAATGCATCAACAACTTGATTAGCGATTCCACTCTTATGATTTATCACAAATGTATATCTTTGCAAATACTCAACCCATTTCCTATGTCTCTGATTCAACTTATTCTGACTACCCAAATACTATAAATCCTTCTGATCGATATAAAATACAAATTCACTTGGTATCAAATAATGTCTCCATTTCTCTAGGGCTTGAACAATAGCATAGAATTCTTGATCATACACAAATTATTTCCTTTTTGCATCATTCATTTTTTCACTAAAGAAAGAAATAGGTTTACCTTCTTGAATCAATATAGCTCCTATTGCACTTGCACTTGCATCACATTCTACTTGAAATACCTTATTGAAATCAGACAATGCCAAAATAGGCAATTCATCAACCTTCTACTTCAAGGTGTCAAAACTTTTATTAGCTCCATGTGTCTACTTGAATTCTCTTTTATCTCCTCTCATAGTCTCAGTCATAGCATTACAAATTGAACTAAAATTCCTAATGAACTTTTGGTAAAAAAATTTTAAACCATGAAATGATCTTACCTCACTAGCATTCTCAGGTGTAGGCCTATTCGAAATAGCTTCAACCTTTTCATGGTCCATTTTCAAACCATCAGCTGCAATCACAAATCCCAAATATACAATCTCCTCTTTCATGAATGAACACTTTTTGAGATTTATTAGAGACTTTTATTCTTTCAACCTCTTCAATACTTGTTTAACATGCAACAAATGTTCTTCTTTGGTCTTACTAAATATTAGAATATCATCCAGGTATACAATCACAAACTAACCCAATAATTTCTTCAAAACTTCATTCATTAGCCTCATAAAAGTACCAGGTGCATTATTTAAACCAAAAGGCATAACCAACCACTCACACACACCTTCTTTTGTCTTGAAATAAGTCTTCCACTCATCAAATTCTCTAATTCTGATCTAATGATACCCACTTTTCAAATCAATTTTGGAAAAATACTTTTCTCCAGTCAAATTGTCCATTATGTCATCCATTCTCAGTATAAGAAATCTATATTTCACTGTTATCTTGTTGATTTCTATGGAATCGGTACACATTCTCCATTCTCCATTCTTCTTAAGTGCCAATACAGTAGCTAATACACATAGACTCAAACTTTATCTGAACAAACCTTTCTGCAACAATTCTTGAATATGTCGGTTCAATTCCTAATTCTCAGTAGGTGTCAACCGATGTGGTGCCTTATTCGATAAAATAGCTCTAGGGATTAGATCCATGCAATGATCAATGCTTCTCTTTGGTGTAAAACCATCAAGTACATTATCAAAAATAATTTTAGTGTACTCAGTGAGTAACTTATAAATCTCCTTAGGGACACTATCCTCTATTTTCTTACTCAATTTTTTAGGGATCACAGCAAAACATACATCATTATTCTTCAAATCCTTAACAAAATTTCTTCCTTACATCAAGAAAAATTTCATAGATGTGCAAAAATTACTAACAGGTTCTTCAATCAAAGGCAACAAAACTTGTCTTCTCCCATCAACCCAAATAGTATATTTATGCAATATCCCATCACATATAGAATGTCTATCATATTGCCAAGGTCTTCCCAACAAAATATGACAACAATCCATAGGCATGATATCACATAACACCTTATCATAGTATTTTCCAATTTTCAAACTCACATAACATTGTTCACTTACCAAGAGTGTATGCTCATCTTTGATCCATAACATATGATAGGGCTTCACATGTTCCAACCTTTTCAACTGAAACTTTGTGACCATTTCCTCAGATGCCAGATTCTCCAAGATACCACTGTCAATAATTACCTTCCAAAATTCATCAAAAACTATACATCTGGTCTTAAACAAACTTTTCCTTACCCAATCTTCCTTATTAATTTCACTCCAAAGTGCTCTCCTTACCATCAAGTTATTTTCCTTCTCAAGTTCATTCGGTGACTCTTCTTGCACCAAAGAATTTCTACTGTTATCGACCTTCTTACTTGCATTTGTAAGCTTGAATGATCTATGTCCTTCTCCACAATTGTAACAAGCTCCTCAGAAACCACCTCTATTATAACCACCTTGGTAGTTACTTCCTTTTCCTCTAAATGAACTTTCACTTTTCCACTCGGTCTTTCCTTTATCCAGATTTGTCTTTTCAGGTTCAGAACTACTATTTTCACCATAAGATATGCCTCTTCCTCTAGGGAATCTACCACATCTACCTCTTTGTCTTTTCTCACGTTTCTTATTCAATTTCTCCTCAGCTTTCAATGCAAATTGATAAGCCTCTTCAATGTTCTCCAATTTGACCAAACTAATTTATTCTTGGATGGAAACTCTCAAACCATTTAGGTATCTAGTAATTATTTCCACATCATCTTCATCATGTCTAGATCTGATATCTAATTTATAGAATTCCTCAATATATTCTTTTATCGAGCTATCTTTCTACCACAAACTTTGCATTCACCTAACTAGGTTAATCTGATAATCACAAGGTAAGAACTTTCCTTTCAACTTATTCACCATTTTATTCCATACCTTGATTTTTTCTTTGTCGTTTCTCTTTCTATCCAATTGTAAGTGTTCCCACCACAAGGATGCATGACTTTTCAAATTTGTGCTTACAATTTTCACCTTCTTTTGCTCAGGTACATTTTCATACTCAAAGTACTTTTCCATCTCGGTTATCAAGTCAACCAATTCAATAGAATCAAGCTTTCTATTATATTTAGGAGGATTAAAGTGTGGTGTAGACTTCAAATTTGTCAAATCCTTCAACAATCTTTCCTCACCTTGATTTGTCACTGGTGTAGGTTTTACATCACCTTAGTCTTCCTCAATTTCATCATTAATAACATCTTCAACATGTCTTCCTCTTCTCTGGGTCATTTCAACAACTTCTAGTCTAGCAGTAAGTTGTCTCAACATGTCTTCCAATCTTGGATCCACATCTCACCTCCCACAAACCATTTTGAAACCCTCTATAATTGTAGGTCTGATTGTAATCTGCTACCCCACAAAAAATCAACTAGGGTTTGTTAAGAAGGAACCCTCAAACCTATATTTGCAAACCTAGATTGAGATCCCACCTTGCTCTGATACCACCTAATATAAGGGAGGATGGGGGTAGGGGTGAAAGGCACACCCTAACCAGATCCACCTTGTAGAGATCACATGCAGAAGAAATAATACACAAAAGTGACAGAGAGAGAATGTAGACAATTTCATATATTAACTTCAATTAATTCATATATGCTGGGCTATAAGGCCTTCCTAGTTTAGGCCAGATATTAGGATCAATTATAGAAGTCCTCCAATATGTGAGGATTTTCCACTAATCTCTTGTCTTCTAGCTTCTATCTTCTTACTAAAGTGACTCCATAAACTCTAACCAAACAACTACTTTTATACAAGAGGCTACTGAACAAATCAGCCTTCAGATCCACCATCAATGGAAGGAATGGATAGATCTAGGTCCACACACTTCCCGATGATAGATACCATCATTAAATCCATGACCAAAATTAATTGCAAGAGTCGGTCTCAACAAGAATCAAAAATAAATAATTCGGTAAGCAAGGATAACCAAGAACCAGACAAGCACCACCAAGCACCAGGGAAATTCACTGAGCGCCAGAGAGATAACCAACCAACATTGGTAAACAAAGGAAACTGAGCAACACAGAACCAACTCGGTCAAAGTAGGAACTAAGAAACATAGGTAAAACACAAACATGTTTTTGGTGACACAAGATTTCGAAGGACCTGAGATGCTCCTGCATCAAATAAACTATTTAAAACTATGATATTTAAACAAAATATCTTCTCTGAATTCTTCAAATGCAATAGTCTACCTTAGTAAAAATTTCATATGATTTTCTAAATAATAGCACATATTTGTGTTAATGTCTTTTCTTAATATTGGATTAAAAAGTTATCTGTCAACATTTGTCAATCTATCAATACTTTCTTTAAACAAAGCAATCTTAGGCTTTTTTGGGGGGTAAATAAGGGGTCTAAGATGATAGGATTTGATTCATGATTAATTTTTTTGTAAATATGTACAAAGCTTGAAGCCCCTTATATCGATTCAACATGTACATCCATTTTTCCCAAAAGAGACTATCAGATGGACTAAATCATAGAAATTAACCTAACTTTGAAGTCCGCAAAACTATAATAAATAATAGAAATCAAAGAGATGATGCTACAATATTTAACTTAGAACAATGTTTTTTATAACTACATCAAGAAAAATTAAAGCAACAAAATTCTCTTATCTTCTACCATTAATGATCCTAAAGATTGTTTCCATGATCAACAATCAAGGTTGCTTCTAATTTCCCATGGCCGCTCATATTCTTGCCTCTTGAGGAGCTGAGTATGCTTCAGTATCCTCTACTTCATTCTAATCATCTGCCTTTGAAGATCCTTCACTTCCCAACCAATCTAGATATTCAACATACTTATATTTGAGCACCCATTATTCATTTTCATTAATGTTATCACCCATGGGGATTACAATCCTTCATTAATGCCCAAATTTCTTTTCAAGAATTATATGCTTCTATTCATCATGCTTTTCCTCAACTCCTAAAACTCCCATTCCCAACTTGTGAGAAAAAAGAAGTGTCTGGGTGGTCCTCCATAGATATTTATTCTTGGTCTAATCCCTAAACCAAAAAAATTGCCACATGCACTCATAACAATATCATACTCAAATGGGAAAGGAATAGTAAGATTCAAATCTATGTTGACAAATGCATCATTGAGGCATACTCAAATGGGAAAGAAATAGTAAGATTCCAATCTATGTTGAAAAATGAATCATTGAGGCCAAACATGTATTTTTCTTTGAAGATTATAATGGATATCTCTTCCACTACCACTTTTGTCTCCTCCACCATGAAAATGGAAGCCAAAAAATTAGATCTGATGTCAGAGTTTACTCTAAGGTGGGGTTTGTGTTGATAAAGTTGAAACCAAAAATTTTCATGATGGCATGAATGATTAAGCGATGTTCATATTGCCATACTTCCTTTATCATTTTATGTGAGATGAGAGTGTGGAAAGCCATTTGATGATTCTAAGAGTTCAACTTGATTGGAGTATCCATGTCTCTCAACTCTATCACTTTACTGATCTCTTAACTTACAAAACTAAGAAATGAAATAATATTCCATAAAAAATGTTAGCTTTCTAACCATAATGTTCTTTCATATGCCACCCATGATTTGATATATTGTGGGATTCAAATACCAAAGTAGTAAGATTGCATTCATAAATTATACTTGTGTTATCTCCCTTTCTTTCACTGGCCAACTCATTCCTATCTCCATCATGTCACATTAATGGTCTAGGTGATAAATCCTACATATTGCTAAATCTTTGTTTGATCTTTTTCCTTCTATTTTAGCAGATGTTTCAACATTCACTAAAATACTAACTTTATCCCTTTTACTTAACAATTTCTCCAAAATTCTTTGAGATGCTAGCTTCTTAGTGAAGAAAAATTATAGTAGAGTATTTTTAACTTTGCGAAATTTCTATCTCCAACAACTTATCTTTTAAGCCTTTCATATTTCCCTCCATGTAGATGTGATTTGTCATTTCAATTTAAGAATGTTGTTAATGGTCTAATTTTAATTAACAACTCCATCAACACACCTTTCTTAATTAATATGCTAGATATCCAAAACAAAGTGTCCACTTTTAGTGGAAGAGTGTTGAGCGTGTCATAGTTTGGGATTTGGGTGTGCTAACATTAATGTTTTGTGATTGATGTCAACATGTTGATTGTCATTTCAGATAGTCTATTCAAGATGTTCGGGGGAGAGGATTTTAGTTGATCGGATGTTATGTTTGAGATCTCAAGTTGTGATTGTAAGATGTTGGTTATAGGTGTCTACAAATAGTCTATATAGGTTCACATAAGTTGGTATGACAGTTTGAATGAGGAATGATTGAGTTGCTGGTTGCTTGTGTCACAATGTTCTTGTGAGTAATCGATGAGTATTTAGTATGGTATGACTTGGATTTGATGTTTTAGAGGTTGAAAATATATTGGATGCATGTTTCCCTATTATTGTGTTCACAACTAGTGTTATTCATGATTCAGACCACAACAAGCTTTTATTTTTAGTAAGTTTTGAATTTTAGTGTTCTTGTTAATTAGAGATAAAGATGAGTTTGGATTTCATATTGGAGATAATGCAAAGGTTCTAAATGATATTCATGTTTCTTTTTTGTGTTCTTGGATTATGTGATGATCATGTTATTGGTTTACATTGATTGTGGTGATCATATTTTCTATTTTGGCAGCATGTTGGCATTTCTTCATTTATGTCCTAGGCGACATGATGGAGTAACGTGTTTGGATTATTGATGGTGTTTTGGCGATAGAAAATTATGTTCATGGATGAAGATTTGGGTCCTATATAAGTCTTGGCCAACTTGATTTGGATCACATTGGAGATTAATCATAATTTTCATGTCTTTTATTGTATTAGGTCTTAGTCGACCTAGTGATGGATTATTATTTGTAATTGGTATACATGAGAGATTATTTTGTAATTGTGAAAGAGAGTGTGAGTGAAAGAGACACTGGTATTTTTATTCTCCATTTGAGGTAGATATTGTACTTGATTGGAACTATTTTGGCATTGGAGATTATATTTGTTAGTTTGGTTTTAAAGGACTATATATTCACCCAATTGTAATTGAAGATAGATTTGTGAACCTGACTAAGGGCTAGATCTGAGATTGTATTGTGAGAAGTGATCTTCAGGAAGTGTGCCTACTAATTTTTCTATAATCCTTTGGTTGTAAGTACACCTTATTTTTTTATTTTCTCATAATCAAGAAATAATTTTAGTAGAGTTCACTCATATAGTGGGTTTGACTCCCACCAAGATTTTCCCTTAACTGAGTTTCCCTAAGAACAAATCTTGGTGTTCTATGTTATGTGTTGTGTATATTGCATTACTATTTATCTTTTAGATCTAATTAATTAAGGTGGAATTGAAAGTAACAGGTATACATAAATGATTCACCCCCACTCTCAATTGTGCTTGCCTCCTTTTGGGCCTAATAATTGGTATTAGAGCCTAGTCCTTTTAAAGAAGCTTGACATCTTAAAGAAGATCCATCATGGAAATTATGAGAAAAGAGATTCTGACATTTGATGGAAATAACTACCTAATTTGGAAGGATCATATGACTACCTACTTGATATGCATCGAGAAAAGAAATGAATACTGGCAGATCAGTAAGAATTTGTATGTTATTCTGAATGACCTAACAAATGCTACTGTAGATTAAAATAATAAATTCAAGGAGAATATGTTATTCAAGGAATCCTTTATTAGCATCTTATCAGATTTAGAATATTTTCACTTTTATGGACTGGAGACTTCACATGATGTATGGAAAAAATTAGAAACTATTTATGAAGGTGACACATATGTTAAGAAAGCCAAGTTGGAGGGATTAAAAGAAAAATATGAAGATATTAAGATGAGTGAAGGTGAAACTACCTTAATCTATTTATAGAAAGTAAATAATTTGGTTTATAAAATCATATGTTCTGGTGGTACTTTGATAGATAATATAGTTGGAGACAAGATTCTAAGATCTTTTCCTACATATTATAGCGAGAAATTTACTGCTATTGAAGAATTAAGAGCTATAAGACCTATTTCAAGAGAAGATTTGGTAGGAAGTGTTTGTGCCTATGAGACAATTACACTTAGGAAGGAGCTTTTGAAGGTTGAGACTGCATTCAAAGCCAATGTGACTAAGTATGAACTAGGAGAAAGCACTACAAAGATGAAATTCAAAAAATATACTAAGGATTGGGAAGAGATAAATGTGGAAGAAGAAAGGAATATTGATGAACTTGAAGCCTTGATTGCAAGAAGACTACCTAAGGTCTATAATAAGTATGAAAGAAGATTACCTTTAAAATTATTCAATTGTAATAAGATTGGTCATATTGCATCTAGGTGTCCAAACAAAAACTACAAGGATAGTAGAGAAAAATATAAGAAATATTATCCTACGGGTCATAAAACTTTGTATGTTGCTAAAGAAGGTATGACTAATGATGAGTAGGTTTTTAGTTAGGATGAAATTGGATTTATTTCTATTAAAGAAGATAATCCTAATGAAGAAAAAACATTTCTTTCACAAGTTGTTAAAAGAGATGAATGGGTCAATGACAGTGGATGTTCACATCATATGACTAGTGATAAGGATAATTTTTTGAATCTTGAGGACTATGATGGTGGTGTTGTTAGATTTGATAACAATGTTCCTTATTTGATTAAAGAAAAATAATCTATTATTCATGATGGTAAAAATGGTATTGATGATGTCCAGTATGTTGAAGGTTTAAGTCATAATTTGTTGAGTGTCTGAAAGTGATTGAATAAGGGTTAAAAATTAGAATTCATGAATAGAATTTGCAAGATCTTTGGAATTATAGGAAATCTTATTACATGAGGTACATAGACTGTTGGTAATATTTTTCATTTAAAAATTGTTAAAACTAAATGTTTGATTGCTAGGATTGATGATAGTTGGTTATGGCATAGAACATTTTTTCATGTAAATTTTGATAACATGGTGAAGATTAGCACTAATCATTCTATAATATTTGCCTAAAATGATGAAACCTAGTTCAATATGTGAAAAGAATGTTAATTGGGTAAGATGACTAAATACATTTTCAAGAATAAGACATACACTTCAAAAGGATTGTTCGATTTAGTAAATATAAATCTATGTGGTCGTACTAAGACAAGAGGCTACTATGGTGATAGGTATTTTATGCTATTTTTTATGACTATTCAAGGATGATGTGGATTACATTTTTTAAAGAGAAATGAGAATATTTTTTGAAATCTCAGATAATCAAGATGATGGTGGAAATAGAATCTGGAAGAAAATTGAAATTCTTAAGATCAGATAGAGGAGGAGAATTTGCATCCAGTGAGTTCTACGCATTCTGTAAAGAACATGGGATAAAGAGACAAAATTCTCTCCATGGATCCCACAACAGAATGGTGGTTTTAAGTGAAGGAATAGGACTATCCTAAACACAACTAGGACTATGATGATTGAAGGAAAAGTTCTAAATATCTACTAGACAGAAGCAATGCACTCTAGTATATACCTTGAACCAAGTACATATTAGACAAGGAACTAGTAAGTCTCTTGATGAACTATTGTATGGTCATATTCCTATAGTGAAATATTTTAAATTTTTTGAAAGTAGATGCTACATTAAGAGAGATGAGGATATCAAAAAGTTTGATCCTAGAAGTGATGAAGGAATATTTCTTGTGTATTTTACAAAGAGCAAAACATATAAATGTTATAATTATAGGATGAAAGTATTGTTGAAAGTGAAAATGTCAAATTTGATGAGAATATAGAAATATCATAAAGAACTTGTAGGTAAAACATGATTGAAGAAGACAATCAAATTAAGGAAGTAAAAAATAAAAATCGGGATGAACTGAAAGAGAAGAGAGAACCTGAGGAAAATTAAGTGGATATTAACACCAAAGGATCTTACACAACCTACACCTAAAATGCCATAGTACGTAAGGATTAATCGTATTGAAGAAACTATTATTCATGATAAGAATAAATGTGTTCAAACCAGAGGTAGAATTGCTAGAAACAATACATGTCTACTATCTGAATTAGATCTGAAAGATGTTAAAGAAGCATAAAATCATGAGATTTAGATGAAAGAAATAAGAGAGGAACTTGATTAGAATGAAAATAATGATACTTGGATTCTTGTTCCCAGACATATTAACAAAAATGTGATCAATACTAAATGTTTATTAAAAAACAAATTGAATGAAGAGGGTAAAGTGGTTTAGTACAAAGAAACATTTGTATGCAAACAATATTCACCAATGGAAGGTAATGATTTATTGATACCTTTGATCCTATTGCTAGACTTGAAGTTGTTAGATTAATTCTTGCATATGCAAATTGTAGAAAAATTAAAGTCTATAAGATGGATGTTAAGTCTGCATTTGTAAGTGGTGAACTAGATGAAGATATTTATATTGAGAAGCTTAATGGTTTTACTCTAACCAAGGAGAATGACATAGTTTGTAAATTACAAAAATATCTTTATGGATTAGACCAAGCTCCTAGAGCCCAATATGCTAAATTGGATAGGTATTTAACAAGGATTGGATTCAACAAGGGTAATGTAGATATTAACTTATATTTTAGGATAATTGATAATAAAATCTTAATTATTGAAGATTTTTTTGATGATATCATTTTTGGTGGTAATGATGAGTTTAGTAGAGGTTTTGCTGATGAAATGAAAAAAGAATTTGAGATGTCTATGATAGGTGAAATGAAATTATTTCCTAGATTGCACATTACACAGATAGAAAAAGGAATCTTTATTTCATAGTCCAAGTGTTAGAAACTAAAATTAAAAAAATTATTATATTATCATTGATGTCAAGCCTTGACTGGTAAGATGGTTGATATCTAGTAGAGTACCATATCTTTTGATTGATGAAGAGGATTTGAAAAGAAGAGATAACAAGAGGACCTAGGGAAAGGTTGAGTTATGAGATACTACAATGGGTACTTGATTAGTTGACACATTGGCAAGTTAATGTGTTGTTTATCTTTAACACTATGTGAAGAAGTAAGTTGATTAGAAGCATAGGCTTAACCGGGCAAAAGAGAATAAATTCAGTTTAAGCCGAGTAATTTTGGTGTCGAATGAGCACTAGTATAAGCCGAGTAAATTTTAGTGTTCACCATGCATCAATAATTGTCGAGTATCAGAGAATTAATCGAGCGAAGATAACATTTTCCAAGTAGAATATTTTTAGTGATGACTAATTTATTCAATGATGACCAAGTAGATGAACATAGTATTGACTGAGTGTCAATAATTTATAGTTTGTGAAGGAATTAAGAATCCCAACCGACTTAGTTGAATTATTGGGATATGTAAAACATGTTGACATTAAAGATGAATGACTTAGAGAATTTAATGCATGGTAAATCATTTTCTTATGGATTCAAGGAGAAGTTTTGAGAAGTATCTAGAAGCATAAGGAGGAGAGAAAAATGATGGAAGCATTCAATGAATCTTACCTTAGTTACCTAAGATCTACGGAAGAGATTAAGTGGAAAAAGATTAATCTACCTAATCAAGGAGGTATAAAGATGACCTAATTGTGGGTTATGTTGACAAGGGGAAAGAGGCTGATGTTATTGATGTGTGCTATGAGAAGCACCTTTATAGGGTTGGTATTTTCAATAAATCAAAATAAAAACTAAATTACCATAAATAGCAATCTAATTAAGCAATTTAAAAGACAATTAAACACTCTATGGCTCTCTAATTAGGTTTGCTAATGCAAATCTCTCAGAAAGCTTCCATTAGTAAAAACCCTAATACGAGAATGAATGATAAAAAATTCTAAAAGATTAATTCCAAATGAAATTGTTCTTATTTAGCTCTAAATTTTCCTTTTCTAGCTATAAATTGCAAGAGTTTTGATGCTATTCTCATATTTGTGGATGATTATTGCTTGAATTATGCCTTTCTTTTATAGATTTTGGCAAGGGTAGGGGGTGGAGTTGAGTTTATCATGGTTTGATTAGGGTTAAGTCCATGGTTCCACCTTTGGAGAGCATTTAAATATTTTGTCCTCAAAGCTTGGGACAAGAGGACAAAATGGGTGGACAACATTCTTTCCCTTAAGTGTGATGGAGATTCAATGTGAGCTTCATCCATGTAAGCTTGGTTCTCAAATCCTATTAGTTGATGCATTTTACTCCCATTTGGTGCTTGAGGGGAAATTGGGATTTATTAGTTAAATTTATTTAATATGTTTATCCATGTGTACCCCTTAAATGAGTTGATTTGATTTAAAATGAACTATGTAATTAATCAAATTAATTGCATAATTTATTAATTTAATTTGATTTATTTGTTTTAAATTTATTTAATGACTTTTGATGTTTCAATTAAATTGGATTATGGTTTGATTGCAATTTAGCTTTGATTTTAGCTTTATTTGATTTTATTGCTTTGATTTTTCCTTGGTTGCCCACATGAATTATGTTGTCCATTTTCAGGTGATTACAAATGCCCCTTTTTGAATTGATATGCGAAGCGTATCGGCTAAAAGAATGCCCTGATCATTTTGATGAGAAGTCCTGATTAGATCAATGTTTGATTTGATGCTTGATAGAAGATGTATATTTTGATGATAAAAATGATGCATTTCTAATTGATTGAAGTCTTCAATGGTTGATATGATGATAGTTCACTGATATGATGCCTTATTTTATCTGATTTGATTCTTGATGGCCCACTTGATTGATAAGAGAAAAAAATTTCAATGAAAGATTAAGCTCTGATTTGATGTTCTGCTCCTGATTTGATGATTATGATGCCACTCCTAATTGTTCGAATGTATTACCCCTCAAAAATGAATTTAAATTTGATCTCGGTGAAAAATATTTCATTTTTTATCAATTAGTGTGTAAAATTAGTTCAGTATGAGAAAATTTCAATTTGATTTCCGATAATGTATTTGCGATGTTGTGATGACAAAATAACCCTGATCATGAGATAATTAGACGAGAAAAGATTTGATTGATAAGATGTTGTTGATGCTCTAGATTACTTGATGATTGTTTGGTATCGTTTGTTGTCAATTAAAATCACTTGGTTGATGTTGATGTCAATTTGATAGGATAAGTTGATGAGTTGATATTGTATACACTTAAAAATGACTTCATTAATTAATTAAATATTTATTATTTAATTGATATTGACTTGATGAATTAATTAAATATTTATTATTTAATTAATACTTATTTCCTCTATTTATTAAATAGATTATTCAATTTATGTAGTAAATTCACTATAGTTTATTCCTCTATCCTAAGTCCTCAAATTAGTCTTACTATAGTAATTTAATTAAATACACACTCACTAAATATGACTAAGTCCCCTAGTCCACCTCATAAACCTAGTCACTTGACACATCACTTTGGCTAAAATAAATAATTATTAATTATTTATTTATTAATAATTATCCTCACCCACACATGTCCTATTCTTAAGGGCTATGTGGCCTCATAATACTTGGTCTCATGACCACATGTCCTCTCTTAAACCAAGTCAAGAGATAATTCCTATTCCTAAGGGGCTTCTCAAGCCACCTCTAAGGGTCAAAAGTGACTCATAGGACACTTGTACAAAGAGTCCTCATGAGGAAAAAGCCCTTCCCTCTTCCTCTCTTTGGTCTTTGTGAGACACTTGACATGTGTCTTTCCCTTCCACCTTCTCTTCCATGTCAATATGAGAGAAACATCATCCCTATTCTTCCTCTCACATTCCAACTACATCCCCCTTTCTCTCAACTCCTTCAACCAAGTCAATCCTAGCCCTAGGATCTTCCACCTTTCATTCTCCACTATAGGATTGTGCCACTTAGGCTTGGATCCTCCAAAACTCTATAAAAGGAGCCTCATTTTCCCTTTGTGAGCTAATAGTGAATAGGCAATCATGGATTCAAGAAATCAAGAAATCAAGTATTTCAAGAGCATTCAAGCATAATCAAGCCATTTTCATATCACTTGCATCTCATTCACCATATTTGCATAATTAAGCTTTAGTTTTGCATATAATTCACTTGATCTCCACACTTTGGTGTTATCTTGGGCAAGGAGCTTCAAATTGGAAATCTAAGAGCTCAACATATCCAAGAAATCAAAGCTAGGAGGACAATGGAGACAAGTTACATGGTAGGTGAAGGTAAAACCTTGTTTTAGCTTAATTTTTAGTGTATTCTTCATTTTTGTTTGCTAATTAGTTTGATTTATTAATCTTAGAATAGTTAATTTATCATTTAGAGTAGTTAGACATCTAATTTGCATACATTGTTGGC
The DNA here is from genome assembly GCA_027943335.1 of Chamaecyparis obtusa. Classification (NCBI taxonomy): domain Eukaryota; kingdom Viridiplantae; phylum Streptophyta; class Pinopsida; order Cupressales; family Cupressaceae; genus Chamaecyparis; species Chamaecyparis obtusa. The sequence goes on along the minus strand of BSBK01000829.1, from coordinate 102,926 downwards.
ACCCACCATGGGGCCTACCCACATTTTTAACATTCTAGTGTTTAGTTTTTGATGTGCAGGTTTCTATAGGTCGTTTATATGCATTCATACCCGACTGTTGCGCATATATCCCATTCTGCTGCGCATCTATTAGTTCTGTGCATTCATATCATTGTACTATGCATATATCCAGTTCTACTATGCATCTTTTCATTTTGTGCATTAATATCAGCTCACTGTGCAAACATCCATTTCTACTGCACATACATAAATTATGCGCATCTACTCCATCACACTGGGCATCCATTGCTCCCTGCTGCGCATACATCATTTCAATGCATCCATTCAAATTTTGTATGCATTTGTTCTATGTTTCTATGCATTTTTTATTTGCAGTATTTTATTTCAGTTTTATAGTCATTTTGGTTTAAGATAACCTTTTTAACAAGTTTCTGTTAGTTCTGGCAGTTTCTAGGATGTTTTGCAGGATGATATTTTGAAGACCCCATTGCTAAAATTTCTAACAGTTTGTTTGCAGATTTCTAAGGGGTTTGTAAAAGAAACCATAATTTTGTTTGGGCTTTAAAATATGACATGTTTTTGAATTTTGTGTGTCTTCTTTAGCATAGCCAAGTGTCTATTTTGTTTTTCTTTATAGCTATTTGTAACCCCAAAATTATAACAATGTATCCTCTCCCCTCACCATTCATGGATCTTGGGTGTAAGAGAAATTGTTATAATTTTTAGAGGGTGCTCTTTGGTGGGAAAAGAGGTACTCACCCCAAGGAACGACCCAACTGGTAACAGGATAAAGTCAAGCCCTTCCAAACTGGTATATAAAAAATGCTAGTGTGATTAGTCTCGCATTAGACAGGTGTGAATTCATTGTGGCAACCAAAATCTCCTCCAGTACTCTAGTGGTGCATTAAAGTCCTACATTGTAGAGGTTAAAGCCTTTCTTTGAAAGGATTGGGAGAGCCCCTTAATTGGGAAAATGACTTGATCACAACCACCTGAATGGATGTCCTTACTAAAATCTTTTGTGTAGTGGCCAAAATCCCTCTATTTACTGGCTCAAGGGGTCACCCAAGCCCGTGAAGACACCCCACATTACTCATGATTCATAGTAGAGATAGCAGTTCTTTGGGAAGTAATGACCCATTGAATTCAGAACTTGGTGTGCCTGAGAAGTGAGTGTACTGTAAGGAGGAGCTTGTGCCTCCAAGTTCCTAGGCTATCCGCTATGGATTTGCATGGCTGGATTTTATTATCCTAGTGGAGATTCAGTCCTTGCCAACCTTAGGATTGTAAGCATGTTTGTGCATTCATACTAGAATCATTAGATTAAAATCATTTATGTCTTGCGTGAGTGTTTTTATTTATTTTACTTTTCCAAAAGCCAAACAATCAGGAAACCAAAAATTTCACAATCTTCAAGCTGAAATTGTTCAAAAACAAGAACTTGTACATTTATCCATTTCTACTGCGCATTTGTACCATTCTGTTGCACATAGGTTAAACTATCTAGCACATCTGTTACTGCTATCACGCATCGGTCTATAACTTTTGTGCATTTGCTCCATCCTATTGCACATTTATTCAACTATCCTATGCATTTGTTGTTGTGCATTTACAATAGAGAGCATTCCCACAGACCTGGGAAATTTCAAAATCAGTTTTTTAGATACCTATTTTCATCCTTAGCAAGATTTTGGAAAAACATTCGATTTACACAAACCTCTGATCTTTAGTTTGACCATTTTCATCACTTTTCATCATGCTTCCTTCATCAACAAGTCATCAAATCATTTTCTTCCAATCTTTAAAATTCCCAATTTAGTGTTGAAACATCACCTTATCTATCAGATTTTGATCTTTGTGTGTTTTATCCTATTAGGATCTATCATCCTCAATCAAACTTACTTAGGTTACTATCTCTTGGTTTTTCTTTGTCATATCATAGTGAGATCCATACCTCCTATTAACTTAGATTTTATCAAGTTATCTCACCAATTTCCAACACTTTTCCAATCTATTTTTCATATATTTTCTATCAAATACTTTCTATATCTTTTCATTAAAAATATTTCATCCCACAATCAACTTTCACATTTTTATGGTTCAAACTCAATCTTAGAAACTCAAACAAACCATTGATCTAGAATCTCTAGGCAAGATGGAAGGAAATACCAGTAATGAAGAGAACCCTTGGTCAAAAGGACTTCCTAAGAAGACTTCACTTCTTACATCATATGAGGAACCCACTGATCAAGAACTTAGGGATGCTACACAAGATCCGAGATTTTATAATGTCATGGAAAGACTCCTAGACATGGATAGAGAGATGTATTTCCTCATGCTTACTCAACAAGGAGCCAAACTACCAAGTGATTTTGATGTTTCCCATCTTAGAGAACCACCTAACACAAACAATCAAGAAATCCCTAATAGTTCTCAAGATACTCATGGAGCAAAGGAAACCAATCAACAATCCAATGCTTCTCAAAGAAATCAACAAAACAATGCTTCCCAAAACAATCAACAATCCAATGCTTCTCAAAATACTCAACAACATAATGTTTCCCAAAAAACTCAAGGAAACACATTATCTTTGGATCCCGTTCTACAACAAATCCAGATGCTTCAACAACAAATTTGTGATATTCAAACTAGATCATCAAGTAAGAAGTACTCTTTGGATGATATATGTCCTTATCCTTTTGATAAGAATTTAGCAATGATTCCATTCCCTCCTCATTTTGAGGTACCAAAATTTGACAAATACAAAGGGAATTTGGATCCACAAGACCACATTCATGAGTTTTGTGCTACTTGTATTGAAGTCACTCACAATGACACTTATCTTATGCAACTATTTCCATGAAGTTTAGGAGGACAAGCCATGGAATGGTTCTCCAAACTACCCCCAGGCATCAAATATTTCAATGAGCTTATTGACAAGTTTGTGACTCATTACTCATACAATATCAAACATGAAGTCACTATGCTTGATCTTTGAAATCCACATCAAAAGAATGGATAACCCTTCCTTACTTTTTTTCAAAGATGGCATTAATTGTTTTCCAAGTATCCATGAATGATTCCTAAGAAAGAAAAGATGGATATCTTTTTGCATAACCTTACACTAGAAATGAGCTATAGGTTACAATTGCAATGTTGTCCAAATTTTAATAAGCTCATAGAAAATGATATCAAGATTGAAGAATACATGGTCCGAAAAGGCGAGATCAAACTTTATTCCAAGGACAATGTTGGATCCTCAAATTTATATCCCAACAACAACAACAATAATGACAAATCTAAATTCTGGAATAAAAACAAAAACATTGTCAATGATGGGATTGTTGATAATCACCCTGTTAAACCAACACAACCCCTTTTAAATCTCACAAGTAAGGCCAATGCTACTCAAGCTACTTACAACAATCACTCTACAAATCAGAACAAAAAAAATTCATCTAAACGAAGATTGCCTTTTATGTCACCTCGAAGAAATTTTACTCCTTTGGGGGAATCTCTTGAATCTGCGTTGAGGAAGTTGATCACAAAGAAACTTATTACACTTCTTGAAACTAGAGATTTTGAACCTAGAGTGAAACCTTCTTGGTGGAATGAGAATTATTATTGCGAGTTTCACAAAGGAAAAGGGCATAAAACCAATGATTGCCAAAGGCTCAAAAATGCAATTCAAGACTTAATTGAAAGTGATGAAATTAGTGTTGATGGACATACCTTGAATGAATCACATATGGATTTTAAGGATCCACTTCCTAAACATGAGAAAGGAAGTTCTTCCCATGCAAAAGGTGAAAACCAAGCCAACTATAATGTTGCATCCTATAAATATGTTGGCAATATTTTTGAATGTCATCCTTCTAAGTACTATGCCAATGTGATTACCATAAAGGAAAAATCTGAGAGTCAACCAGTCCATGTTACTACTTGCACTCAATCCAAAGTTACTTTCCAAGGACTCCAGTCTAAACCAAGTGCCTCTCAAAATAAGTTTGTTTATGTCCCAAAGTCTATACCTAATGTTTCCAACCAATACAATCTTTTGGAACAACTCAAGAAAACACCAGCCCAAATATCCATCTTAGAGATTTTATGTTTGTCCCCATCTCATAAAGATATCCTTGAGAAAGCTCTCTTAGAAACCCAGGTCCCCACAAATCTAGATCATGATCAATTTCAAGCTATGGTGGGACATTTAACAACCCCACATTATCTATCCTTCCCTAAAAATGATGATTTAGCTATCACCCAACCTCATAATGCTCCACTACATATTAAAGTCCTTGTACAAAGTCACAAAATAAAGAGTACTAATAGATGGAGGAGTTGGCTTGAATATATGCACTTTGAAATTAGTCCTTGCATTGGGATTTTCTGAAAATGTTGTAGATCCAAAGAAAAAAATCACAATTAAAGGTTATGATGAAGAAGAGACATCATCCAAAGGATCTGTTGTTCTTTCTATTAGAGTAGGTTCTATAGTCAAAGATGTATCTTGCCAAGTTTTTGACATGGATCTCGCTTATAACATTCTCTTGGGAAGACCATGGATTCATTCCATGCAAGCTGTGCCATCAACTTTTCATCAGTGTTTGAAATTTCCTCACAATGGTCAAGAGATGACTATCAAAGGAGATCCTAATCCTTTCCAGTATTGTAGCACTGTGAAGATATCTGATTCCTTGGTACCTTATAATCATACTGGATCTTTTGCAACTACACCCATTGAACCTAGTAATATAGCATCAACTTCTAAATCTAATGGGATCAAGATAGACATAAAAGAATGAAGTATGGGAGAGTACTCTTTAGTTCAAGCTCTTTGCATCATAGAGTTACCTTTATCTCCTAGATCATATGGTAGGTCTTTGATCACTAAACAACAATCAGAGCCCCCTTCCACACTTGTTTATGACACATTTATAAGTGGGGGAACTATATCAAAAGAGGTAGCTGAGCATAATGCTAATCATTTTCTTAAGTCACAAAAGAATGAAGAGGATATCAAACATGAATATATATCACCTAATGTATATGGTAAAGGGTACACTTTGCTACAAAAGATGGGCTAACAAGGTGCCAGACCTATAGGGCTACAAAGAGAGGGTGTCATAAAACCAATTTTGCCAAATCCAAATTATCAAAGAGATACCACATGATTAGGGTACAAAGGAGAAGGACCAAAAGAACCGAAAGGAAAAGAAAAGACCACACCTTTTTATGAGACATCTAAAGCTCTTGCTTTACAATTCTAAAAACATGGTATGTACGTAGATCTAGAGAAACAAAGGATAACACAGGGAATCATTGATAGACTTGGGGATAATGATGATTCTAATTCTAATGATTATGGATGGGATTCATTATCTAATTGTACTAAAGAAATAGGAGTTGGCATTGTCCATCACTATAGTAATGATTACCATGAGGGAGAGAGTTCAAGGACCAACTCACTAGGATTAGTTCCATGTGATACTACTCTTGTCGATTGTGAGGGAAGTGAGAATTATCTTGTGATAGACAAATTAGATGAGAGTATGGAAATACACTTTGCTGATACCATCATAAATATTAACAAATTCTCCATCAATACCATCTCTACCTTTGAAATTGACCCAAATGATCCAATGCCCTTTGTACATCCTAAACTTATCGATTGGGATTCTCCCGATCATCCAGAACTTGATGTCTTCCATAATGATGATGCAATCATTGACTATCTTAGAATTAGGGATCATTTACCACCAGGGGATCATAAGTCAGGATTTTTGATAGAACTCAATGACATGGCTTACTTTGGAGAGAGTGCCAATCCTTTTAGTCATAAAAATATAAAAATAATCAATAGATGTAATGGTGAAAACCACTCAGTGGTAGTATTAGATCCAAAAATAGTAAAAATAAAAGATGCATCTGATGGTGAAAACCTCTTTGAGGTGCCTGATGATGGAAGGATTGATACTCTTCCCAATTATTTGTATCGAGAGAAATCTTCCATCCTTATAGAATAAAAAATACCTCTTAACATTGGAATAGAGGAGTCTCCGCCCATTCTCAAAGTAGCAACATCCTTGACAGAATCAAAGAAAGAAGATTTTGCAAAGTTTTTCAAAGAGAGACAAATCAACTTTTCTTGGTCCTATGCTAACATGCCTGGGTTGGACCCTAATCTCATTATGTATCATTTATCTATTGCACTAGGTGTTAAAATAGTTAAGTAGAAGCTCCACAAGATGCACCTGCACATTGCACTAATGGTTAAAGTAGAATTGAAGAAGCTCTTAGATGTTGGATTCACTTGTGCTATTGATTATGCTGAATGGATTTCAAATAGTGTCCCAGTTTCAAAACCAGACAAGTCTATCTGAATCTTTATAGACTTTTGAGATCTCAATAAAGCTTATCCTAAATATGATTTCCCATTGCCCAATATTGATATTATAGTTGATTTGACAGTTGGACATGAGATGTTATCTTTGATGGATGGACCAAGAAAAGACTACTTTTACTTGTCCTTGGGGTACATATTATTGGAATGTGATGCCTTTTTGGCTTAAGAATGTTGGTACCACTTATCATAGAGCTATGACCAAAATCTTTCATGACATGATGCATACCATCATGGAATATTATGTTGATGAAATTTTAGCAAAATCCAAAAATAGAGAAGGTCATTTGAGAGTGTTGGATAGAATATTCACCCAAATGGAAAAGTATCAGATTAGACTCAATCCAAAGAAATGTGCATTTGGGGTCACATCAGGTAAATTGTTAGGGTACATTGTCTCATCCAAAGGAATTGAGGTTGATCCAAAAAAGGTTAAAGAAATTATGGAGATGGCTTCCCCCACTAACATCAGTCAGTTACAATCCTTGCAGGGATGTCTCCAATCCATCTGAAGATTTGTTTCTCAACTAGTAGATCAAAGTCATCCCTTTCAACATTTGTTGCATAAAAACATCTTATGCCAATGGGATGATAAGTGTGAGGAATCCTTCAATAAAATCAAGCAATATATGGTGAATCCTCCAGCTCTTATGTCACCAATTCTGAGGAAGCCACTCTTGCTCTACATTTCAGCTCCGATAGTCTCACTAGGTGCTCTTCTAGCCCAGCAAGACCACAAAGGAAAAGAAAAAGCTATTTACTATATCAGTCGCATCCTAGTGGGATATGAGCTAAACTATTCTCCAATAGAAAGATCATGTCTAGCCATTGTCTTTGCTACACAGAAGTGGTGACATTACATGTTGTCACATTCAATCAAAGTCATTGCAAAGATTGATCCTTTAAAGTATCTATTAAGAAAGATAGCATTGACAGGCAGATTGGCTAAGTGGGTCATGTTGCTTAGTGAATTTGACATTGAGTATGTGGACAAGAAGGCTATCAAAGGCCAAGTGATAGTAGATCAACTAGCTGAGGCCCCATTAACGGATGACAAACCTATACACACAAAGTTTCTTGATGCACACATCTTGGCCTTGTCTACACAACCATGGAAAATATACTTTGATGGATCATGTACTCAATAGGGTTCAGGAGCTGTTATTCTCTTTGTCACGTCGCAAGGATACACACTTCCAAAGTCTTACAAGCCCCTCTTTCCTTGCACAAATAATGTGGCTGAATATGAAGATTTGATTATTGGGCTAAAAATGGCTCTACAGTGGAAATTCGCTGAACTGAATGTCTACAGAGATTCTCAGTTGATTATAAACCAAGTTAATGATGATTATCATACTAAGGATGATAAGTTATTACCATATAAATGTATGGTTGATGACTTCAAACAATATTTCTCAATTATCACTTTTGAGAAAATTCCACGGCACGATAACAAGGCTATCGATGCAATGGCCATGATTGCTTCTCTATTTGATGTAGAGGATACTAAAGACCATTTTGAGTTCTTAGTGGAATCCTTGACTTGTCCTGCATATGATGATCCTGATATGAGTATTATATGTCATCTTATTGGACACGACTCCCCAATTTATGGAAAAATCTATTCTTATTTGGAAAATAACATCCTACCCCTTGACCTATCCTAGAATAAAAAATGAACTTTTCTCCACCAAGCCTCCTGCTATATCCTAATATCTGACACCATCTATCGACGAGGTCTTGATGGTACTCTCTTGTGATGTTTTGAGCTTGATGAAGCTCAAATTGCCTTGCGAGATGTACATAAGGGTATTTGTGGTGCACATTCAAGTGGTCCCTCCTTGGCTAAGAAACTCATGCGTATGGGTTATTATTGGCCTACCATGGAAATAGATTCCTTTCATTTTTCTAGGGCATGCAAGAAATGTCAGATACATGGAAATCTTATTCATGCACCAGCACAAGAGCTACATCCTTTTATGACTACCTTGCCATTCAGTTGGTGGGGACTTGACCTTGTGGGTGCAATCAAATCTCCATCTTCCAATGGCCACAAATAGATTATCACTACAATATAATATTTTACTATATGTATTGAGGCTGTTCCATTGATAACTGCCATAGGAAAACAAATATCCATGTTTATCCTAAACTATATCATTTGTAGATATGGTATACCTATGTATCTCATTACTGATCATGGGAAATAGTTCCAAAATCAAGACATGGATGAACTATGTGCAAAATTCCACATCACCCATAACTATTCCTCCATATATTATCCCCAAGGTAATGGCCAAGCTGAGGCATCTAACAAAACAATTGTCAAAATCCTACAAAAGACTGTCAATGATGCTGGTCGTGACTGGCATATCCAATTGAATCTAGCCTTATGGGCTTACTGCACTTCCATCTGTACTCCCACTAGAGCCACCCCATATTCCCTTATCTATGATTCTGAAGCTATCCTGCCCCTCAAGGTTGACTTGCCTTCTCTTTGTGTCACTCTAAAAGATCTAATTCCAGATGAAGAGTATAGAGTTGCACAGCTGACTGAACTAGAATTGTTGGATGAACACCATCAGAGAGCTTATGATCATTTGAAAGTCTATCAACAATGGATGTCTCATTAGTATAATAGCAAAGTGAAACTCAGAGACTTTCAGGTGTGTGACCTAGTCCTTCAAGAGAATCCCAAGAATCAATAGCATCATGAAAAGAAGGGTAAGTTCGAACCCAATTGGTTAGGTCCTTTTGTAATTACAACAGTTTATGGTTCCAGGGCTTATCAGTTGCCTACACCTGAAGGAGATCCTTTGGATGAGCCTCTTAACAACATACACCTCAAGAAGTTCTATCCTTGAACTCCCAATGCAAGGGGTTTGTATCTAAAAAAAGAAAAGAGAAAAGTACAAAAAAGTAAAAAAATCAAAAGAAAATTTCAATAAAAGCATGTGGTACAAACCTTGAAACATGTTCCATGTGTATCAAGTTAGCTCCTCTATCTATTAGGATTATTCTAGTGTGTCCATCCATTGTATATATCCATAATAAAATGGCTTGTCAGTCATCATTTCCACCATGTATATATCATAATAAAATGGCCAGTTCATAAGACCATTAACTATATATATCCATAATAAAATCCCATCATAACTTGATCTTTTGTCTTGATCTTCATCCTATTCTTGTTGCATCCTTCTTCATCCATAATAAGTTAGTCCATCACCTAGCTAGGGGCATGTCCTCGACCTAGTTTGGCAAGTGGATCTATGATAGTCATGACTCTTAGAGGACATAATGGAGTATTTTCACCAGACAAGTAGACATAATCAAATGTTCTCACACATTGATATCCTCATGATGAATCATAATCTATGATCTATCTTTCGAAACATGACCATTATCTATACGTCTTGACTATACGTCATCACTTGAACTGATCAATATATCTTACACTATCTTTTGGAAAAAGAAATGTACATTCATGATAGGCATGTTAGACTAGTTTGTTGTAGATTATGCATTCATATCTGGATTTCATTGTTATCATGTCTTCTATGCTATTCCAGGATATCTTTGACATGAGTCCAAAACTCCCATATGTCATTGATTAGAATAGCTGGGATGGGGTGTGATATTTTCTTTGATTTCTGTTTGTGGGATATTTTCTGATGAAATTGAAGGAACAAGTAATTGGGGTGTCTGTGCATAAGTGCCTTCATTAGTTTAATAGTCTTGACAACATACACATCATTTTTTTCTACAAATGCTATTAATGGTGATATGCCACACATACCTTGACTCCAAATATTTGTTCCCCGATGGAGGGGGGAATATTCCTTGTCTATTATGCAAATTAAACTTGGGTCATCTTGGTTTAATTATACCTAGATGCTTGTCAAGTTTTCTATATTAAAATCCATGCAAGAAATGCTCAGGTCATCTAGGTTTAATTATACCATGATGCTTGCATTCCCTTGCAACATAACAAGCTCAATGATGAAAATCAAATTCCAGTTATTATGATGTTCTATAATGTTACATGAAGTTGTGGAGATCCTCATTTCATATTTCATTTTCCATTGCATTTAACCAACTCATGACTTGCATATCAGTGCTCCTTTTATAGGGCTTTGTAGGTTATCTTTCTTATTAGGTCATCTATGCTCCTAGTCCATTCTTCTTGTGTCAGATACATTGTTATTTAAGTTGATGATATTTGGACAACAAAAACATTAAGTTTTCATCTTGCATCTTACTACACTTAATCATTTTGTGTAATTCATTTAGGACATGTATTATCTTCCTTAGGTGTGTTTATTTGTATATTATCCATCTATATTAACATGCCTATTTTTTATTAACTACAGTGATGTTTCATTTTTGTTATCATTTAATCCCATTATGTTTTTTCATGTTGTAGGTTGTTACATTTTACCATATTTAGGTGTGTTTTCATTAATTACATATCATTTACATTACATCATTCATGTATTATCCATTTAATGCATATTCATTTATTATCCATTATAGTTTTCTCATTGTACATATAATCATTTACATCATTGCATTAATACCCAAAAAAGCATTACATAAATAATCATTTAGGACATGCATTCATATAAATATCATCATCATATACTAGATTACTATCCACTATGTATTCATAAGAAAGTAAAACATTTGCATTCTAGAACAAAAATTCTATGCCTATCAAAGTAAATCATCACATCCTGCATATGCCAGTACGCACATGTATATATAATCATCAAAGAAAATCATGATAGAACTGCATCATCATATATAGATAATCCATCATCAAGGTCCATAAAACAATAAAATATCCAAATGTCTAATGATATATCATAAATAACAATGTGTCCAATGTAATGACCATCAGGTCAATAACAAAATGAAACATAATGGTAAAATGATACAAAGAGTGTGTATAAAATGATGTCCTCTATCTATGATCCACTGCCTCTAGACTCAATCTGTCACTGTCTGTGAGATGCAATAAGACCACCTAAACCTGATGCTCCTAACGCATCTCTTGAACCTATGGGTGCTCTAGGAGGGTGTGATGATATACCTTTACTGCCAGTTGGTACCGACCTCTCATAAATAGTTATCCTAACTACAAATGAGATCTCTCTAAAGCTCCCAATCTACTAATCACTGGGAATAGCCTATCTGTATGCATCCCGCTAGTAGGAAATCTCCTTCCTAACCCGTACCATCACATGTAAACTATCTCCATGGGGTCCCAAGTCATTTGTCCTTTATAGCTCCTCTAATAAAGCTTTAGACTCCCCTAGTCACTCTATGGTGTTGTCTCACTCATGCTTGATCATGACATTCTCCCTCTCCAATGTCTCTACCTGTCTCTCCAGTCTAGGGACATGGTCTTCCTGTACCTGTGTCATTGCTAGTCTGACTAGAAATGAATCAATATCTAGGTTCTCCTCCTCTATAGCATCCCTCTATAGGTATGGATCCTATCCACCTATATCCATCCCAGCGTGCTTATCCTATGCATCCACATCTGGCATATGTATATCTTGACCTGTTATATCAAGCATATGCTCATCCTGTATATCATCGTATGCCTGTCCACCCTGTACCACTCTCTCTTGGCCCAGTATGATGTCAGCCTCATCCTTTCCTAGTACCTATCCTACAAGATCTCCCTGTATAGGGATAGCTACTAGTATCTACCCTACTACACCCACTAAAACTTGTAATGGGGCACCTACAGTGCCCTATGCTAGTCCCTATCCCTGTACCTATCTAATTGGAGGTGGCATTAGTCTCTGTCGTGGTACACCTCTACCTCTCATCTGAGGCCTAGCTCTCTCTCCTCTCCCTCTATCTCCACCATCTCCTCCATGCCTACCATCTCCACCATCACCTCTACCTCCTCTCCCTTAGCCTCTCCTATCTCAGCCTAGATGTCTACCTTGGCATCTCTCTGTTGGATCTCTCTCTAGTGGCCTCACCACCAGATCAGTCAAACATGTCACTGGATGATCCCGCATATGCTTCTCTAGATCTGTAGTCATCCCTGGGTCAACAACCCCTTGTCTTGTAGTCTAATTTGCGTAGTCTAATTTTTTTTTTTACACACGTGCAACTCTATGATACATATGCATAGAATCACCAGTTTGCTGCGCAAACATGGTGTATTGTTGCGCATTCATGCGCTGCAACTGTGCCTATGTTTTTCAGCCTCGACAAAAGAAAATTTCTAAATTTTCCTATGGTTCAATCTATCCTAAACATTCTACATATCAAATTCTAACATCCTAAAAATCACAACTTGACAAAGAGGATTGAGTCACCTACCAGCTCTCCCAATTGGGGCAGTCTCTAGAATCATCTAACTCTCTCGAAGTGGTGATCTGATAGCAAGAACAGTATCCTAGTGGCTCTACTCTTCTCTCTCTCAAGCTCTAATCTCCAAATGAAACGTGTGCACAATGAGTCTATTGAGGACCCCTTTGCACTATTTATAGCTTGTGGACCTGACGTGCTTGGTGTGTGGACCCTACCTCCCCTTATTCTTTTGTTTCACCCCATTTTCTTCACGTCCTCCTCAATTTTTTTCAAGAGACTGATTACAAACAAAAAAACAAAAAATAATAATAAAAAAATCATAAATCAATCTCTTGAGGGGGCATGCATAGGTCACTTTCATCTAGGATATTGTCTAGGGTAGTGGCAAAATGCTTGAATTTTTCTTTGAAACAATGCAACACACACATTATTTCAAAGAGGGACAAAATGTATACACTTAAAAATGGCTTCATTAATTAATTAAATATTTATTATTTAATTAATATTTATTTCCTCTATTTATTAAATAGATTATTCAATTTATTTAGTAAATTCAGTTTAGTTTATTCCTCTATCCTAAGTCCTCAAATTAGTCTTATTAAAGTGATTTAATTAAATACACACTCACTAAATATGACTAAGTCCCTAGTCCACCTCATAAACCTAGTCACTTGACACATCACTTTGGCTAAAATAAATAGTTATTAATTAATTAATTATTAATAATTATCCTCACCCACACATGTCCTATTGTTAAGGGCTATGTGGCCTCATAATACTTGGTCTCATGACCACATGTTCTCTCTTAAGCCAAGTCAAGAGATAATCCCTATTCCTAAGGGGCTTCTCAAGCCACCTCTAAGGGTCAAAAGTGACTCATAGGACACTTGTACAAAGAGTCCTCATGAGGAAAAACTCATTCCCTCTTCCTCTCTTTGGTCTTTGTGAGACACTTGACATGTTTCTTTCCCTTCCACCTTCTTCTCTTCCATGTCAATATGAGAGGAACATCATCCCTATTCTTCCTCTCACATTCCAACTACATCCCCCTTTCTCTCAACTCCTTCAACCAAGTCAATCCTAGCCCTAGGATCTTCCACCTTTCATTCTCCACCGTAGGATTGTGCCACCTAGGCTTGGATCCTCCAAAACTCTATAAAAGGAGCCTCATTTTCCCTTTGTGATCTAATAGTGAATAGGAAATCAAGCTTTCAAGCAATCAAGCAATCAAGCATTTCAAGAGGATTCAAGTATAATCAAGCCATTTTCATATCACTTGCATCTCATTCACCATATTTGCATAATTAAGCTTTAGTTTTGCATATAATTCACTCAATCTCAACACTTTGGTGTCATCTTGGGCAAGGAGCTTCAAATTGGAAATCTAAGAGCTCAACATATCCAAGAAATCAAATCTAGGAGGGCAATGGAGACAAGCTACATGGTAGGTCAATGTAAAACCTTGTTTTAGCTTTATTTTTAGTGTACTCTTCATTGTTGTTTGCTAATTAGTTTGATTTATTAAAATTAGAATAGTTAATTTATCATTTAGAGTAGTTAGACATCTAATTTGCATAGAGATATTTCTCTCTCAAGATCTAGGGAGACAAAAAATTTTTTTCCTTCCTCACAATATAGAGTTATTGTTAGGAATAGTCCCAAGAGATAACTAAGAGAGGGGGGGGACTGGGGTGAATCCGTTATCTAAAAGTTTTAATTCTTTATCCAATTAAGTATACTTAAACATAAAGCATAAACACAATGAAAGAACACTTGAACATAACACCAATATTTTGGTTACGGGCAAACCCAAATAAGTAAAAACCTTGGTGGGAATTGACACCCACTAATATTCTGCACTACTGTATAATGATCCTTGTTAGAAGATCCTTAACCTTGTTAGGAGTTTCTTTACAATATATTTAATATAGTATACCTAGTCAAGGGTCAGACCCTATGAGGAGTCTTTTATAATTAACCCTATTAGGGGTGAGGATGCACTGTCCGAGAGCACACTGCTCAAAGGGGTGAAGGCTAAAGTCTTCTATTTAATAGATACAGACTATATCTAGATCTTGGTGAGCTATGCTTTGACCTAATGTATGGATCAGTTCCAATGTATAGCACAAATACTTTACTTTTTTACATAGACCTTCTTCTGATGGCTCAATAGTTTGCACACTCTGCTATGCTCTTCACAAACTATAAACTACACTCAAGCAATCACAAATGACTGTCTATAAATATCTTTCCTCTAAATGATATAGTCAAGTTGGCCTATTAGAACCACCTTGAAATCATATTAGAGAAGCCATAATAAACTCCAATAATAATTCAGTTAGCTCTATTAAGCACGCAATACATTCTGGGACCTGTCCAATAAGATAATTATAGACATACACTACACACTATCAACTGTACCAAAACAACTGGATCTTTCTCCTCATGCTAAATTATCTCATATGCTCTTTAAAAAACCTTCCTAACTCTTATCCATGCTCTAATCCAAGGGTGCATACCGAAATGATAGGTGCAACACCAAAACCAATATAATCTCTATCGGCTCTTCTGAATAAACACAGGAAACTACTACTGGTGAATAGCAATTGCATACATTCACTTGTACTAATCATCAGACTCTACATCCTTGAATATAAAATCACTAAAATATCTTCATCACATATCTAAATGCACAAGGCTCCATGATAACTACATGGACAATCATACACAGAACACTGCATGTTACTTTGTTAGGAGCACTGCTGATATAAGCTTCTATATAACTATTTGTACTGATAGTTAACCTCTATGACCATGATATCATGATGATAACATGTCCATGTCATATATACTGAAATCTTACTGCATAAGTTTTCCATGCATGCTACTTACCATATGTTGTCATCAATGAGAAACATATAGTTAGCACTGGCTTGCTAGAAAATCTCCAACAATCTCCCCCTTTGGCATTGATGACAACATATGGAATGAAAAACTTGATCAATCCAAATGAAAATTTCTTTTATAAAATTCTCCATTTCCTCTTCAAAACTCCCCCAAGGATTAATCCTTAATCTGCTACAATATTCTTCAACATTCTCCATTTCCTCAACTAAACCGCTTCCATAACTCAATACTACTCCCCCTTAGTATATTACTCCTTTTTTCTTTTGTTTTTCATGACTATTTATTACTCCCCCTTTGACATCAATGGAAAAGGGTGCCAAATAGTTTAAGCACCAGTACTACTCCTGACTTAGAGTAGTCAACCATCCATCAATCCCTAGGGACTAATGCTCTTTCTTCTTTCTTCTAAGTAGAATCAGGGAAGGGAATTATTCCCAACTTCTCCTTGAGATACTCAAAAGTATCCTTTGACAAGGGCTTTGTGAATATGTTTGCTAGCTAATCTTTAGTACTCACATAGTCCAACTTAGCTTCTTTTTTTTCTACTTTCTCTCTTAGGGAGTGATACTTGATCTCAATGTGTTTTGTCTTTGCATGCATCACAGGATTCTTCAACATGTTAATAGTGCTAGTGTTATCATAGTGAATAACAATGGGATAATCAATCTGAATTCCAAAATCTTTTATCATCTTCTTGATCCAAAAAATTGTAAAATAATTCAGGGCTACTGCAACATACTCCGCTTCTTTTGTTGACTGAGAAATGCAATTTTTTTTCTTGCTTGTCCAAGTGTCAAGTCTGTCACCAAGAAACACTTCTCCACCTGATGTACTCTTTTTGTCATCAACACATCCTGCCTAATCTGCATCAGTATACACATGAAGATCAACATTATCTAAATTAGGATACCATAGACCATAGTCTAAAGTGCCTTGCAAGTATTTGAATATCCTTTTTATTGCCATGAGGTGACTTTGTTTAGGTTCTGTAGAAAATCTTCCAACTATGCCAACTGCATTGGAAATATCAGGTCTAGTTTGAGTAAGATAAATGAGTTTTCCAATCATAGACTTGTACAATATTATATCTACTACTGGTGAGTCATCTTCTTTTGTAAGCTTGCATCCAGTTATCATAGGTGTCCCTACTAGCTTGCAATCATCCATATTGAATTTATTCAATATCTCTTTCACATACTTGGAATGATTAATGAAAATACCTTTTTCTGTCTGCTGCACATTCAATCCCAAAAAGTACTTGATAGGTCCAATCATGCTCATCTCAAATTCACTCTGCATCTCCTTAGCAAATTCAACACTAAGTTTGTCATTACCTCCAAAGATAATGTCATCAATAAATATAGCTACAAGTAGTAGTCCTTGAGATGTCTCTCTTATGAATAGGTTACAATCTGCTACTCCTTTCTTGAATCCAATCTTGGTTAAATATCCATTAAGTCTCTCATACCTATAGAAATTGATGAAATATCAGATTCAACTCCAAGATCTAGCTACATGCAATAAACCTGTCACAAAGAATGAAGCAAAACTATAGAAAAAAGAAAACCCTCTTGTGCTAAAAAATGTCAGAGCTCAAAATGTATTAAGAGAGAATGAAAGAAATAATTACAAAAGCAGCTTATAAGGATAGAAACCCTAAAGCCCAAAAAGCTAGGTTGTGTAATAATAATTAATAGAAATATTAATTATTATGCACCTAAAAAAGATAGCTTAAGTGAAAAAGAATAATAGAGGACTTAAGTAATTAAACCGAAATGATTTAATTATAAATTCAAATATATCTATTACTCTAACAACGCCCCTTAAGCATAGCTCAAGAGGAAGCTAACCTAGCATAGCTAAGAAAGCAGAAAAGAATGGGTCCTGGCAACAAGGCCTGATCATGTACCCAGTACAAGGAAATCTCTATAAACCAGAGTAAAGGAGAAAACCTAGTGGGAAAAACTCCTCTCCAAAAAGAGATGTAAAAGCAAGCAAAGACAAAAAGAATGACTTCAAGAGACTCTCTCAAAGCCATAAGTACAATGCGTGCTACCAACCCCCCCATGAAAGAGGGTCGAGGATCCAAAGCCCCCCCAAAATGAAAGAACCCCTAGATCAATGAACAAATCACTGTGACTCCAATGCAAAGGAGTGAAAGACAGTGGACACTGTAGAGGGAACCTCAAAAGATGAGGTGTCACTGGAAGGCCGAGCTGATGCTCAAAGGAGTAGACATGAGGATCCTGAAAGGGAATCCCCAATGTAAGTGGTATGACAGGCATGCTGACACTGTCATCAAAGAGGAGATGAATGTCCTCTATAGAATCCTCAACAACAGCACTTGGTGGCTCGATGAATGGAGCTAGAGGATCAGGCAGTGCTGAAGAAGAAACTTTCTGAACAGAAAAGAGCTCAATAGGAGGTGGCATGATAGTCACAATAGTCATCTCAGGAACCACATAGAGGTTCAAGCAACCTAACTGTACCACATGATGATCTCTCAAAGGAGGAGAGTCATGCTCTAGCAAAGGTGGACCAAAGTGTGAAAAGGAGTAGAGACGGGTGGAATGATCAACTGTCCCTATAGCAACAATACCTCCTATCATACTATCCCAGATGAAAATTGAACATGGAGTGAACTCAACTATCTTCCCTGATCCACTATGAGTAATTTGATAAACTGAGAGAAGGTTTGTAGATAGAGATGGAACATACAACACATCATTGAATGTGCCATCTTGAATGCATATAGTGCCTTTCCCACAGACTGTCATAACAGTGTTATTCCCAATGATAATATGGGGAATAGGAGAATCTTCAAAAGAAGAGAAGATCTCCTGAGAAGATGCCATATGGTGAGAAGCACCTGAATCTAGTATCTAAGGGACCTATGAAGGGGATGCAACAAAAGCCTGTAATGCATGACCCTTTCCAAGATCCTATCCAGCTATAGAATATATAGAGGAAGACTGATAATCAGACCCCTGTGAGCTAGAAGAGGATGGAGAGGAAAGATTTCTCTTCTGAAGAAGAGCTTGAAAATTTTCTATCTATTTCTTGTAACCATCAAACTTCTTCTGATAGAAAAGTGACTCATCATGTGTTCCCTTCTGACAATAGGAACAAGTGGGGCTCTCAGTCTTCTGTTTCTCCTTCTTAGAAGAAGATGGTGGGCCAGTAGAGTGTTGAGAAGAGGAATCAGATATCTGCTTTTGCTTCTGCTTCTGAGAATCCTGAGGTGTCTTGGCAAGCAATGCCTATGACTATGAACCTGTAAGTGAATCCATCTGAGTGATCTTGGACTGCTCACGAGTCAACCTGTCATAGAAAGTCTCAAAAGAGGGCATAACATGTCTGGTACCCAAAGCATTCATGGTGGAGTAGAAAGTGGAAGAAAATATTTGATACTATCCTCGCAACTTTGAGAGTATCAGATAGATACACTCATCATCTATCTTGATTTTCCCACATCCCTGCAAAACTATACGCAGAGACTTGAACTTCATCAAGAAGTCCTCTATAGTGGGGAAATTAGGTGTCAAAGAGGTCAACTCTACATCAAGCTGAAGCTTTTGAAATTCGTTCACTATACCAAAAAAGGTTGAAAACTTTCCCCAAATAGCCCTATGAGTGGTCAAACCTTCCAGGTGAAACAAGAGACTGTCAGAGATGTTCAGTGCAATCAAACCCATGGCTTCATCCATTTTATTTATATGCTGAAGAATCTCAAAGGGACACTGCAGGATAGGTTGGTTCTCATCTAGACATGACCATAAGCCACATGACATAAGAAGCCTGGTCATGTGTGCTTTCCAGGTATGATAATTATGTGGTGTCAGTCAGGCCACAGAGGGATCCGACATTGAGAGAAGAAGAAGACAAAAGTAGAAGGGTCTTTTTTGAAGTAAATTATAGAAAGGAAAAACACCCCCCCATAATGTATAAATCAAATCCCCGTACAAAAAATAACTAAAAGCACAAAAAATGAGGAGAAAACATGGACTCCAAATGTAGAGGAGGAAAATAGAAGCCTTTACTTTGACGCCAAAAAAGAGAGCACAAACAGCTAAATCAAAAAATCAAACTAGCACCATCACGTCTAGCTCGAAAAGACCTTTCTGACGGTATATCATATGTCAATTTTTGAGTCCGTATGAGTCCTAAAGGAGCAAAAATGCCCAACCTTAGCAGTGACATCAGCTTGCATCACCAAGACATCAGTCAACTGCCATACGGCCGTCAAAATTAGATTAGGTGAAAAACTAATCTCCCAAGAACACCTGCATGCATAACCCTATCACATGGAAGAAGCAAAGAATAGAGAGCAAGAAAATCATGGAGGCCAAGCGGAGGCTGGGCGGAGGTCGGGCGGTGGCTAGGTGCCAGTGGCGATCGAGTGGAGGCTGGGTGGTGGCTAGGTGGTGATCGAGCAGAGGCTGGGCATTGGTGGTGTGCTGGTGCAACAACTGGTGGTGGTGGCCCTTTGGTGGTGCGTGGGTGGCGCGATTTTAAATAACTGCAGGCATTTATTTTAAACGTCGAAAATCATTAAAAAATGAGTTTTTTAAAATAAAAATTGATTTTTTTTCTCGTTTTGCATGTTGTATGGCCTGGAGAGAAAAAAATATTTTTCCAAAAGCTCCAGTGTCCAAAAAAGTTGAATTTTATATGGATTTTGGGTATTTCGGGCCTTTTGGATGCAACCGTGAGGTCAATTTTTGCCCAAGGCGCTTCAAAAAATTGCAACCCCCCAGATCCAATATAAAAAACAACAGAAAACCCTAGAAAGAAAGGGCTTGATCCACAACTCCAAAAAAACATGAACAAGCTACAGCAGCAAGGCTCTGATACCATGTAGAAACTGATGAAATATCAGATTCAACTCCAAGATCCAGCTACATGCAATAAACCTATCACAAAGAATGAAACCTATGGAAAAAGGAAAACCCTCTTGTGCTCAAAAATGTCAGAGCTCAAAATGTATTAAGAGAGAATGAAAGAAATAATTACAAAAGTGGCTTATAAGGATAGAAACCCTAAAGCCCAAAAAGCTAGGTTGTGCAATAATAATTAATAGAAATATTAATTATTATGCACCTAAAAGAGATAGCTTAAGTGAAAAAGAATAATAGAGAACTTAAGTAATTAAGCCAAAATGATTTAATTATAAAGTCAAATATATCTATTACTCTAACAATACCAAGCTCTAGGGGCTTGCTTAAATCCATAGAGGGCTTTCTTCAATCTACATACCGTATCAGTTCTGTCTAATAGGTTAAATCCTTCTGGCTGATCAATATATACTTCTTTTAATTCACCATTCAGGAATGCTGACTTAACATCCATCTGATAAATTTTGAAGTTTTTGAATGTTGCAAAAACTAAAAACAACTTAATAGCTTCTAACCTTCTTACTAGTGCACAAGTGTCTGAATAATCAATACCTTCTCTTTGTGCATATCCCTTACATACCAATATTGCTTTATTCCTCACTATTGTACCATCTTCATTCATCTTGTTTCTAAATATCCACTTTGTTCCAATCACATTTTTATTGCTAGGTCTTGGGACCAATTCCCAAGTATCATTTTTTATTATCTGATCTAGTTCTTCTTTCATAGCATCATGCCAATTTGAATCATTGCATGCATCTTCAACACTTAAGGGTTCAATCTAAGATAGTAAACATACCACCTCATTTCTTGCAAAAATCTTTTCTTTTGATCTTGTTGTGAATTTTCCGCTTTGATCTCCAGTGATGTCATCCTTAGAATGATATCTAGATGTAAACTTTGGAGCTTTGGGTGATATTGTCTTATCTTCTTTAGGAGTTTCTTCTTCACTTGTCTCAGGTTCATTGAATAACACATCAATACTATCAAACATTTCTTCAATAACTATCACTAGTGGAGGGTCTAGGTTCTTCTTTAATCATGGGTGAGTAATCATGATATATTTCTCAAACCATAAAATTTTCATCAATCTTAACATGAGCATTTTCAATGATATTTCTCAATCTTAAATTGAAACATCTATAAGCTTTACTTTTATTAGAGTAACCAAGGAAAATACCTTCATCACTTCTTGCATCAAACTTGCCTACTACATCATCTCTCTTGATGTAGCACTTGCTTCCAAAGATTCTAAAGTATTTTATTGTGGGAACATTACCAAACCATAGCTCATATGGTGTTTTATCTACGCCAGGCCTCAATTGAATTCTATTGATGGTATAGACTTCTGTATTGACTTCATCTCTCCAATAGGTGTGTGCAACTTTTCCTTCAATCATGATGGTGCACGATGTATCAAGGATGATCCTATTCCTTCTCTCTACAATTCCATTCTATTGAGGGGTTCTAGGTGCACTCAACTGCCTCTTGATGCCATGTTCTTTGTAGTACTCATAGAATCTGTCAGAGGTGAATTCTCCTCCTCTATCTAATCTCAAACATTTTATCTTTATTCCAGATTCATTCTCAACCTTATCTTTGAATATTTTGAACTTCTCAAATGCTTCTGACTTGTCTTTCAAGAACACAACCCACATCATTCTAGTATAGTCATCAACAAAAAAAATGAAATACCTTTCACCATAGTATGATCTTGTTTGAGTTGGACCACTTAGGTCTGTATGAGTCAGATCCAACTTATTTTCTACTAAATTATGCTTTCTCCTAAATGAGTTTCTTACATGCTTTCCCATCACACATTCCCTGCATATAGTATCAATTGGATTGTCTATGCTAGGTAGATCTCTTATTGCCTTTACATTTCTTATCTTAACTATGTTATCAAAATTGATATGACATAGTCTTTTATGCCACAACCAGCTGTCATCTACTTTAGCACCAAAACAACTTACTTCTGGATTAAGCTAAAAAACATTACCTTTAGTCTTTGATCCTGATGCAATTATTTCTCCATCTTTGTTGTTAATGATGCACTTGTTTCCATTGAATTCCAATCTATAACCTTTGTCAAGTAACTTCCAAACACTTAGTAGGTTATGTTTCAAACCATCAACATAAAGAACATCATCAGTACTATTCTTTCCATCCAAGGTGATGGCTTCTCTACCAACAATTGGCTTAGGAGTGTTATCTCCAAATCTAACCATGCCACCATTTTATTTTTCTAGATGAACAAATCTATCTTTATCACCTGTCATGTGATATGAACAACCACTATCTATAATCCAGTTTGTCCTTATATAAGCTTGTGAAATCAATGCTAGCTCTTGTTCCTATTTCTCATCTTCATGATCTGTCTCATTGTTCATTTTCTCTATAATAGCAATAAATCCAATTTATTTTTCATCTGAATCATCATCTGAAACTCCATCTCCAACATAGTAACATTCCTTAGAGTATTTAGGCTTGTAGTCATTTTTGAACTTTCTAGCTCTTGTAGGACACTTAGATGCAAAGTGACCAATCTTATTACATGAAAAGCATTTAAATGGTAATTGACCTTCATATTTTCCTTTTCCTTTCTTTTCTATTTTGGAAATCATAGCAATGAAATCATATAGTGTTTTCTCTTCATCATCATCATCATAATTACAAGAAGTGTTTGCAGATTTCTTACCATGGACTGTTGCTTTGAAGACTGTCTCACTTTTAGGTTCGGTCTTCAATCTTGAAATCTCAAAAGCTAAGATTTTGCTGATCAAGATCTCTCTCTTGAAATTTGATGTAAGCTGCATGGTCTCATCTAGGATGTTGATCTTGTTTTCATATTTTGGAATGAGAGTAGTCATCAATTTGTCCATAATATCTTCCTCTGAGATCTCTCCACCATTGTTCCTGATTCCAACAACTGCTTCATTGATCCTTTGATTGTAAACTCTGATGTTTTCTTCAGGTATCATCTCTAATGCATTGTATCTTTTCTTCCATGTTTTTTTGTGCTCATCCTTTTCTTTTTTGTCTTCTTCAAATATGTCTTCTAGGTACTTCCATATTTTATGTGGTGTATCTACTTTCTTTATTTCTAAAAACTCACTATCTGATAGGGCACTAATAAGGGCTTCATTTTCTATTGCATTCTGATGAAACAATTATTTTTTCTTTTTAGTAGCATCATCCTTTTCAAGGTCTTCTAAAGTAGGAATCTTGACTGCTTTGATAGTTACATCAAAAAATTCAAAAGAAATGCATTGCAAATGAGTCACCGTCTTGTTCTTCCAATCAAGATAATTCTCTCCATCAAACTTAGGAATTTCTTTTCTGAAGAATGCCATCTGATCAACCTCAAGCTACTAAACATTCTCTCTGAGGCACTTGGCTCTGATACCAATTGTTAGGAATAGTCTCAAGAGATAACTAAGAGGAGGGGGTGAATCAGTTATCTACAAGTTTCAATTATTTATCCAATTAAGTATACTTAAACATAAATCATAAACACAATGAAAGAACACTTGAACACAACACCAATATTTTGGTTATAGGGAGACCCAAATAGGTAAAAACCCTGGTGGGAATTGACACCCACTAATATTCTACACTAGTGTATAATGATCCTTGTTAGAAGATCCTTAACCCTATTAGGAGTTTCTTTACAATATATTTAGTACAGTAGACCTAGTCAAGAGTCAGACCCTATTAGGATTCTTTTATAATTAACTCTGTTAGGGGTGAGGTTGCACTATCCAAGAGCACACTACTCAAAGGGGTAAAGGATACAACCTTTTGTTTAACAGATACACACTATATCTGGATCTTGGTGAACTGTGCTTTGGCCTATTATCAAGATTAGTTCCAATGTATAACACAAATACTTTACTTGGTCACATAGAACTTCTTCTGATGGCTCAACACTTCGTACACTCTGTTATGCTCTTCACAAACTATAAACCACACTCAAGCAATAAAAAATGACTGCATATAAATATCTTTCCTCCAAATGATATAATTAAGTTAGCCTATTAGAACCACCTTGAAATCATATTAGAGAAGCCATAATAAAATCCAATAATAATTTAGTCAGCTCTATTAAGCATGCAACACATTATGGGATTTGTCCAATAAGATAATTGTAAACACATGCTACACATTATCGGCTCTACCAAAACAACTGGATCTTTCTCCTCAAGCTGAATTATCTCATGCACTCTTAACTGAACCTTCCTAACTCTTCTCCAAGCTCTAATCCAAGGTTCCATACTAAAATGATAGGCGCAACACTAGAACCAATATAATCTATGTCGTTTCTTCTGAATAAACACAAGAAACTGCTACTAGTGAATATGATTGTATAACTTCACTTCTACTAATCATCAGACTTTGTGTCCATGAATGTAACATCACTAAAATGTCTTCATTACATATCCAAATGTGCAAGGCTCCATGATAACTATATACAAGCTGCTATATAACTATCTGTACTAATAGTTAACCTTTGTGCCCATGATATCATGTTGATAACATGTCCATGCTATATATATTGAAATATTACTACATAAGTCTTCCACACATGCTACTTACCATATATTTTCATCAATTACAAACATACAGTTAACACTGGCTTGCTAGAAAATCTCCAATAGTTAGGAGATTTGATGCGCTCAAGATGAGTAAATGGATGATAGGATAACTTGATTGATGTTAGATGATCAATTAGATGATTTGACTTATTGATATTTGATATGAGATGATTAGATGTTTTGATGATATGGGTTTGATTGGATGTTGTCATGATGCAAAATTATGGACTGGAGAAGAGAAGGATCATCATCTAGTGTAGGTGCAGATATAGATATAAGTGATGGATAGAATTAGGTTGCCCCTAGTTAATCAGCATAATTGAATATTGATTATATCCTTGATGTAGCACAAATAATTTGTTGGATCATGCATTTGATGATGTATCTTGATGATATTGATGTGCCTTTGATGATTCTAATTGAGCATGATTTTTGATGATGGATACCTTAGACATTGATGATGTTGGTCAAGACTTTGATTATATTGATGGACATTTGATGATGTAGATTTCAAGACATTTGATGATGTACCATTGATGATATCATTGATCATTTTATGTATCTTGATTTGGTCTTTTGATGATGATAACTCTACCCTCTTTAGCTTTCCTTACATATATTGAGAAAAAGGATCCACCCATGCAAACTAACATGCAATTTATCTATATGGAAGCAGCTAGTTGTCACTATTCAGAATTTGGAAACTTATTTTCATCATCGGGCTTTTGGAACATGAAATTGGTACAACCCTCACTGGTTAGATTTTAAACTATGATGATATGAATACCACTTTCCTTGGATTTTAATATTGCAAGTAAAACAAACAAATAATTGATCCCTTTAATATAAAAATGTCCTCAATTATTCTTTGATTATCATGTCATTATACAGATTTGCATACTAGTATGAATCAACCTAACAAGCACTCAAGAATAAATCAAGAAAATATCATGTCTTCATCCCTTCTCATCTAGTCAAAGACTTCATCTATTCACTAAAAAGACATGATTCCAAAAATTGAGTACCACTTTTAACATCTTTGCTTTCATTTTTAGATCCATATTTGAAAAACTTCATCCACTTTGATCCTTAGTTATGTTTTTAATCCTTTTTAGATTTTGATTTGATTTGATTAAGCTTTTTAGATTTTGATTTGATTTTTCATATATTTTTTTATTAGATCAAGTGTTTGGATGTTTGAAATGGAATATTGATCAATAAGTTCAGGTGTAGCAATTTTTCAATTTTGATGTGATGATTTTGAGATAACTTGTGTCTATTTTGATAAGCTCATTCAATTTGGATTGGTGCCCCTGGTTTGATTTAGAAAACATCATGATTTGTTGGGCAATGTAAATTTTGAGTGTTTACTTCAGATTTTACAATTTTTTTACTTTTTAGATATTTTTAATGTTTTTGAATTTTAGAGATATTTTATTTTTTTGGATTATTTGAGGAACATTTTCACCTTTTCTTTAGATTTTTTGAGATTTACTTGTTCTCAAACAAGATCACATTTAATTTTCCCCAATGTCTAGCAAGGTATAGGACATGAAAGATGGATTTGTAAACTGATGGATGTTGGATGAATAGGCCATGATGGATGAAACAAGTGAATGCAACCTATAGGACCATCTCCTCAAGATTATCCAAGCTAGGGAAAAATAATATCTCAATATAGGCCAATGATTTGGTGTTGGATAGCATATGGAATAATGACCTGGTGTCATGACAATGGTCCAAAGGAGTGGACATATCAAGAGACTTTTAATAATATTTTTTTCATTTCTTTCATTCTTCATTTGGATCAAGATCAAGGGATCAATGTGGATAGGATCAAATAATCATGATAAAGGAGTGATGGAGGCTATGAGTAGATGGTTTGGGATTATGGAAATTATGCTTAGGAATAATGAAGCTAGATTTAGGATTAAAAAAATCATGATAGGGTAGCATGAATGCAACAAGTGAATAGGCTAATGGATAGGATAATGCATGTCAAGATACTTAATGCTAATGGATATGTTCAACCTTGTCAAGATCAAAGGTGAAAGATGGAATACGAATGCAAGTGAGATAAATGGTAGAAAGATGGAGGATATGATGGATGGAACTTGCCCCCAAGTATAGAGTGCAAGAGAGAGGAATTACGCATGATGCTTTTTTACCAGGTTTTCATCACGGTACTTGTCCAAGATGCCACAATAATTGGTTTTCATCAGAAGATAGATTTATTTTTCTTTTCTTTCTTTTTTTAAATTTTTTTTTACTTTTGGGTGGACTCGTGCCTCATGCTCTTTGTATATGCCTTGAAAGGTATGATATGACATGCCAAGGCCACTGAAAGGTATGCTCAAAGATGTTGATAGGGTGATGGAAATGTGATATGGTGGTTAAGGTAGAGGGTGGATAAAGATTTATGCGATGGATTGGATAAGGGAAATGGGAGGATAATTAATAAGAGGATAATAAGTCTTTCTGTGTGTGGGTGTGAAGAAGGGAATGGCA
The DNA here is from genome assembly GCA_027943335.1 of Chamaecyparis obtusa. Classification (NCBI taxonomy): domain Eukaryota; kingdom Viridiplantae; phylum Streptophyta; class Pinopsida; order Cupressales; family Cupressaceae; genus Chamaecyparis; species Chamaecyparis obtusa. Next base: position 75,279 of record BSBK01000829.1, on the reverse strand, counting down.
AGATAATGAATAGAAGGATAAGAAATATTGTCAAGATCAACATCAATACACACCTTCAAGGATAGTGAAATAATGGAGGAAAAATGGGTGAGATAGCTTCAGATTTTGATGTAAGAGAGGATATGGATCTTGGGACACAAGGACCCAAAATGGATGGATAAGATAGAATATTTTTGGGAGAATGTGAAGTGGAATCCTTTGAAATCTTGAATGTCAAGTTTGATTTTTCTTTCATGTGTAAGTCCTTTAAAAGTGACTTGGGAATCCATACTTTCTAAATGATTTTTATTTCCTTTTGGATTCTTTAGAATGTATTTCTTCAATGAGGGATTTAGGAACCCACACTTTCTTTGATTTTTCTTTCTTCTTGATGGACCTTTTTGGTCTCTTGAATATCTCTTTTTTCCTTGCATTCACACGTCGATTAGATGGGACATGGTGCTCTTCATACATAAGTGGATTCTTGATTTTTTGATTCTTATGTTACACATGCAAATTTATTCCAAAAGACTTGGTATTGGTGGATGAATAAGGTTGATATGGATGGTTCATATGGATGGGTGCTTGGTTTCTCAAGTATGTATGTCATTGTTGATCTTGATAGGATATAGGGTAAGTGGATTGTGGGCTAGAGATGGTAGGAAAGGTTGATGGAGGGATATAGGGACCCAATATGGATTTGGAGGATGTATAAGGTTTCAAATTTGGGATATAGGGACCAAGGATGGATTTGGAGGATGGATAACATTTCAACTTTGGGATATAGGCACCAAGGATGGATTTGGAGGATGTAGAAGGATGATGGTTATGTGAAAATGGAGATAAATGGGATGTGGGAGGGATATCAACATCTTTATTTTGAGCTTCATGGCCAAGGCTTTCATATTTTGGATTTATCTTTGTACCAATAGGATTATGAGTAGCTTTGATAGGATAAATTGAACTTTGGGGGGATTTATTATTATGCAAAGAATTAGGAATAATGGGATAATTTTGGGGTAGATATGGATATTTGGATGTATTTGTGTTTCTCAAAAAGTTGTGATGCAATGAATATTGTTGAGATGGGACTAATTCCTCTTGATTTCCTTGATCAAATATGAGATTCTCTTGATAATTTGAAATAGGTTCATCATCAAAGATTGGATTACCATTAATATGTTATTGATCAAAGATAGGGTTTTTATGATATTCTTTTTTATCAAATTTTGAATTATCAAAGATATGGCATTCATGATGTTTTTCTTGATCAAAGATATAATTAATGTGAGATTTTGGAATAGCCCTTTTGTCTGAATAATATGTAGATGTGGATGTAATATTAGGGTCATAGAGGTAAGAAAACAATATTCTTAATGATAATTGGTTAGATGATGTTTCCATTTCTTTTTCCATTTCTTGAATTCTTGTGAATAGAATATTCTTTTGAATTTTTGTTATTAATTGATTTTTGGATCTTAATGGATGTTTTCTTTCTTTAATCATAGACCTTCAAGCATAACACAATGATTTTATCAATTATAACAAGAAATTCTTCCAAGCAATATGCCTAAGGTAAAATTTGGCTTTTAAATGGCTCTAATGAGGTAGGATTTCTAATTTATCAAGGTTTGGTATGGATTCCATTCAAAAAAATATCAAGTTTCATCCCCCAAAAATAAGGGGCTTCCCACCACCAGTATGTCAGAGTTTTGTGCAATCGCAAAGGACTACTAGAGGAAGTTCGAGACTTAATATCCTTTTGTCATTCACCCCATTAAGGATGCATGTATTTAATTTTATAGTGGGTTGGATTTTTGTGACAAAGGAAATTGTATTCCACTTTGGGCTATCCCTCTCACCGGCCTCATTAAGGAAAATCTTGGGAGGCGAGCCCATTAAAGATCTAGCATGTTCATATGTAAACTAATAAAATGGATTTAAGAGATAGGTTTTGGGAGTTTGATTCACCAAAACGTGAAGAGAATATCCCTATCTATTTGTATTTCCCAAGAACTATTAACAATGTTCAATTTCCAAAACCCACTAACTAATGTGAATTGAGTATTTCTACTCTCCTCCACAAACAAGGGGTTTTTTTATTAAACGCTTGATTTTATCCTTTTTACCTATCTTTTAATCAAGGAATTGATAAGTTTGGAACTTTGATCCACTTAAAAAGTGAAGATCATAAGCCTATTATCAATTCCTCAAACAATAATAGGTTACTACAATTACTAGAATTTAGCACAAATCACAAAGCCACAATTTAAAGAAAAATTGAACAAGTTTGAGGCTAACCTCAATTTTGTAGCCAGCAAAGGCTAGGGGCATTTTTTGAGAGTTTTTGTCATTAGATTACTCACCTAGTGGTGATCATTCCTTCCTTTTTGCCTCCTTTCCAACAAGTTAGTCAACACAAACATGAAAAATGAAGAAAAACATGAACAAATTCAAATATAAGCCTTATTTATCAATTTTGATAGATTTCAATTAAGGCAAATAAATCCAATTTAATGAAACAAAATTTGATTAGTAATCTTCTAAAAATTTCAAATAACATTCATATACCTGAATTTCTTGTTGTAAATTTTTGAAAACTAGCTTGATGTTGGCTATATTCTCCTTTTTAATCTGTTTGGCCAATGCTTTCCCTTTGAGGTTAAATCTAGTCTCTAGATTTTTAACTTTTTTTATGACCAGTCATCTTTGCTACATAAAGGTGCACAACTTTTCTATGGAAGCATTGATTTAGACCTCAAATGCATTGCAAGAAGTAGTGTATGCACTACAAAAACTGGTAAAAGCATTGTAGAACCTGAAAAATAGAAAAAAATACAAGGATTTGCAAGAAAAATGTACTTTCTCTTAATTGAAAATTAATGAGGCCTAAGGCTCGATGGTGGGAACCATTTTTTTGTTCTATAAGAAGCACCTTCATAGGGTTAGTATTGTTAATAAATCAAAATAACAACTAAATTACCACAAATAGCAATCTAATTAAGCAATGTAAAGGACAATTGAGCACTCTATGGCTCTCTAATTAGATTTGCCAATGCAAAGCTCTCAACAAGCTTCCATTAGTGATAACCCTAATACGAGAATGACTGATAAAAAAATCTAAAAAATTATGCCTATTTAGCTCTAAATTTGCCTTTTCTAGCTATACATTGCAAGATGTTTAATGCTATTCTCAAATTTGTGGATGATTATTACTTGAATTATGCCTTGTTTTTATAGATTTTGGCAAGTGTAGGGGGTAGAGTTAAGCTGATCATGGTTTGATTAGGGTTAAGTCCATGGTTCCACCTATGGAGACCGTTTAAATATTTTGTCCTCAAAGCTTGGGACAAGAGGAGAAAATGGGTGGACAAGATTATTTCTCCTTATATGTGATGGAGATTTAATGTGAGCTTGATCCTTGTGAGCTTGGTTATCAAATCCTATTGGTTGATACATTTTCCTCCCATTTGGTGGTTATGGAGAAATTAGTATTTATTAATTGAATTTATTTTATATGTTTAGCCATGTGTACCCCTTAAATGGGTTGATTTGATTAAAAATGAACTATGTAATTAATTAGATTAATTGCACAATTTATTGATTTCATTTGATTTATTTATTTTAAATTGATTTAATGACTTTTGATTTTTCAATTAAATTGGATTATGGCTTGATTGCAATTTAGCTTTGATTTTAGTTTGATTTGATTTTATTTCTTTGATTTTTCCTTGGTTTCCCACATGATTTATGTTGTCCATTTTTAGGTCATGACAATTGACTAGTGAACCTAAGCAGAAGGCTAGGAAGAGCTAAACAGTGTTGAGGTGATTTCTTGAAGGGATTTTTGAGAAGATAAGAGATGGAGATGGTAATGAAGGTCAGTCAGTATATTAACATATGAGCATATTGGATCTATATTTGCAAAGCGAGTTGTATATTTCATATCATAACCTACTATTACTTTCTAACCATTGTATCAGTTAAAATCCTTTAATCAAGGTTGACCTAACAGTCATTTTGTAAACCCTTTTATCAAGGTGACATTCTAATGGAATGTTATTAAGCCCTCTAACTAGGCCACTCCGAACAGGGTGATTAAATCCTTTAACAAGGTCACACCTAATAGTACATATTGTAACCTTTAACAAGGTTGGCTTCTCATAGAGCTTACTTTAGAAGAGTTAAAATTTGGTAGCATGTTATTGGTGGTTTTTCCCATTATGGCTTTCCATGTTAAATCCTAGTGTCATACTTGTGTTAATGTTATTTGATGGGATATGTTGTTAAAATTTTTATATTCTTTAGGTTAATTACTTTTGGACAATGGACTGCAAGTTTTATGTTATTGATATATTCTATAGAGACCAAGTGAATTACTGAATAGATCTAAGTTTGTTGAAGTGTTAAAATTAGAACTGGTACATCTAGACCTAAGGATAACTAATTCACCTCCCCCTCTCAGTTATTCTAAAATCATTTGAACAATTGGTATCAGAGCTTGTGGTTCCTGTAAGAAGAAATTTAAAAGGTACTTGAAGCTAATTATGAAGATGTACAAAAAGGAGGTACCAAAGCTGAACAAGGAGAACTTCCTTGCATGGTAGAGTTTGATGAAATTTCACCTAGATGGAATTGGTGATTCAATGAAATACTATGTGGAACATGATTATGTATCATTTGTTGCACCTATGACAACCATGGAGATGAAGGAAAAGCAAGAACAAAACTAGGCAATGTTGGAGATTGCATGAGACCTAAGTTATCTTGAACTTGAAGATATCAAGGACTATACTAATGCAAATAAAATGTGGGACACACTAGAAGCTATCTATGGTAGGGGATACAAATGTGTTGAGAGCCAAATCTGAAAGATTGAGAGGTAATTTTGATGAAATGAAAATGTTAGAAGGTGAAAAAATTGTTCAATATTGTGGCAGAGTTAAAGAGGTAGTGAATGCTATTAGAGGAGCTAATGGAAACATTTATTATGAAACTATTATTAGAAAATTTTTGAGAACCCTACTTTCTATCTATGCTCATAGAGTTTTTGCAATACAAGAATCAAGATGTACTCCTGGTAACATCCTAACTTTGGAAGGTCTTTGATACAAAGAAGAGGAGAGGAGGGGCCAAAGGAATATGGCACACCCTACTCGATCCACCTTGCTCAACAACACATAGAAGCAACAACAACATAGTGAGAGAGAGAAATCAAGATCATTCATATATTAACTCAAATTTATTCATACATGTTGGGCTATAAGGCCTTCCCAGTGTCGACCAATCTATGAACCATCTTCATTCTACTATCTTCTATCTTCTATCAAAATTGACTCCCTAAACTCTAACCAAACATCTATACTTATATAAGAGACTACCAAACTGAGTCAACCTTTAGATCCACAATCAATGGAAGGAACAGTCAGATTTGGGACCACACGCTTCCCAATGATGGATACCAACATTAAATCCATGACCCATAATCAATGCACAAGTTGGCCTTAACAGAAACTCAAAATAAACTACTCTATAAGCAGGGATGACCAAGCAACAGACAAGCATCACTGAGCACCAATGAAACAACTGACCACCTAGGAGATAACTAACCAAACTCGATAACCAAAGGAAATCAACCAACTACCGAGCCAACTCGGTTAAAGAAGGAACCAAGTAACACAGACAAACTTCAAAATCTTTTTGGTGACACAGGATTGCCAAGGACCTGAGATGCTCCTGCATCAGTCTTGTTGGTAGGCTTACTACTTTTGAGTTGTCAAATTTTGATAACTAATAATATTGAATCTGCATTCGAGTCTCAAATGCTTCTTCATAAGTCTAAGAAATGAAAAGAAAGATGTTTGAATAGTGATAGTAATAGTGACATTGACACTTCTAATGATGATCTAGATGATCTTGAGGCACTTATGGCTAGAAGTCTACCAAGAGGAAAAGGAAAATTCAAAGATTAAATTCCTATAATCTATTTTTCATGTAACAAAGTTGGCCATATTGCATCAAGATGTCCTGGTAGGAATGACAAGGATGAAAGAAGGGAAAGAAAGTATATAGAAAAAATGAATGACATAGATCACATAATGTATAAGGAATACAAAGATAAAGGTAAGAAGTCTTGTTATATTATTGAGGAAGAAAATGATAGTGAATCTAGTGAATATGATGATTGTGATGTAGAAGTTGTTTATAATGCTATAAAAGATGATTCTAATGAAGATGAGAAAATTGCACTTATTTCATATGTGAGTAAAGGCGATAAATGGATTATTGATAGTGGTTGATCTCACATCACATGACTAGTGATAAAATTAAGTTTGAAACCTTAAATCAATAAAAGGTAGAAGTGTTAAGTTTGGTAATGATGCACCAAGTCTTGTGAAAGGAAAAGGATTAGTAATATTGACTAATAAGATCAGATGTGATAATGCTTATTGGATTGAAGGTCTTAACTATAACTTGTTAAGTATTGCATAGTTGAACAGTACTGGTTACTGTGTTGAATTTCATCACAAAAAAGCTAAAATATTTGATGCCACTGGTGAGCTAATTGGAAGTGGAGAATAGACGAGATGTAATTTGTTCTATCTAGACCTATCTGAAGAAACATGTTTGTTTACACAATTTGATGATGTATGGTTATGGAATTTAAGAGGTTGTGTCTTGTTAACTATGACAATTTGGTAAACATTAGTAAGATGAAGAAAGTTAGAGGTTTACCAAAATTGAAGAAACCTAATAATGTGATGTGTAAACAATGTCAATTAGGAAAAATGACAAAGTCTAGTTTCAAGAGAAAGACATATATACTTCTGATAATATTTAGGAATTGGTTCATAGTGACCTTTGTGGACCTATTGGTATGAAAAGTTACTATGGTGATAAATATTTCATTCTATTTGTTGATTACTATTCTAGAATGATGATTGTGATGTATTTAAAAGAAAAATATGTTTCCTTTTAATTTTTTAGTGGTATTTGCCAAAATTTGAGAAAGAAATAGGTAAAAGCTTGAAATGTCTGAGATCAGAGAGAGGATGAGAGTTCATATTAAATAAGTTCAATATATTCTTCAATGATAGAGGAATCAAGAGACAAATATATGCACCAAGGACACCTCCACATAATGGTTTAAAATAGAGAAGAAATAGATCAATTATAGATTGTGCTAGAACACTAATGATAGAGAAGAATGTTGCACAAAAATATTGGAGAGAAGATGTATGTACAACTGTTTATACCTTGAACCAAGTACAAATCAAGAAAGGTACAAATGCTACACCTTTTGAATTATGGCATTGTTATGCACCTAATGTGAAATACTTTAAAGTCTTTGGAAGTAAATGTTATATACTGAAGGACAATAGGAATGGAAAAATTTGTGCTAAAAGTGATGAAGGCATATTCCTAGGATATTCCACTAAGAGAAAAGCTTACAAGTGTTTGAATTCTAACACTTAAAAAGTTGTGCAAAGTGAAAATATTAGAGTTGATGAATATGTAGAAAATAATGAAGTTGAGTGCAATCAAGAACCTAAAAATTATAGATCTTTTGTAAACATGGAAGAAGGAGAGGCCAGTAATATACCTAAACCATAAAATAAAGATGTTGAGCAACAACATGAACGTACTGAGTCACAAGAAGAAAATGTCAAGCATCGATAAGATGTTGTCGAGAAATTAGGAAAGGAGATGGAGAATCTACAAGATTAACCTAAAGATCAAGAACGAGAAGAAGGTGGATATGAGCCTACATTAGCATAGTATGTGTGAAGACATCATGATAAGCCAGAACAAATCATTGGAGATAAAGAATCTGGAGTCATGACAAGAAGTAAGTTGAAAGATCAAACATGCTTGTTATGTGAGTTTGACCCTAAGACAATGAAATATTCTTTGGAGAATGAAGATTATATTAAAGCCATGAATGAAGAAATTGAGCTGATAGAAAAGAACAAAACTGGGACACTAGTGCCAAGACTAGAGGACAAGAATGCTATTGGAACAAAGTGGGTGTTCAAAAATAAGATAAATGAACATGGAGAAGTCACTAGGAACAAAGCTAGATTTGTATGAAAGGGATATGCATAGGAAGAAGGCATTGACTATGGGGATGCATTTTTCCTAGTTTCTAGATTGGAAGGAGTGAGAAATCTACTTGTGTATGTAGCTTACAAAGGATTCAAAGTGTATCAAATGGATGTCAAATTTACATTTTTGAATGTAATATTGGAAGAAGAAGTATACATTGAACAACCTAAATGATTTGTTGATCCAAACAAGAAGAACATGGTTTGTAAACTATACAAGACACTGCACAACTACTTGATAAAGATTGGATTTGTAAAAACAAATGACAACAAAAATTTGTATGTGACGACTAAAAAAGGTAAATGGATATTGTTAGTTGAAATATTTGTTGATGATATCATATTTGGAGGACAAGACACCCTATCTCAAACATTTTCAAATGAGATGCAAACTGAATTTGACATGTCTATGTTTGGAGAGATCAAATTCTTTGTTGGTTTGCAAGTTTATCAGATGAAGAAAGATATCTATATTACACAATCTAAGTATTTCAAGGAGATACTGAAATGTTTTTGCATAGAGGACTCTAGCCCAGTAAGTACACCCATGGCTATTGGACAAAAAATGTCAAAGAATGATGATACAGTTGAAGTGAATTAAACCTTGTATAGTTTTATGATTGTAAAGCTACAATATGTTGTTCATAGTAGAACAGATATTGATCTAGTAGTTAGGAATGTTGTAAGATTTTATGCCAATCCTAAGGAGAGTCACATGATGGTAGTGAAAAGGATATTGAGATATCTGAAAGGAAAAAAGGACTATGGACTGTCTTACAAGAACAATGAAAAGTTTGAACTAGAAGTTTACACTAAAGCAGATTGGGCAGGAAATGTGGATGATAGAAAGAGTACACGTGGTGGCACATTCTTTCTAGGAAAGAGATTAGTCTCTTGGACAAGAAAGAAACAAAATCGCATTTCCCAATCTACAGTAGAAGTTGAATATGTAGCAGAAGCAATGAATTATTCAAATTTAGTATGGATCAAGAAATTGTTAAAAGGTTTGAAGGAAGAGATTACTAAGCCAGTTGCTATTTTCTATGATAAAACAAGTTCTATCAATATATCAAAGAATCTTGTGATGCAAACTAAGACTAAAAATATTTCTATCAAGTATCATTACTTGAGAGAGCTAGTTCAGGACAAAGAAGTAAGATTGGAGTATGTCAATACAAAGGAATAGTTAGCAGATATATTCACTAAGGCATTACCTAAGGATAATCATGAATATCTAAGAGGTTAATTAGGGGTGATTCCCCTAACTGAGGCTACCTAGAATCATATAGGAGAATTGCATCAAATGTATTAATCAGAATATATGATAAATTGATGCAAAGGACATCACACTTTAAGAGTTGCCTAAAGTTGTGAAGAGCCAAGCACAAGATGATGATCAATCATAAGAAAGATGACAAAGAGGGTAATAAAGTTTAGAGAACTGACATGAATATATCTACATGGTGAAGATGAATGTCTTTGGCATTTTTTTCAAAGAGGGAGAGATTTAGTGAGCTCAAGGGAGAGATACAGAAAGATATCATGATTACACTAAGTAAAGAGGGACAAATTTGGTAAACTATTGAACAGAGTAAAAGATAATTTTTTGGATTGTATGGTGATTATGCATATGGAGTTTATTGTAGAACATGCATTGTTTCCATCGATGCTAAAGAGGAATATTGTTAGAAACTACAATTGAAATAATTTCTATATTGTCATTGATGTCAAGCCTTAACTAGTAAGATAATTTCTATCTAGTAGAGTACCATATCTTTTGAGTGATGGAGAGGATTGAAAAAGAAGAGATAAACAAGAGGTCCTAGGGAAAGGTTGAGTTATGAGATACTACTATGGGTACTTGATTAGTTGGCACATTGGTAAGGTAATGTGTTTTCATCTTTAACACTAAGTGAAGACATCAATTGATTTGAAGCATAGGCTTAACCGAGAAAAAGAGAACAAATTTAGTTTAAGTCGAGTGATGCTAGTGTCGACTGAGCACCAATATAAGCTGAGTAAATTTTAGTGTTGATCGGGAATTAGTAATTGGTGAGCAATAAAGAGTTAACTAAGAGAAGATAGTGTTTACCAAGTAGAATAGTTTATTCAGTGATGACTAGGTAGATGAACACCATATTGACCGAGTGTTAGTAATTCACAGTTTGTGAAGGAATTGAAAATCCTAGCCGACTTAGTTGAATTCTTGGGATATGTAAAATGTGTTGACATTAAAGATGAATGACTTGGAGCATTTACTTCATGGTAAACCATTTTCTTATAGATTCAAGGAGAAGTTTTGAGAAGTATCTAGAAGGATAAGGAGGAGAGAAAAATGATGTAAGGATTCAATGAATCTGACCTAAACCTAAATCTATGAAAGAGATTAAGTGGTAAAAGATTAATCTACCTAATCAAGGAGGTATAAGGATGACTTAATTGTGGGTTATGTAGAAAAGGGGAAAGAGGTTCATGTTATTGATTGGTGAACCTAAGGAGAAGACTAAGAAGAGATGTGAAGAGATGAACAGAGTTGAGGTGATTGCTTGAAGGGATTTTCGAGTAGATCAAAGATGGAGATGGTAATAAAGGCCAGTCAGTAAATAAGCATATGAGTGTATTAGATCTGTATTTGCAAAGTAAGTTATATATTTCATAATAGAACCTACTATTACTTTCTAACCATTGTATTAGCTAAAATGCTTTAATCAAGGTTGACCTAACAATCATTTTGTAAACCCTTTAATCAAGGTGACATTATAATGGAATGTTCTTAAGCCCTCTAACTAGGCCACTCCGAACTGGGTGATTAAATCCTTTAATAGGGTCACACCTAGTAGTGTGTATTGTAAGCTTTAACAAGGTTAGCTTCTCATAGAGCTCACTTTAGAAGAGTAAAAATTTGGTACCATGTTACTGATGGTTTTTCCCATATTGGGTTTCCACATTAAATCTTGGTGTCATACTTGTGTGAATGCTATTTCATGGGTTATGCTCTTAAAAGTTTTACATTCTACAATTTGATTATTTTTGCATAGTGGATTGCAAGTTTTATGCTACTGATATATTCTATAGAGAATGAGTGAATTTTTTAATAGATCTATGTTTATTAAAGTGTTCAAAGTTGAATTGGTACATCTAGACTAGAGGATAACTGATTCACCCCCCCCCACCCCCCCCCCCCCCCCTCTCATTTTTTTAAAAATCATTCTATGTTCACCAAGTATGTCAAAGAATTATTGAAGAAATTTGGTATGAAAGATTTAAAACCTGTAGGATATCCTATGGTTACTAGTTGTAAGTCTAAGGATGATGAATCCTTTAGTTTTAATAATGAAACACTATATAGATCTATGATCAGTGGATTGCAATATCTAACTCATTCTAGACCGAACATATCAAATATTGTTGGAATTGATGCAGGATTTCAAGATGAGCCAAATGAATCATACATGATTTATATAAAGATAATTTTTAAATTATTTAAGGGTACAGTGGACTATGGATTATGGTATGGTAAAAATTATGATTTCACTCTATGTTCTTACACAGATATTGATTGGGTAGGTAATCTAGATGATAGCAAAAGTACGAGTGGTGGTGCATTCTTTTTGGGGAAGAGAGTAGTTCCCTGGATAAGTAATAAGTAGGATTGAATTTCTCAATCTATTGTTTAGGATGAGTATGTTTCTTCCTCAATAAATTGTAATCAAGCTATTTAGATGAAGAAAATGTTGAAGGATATAAGCATAAACATTGATGAACCTATTTTTATTCACCATTATGATAAGTCTAGTACTATAAATATCTCAATGAATCTGGTATTATATTTAAAGACAAGGAATATTTCTATTAAGTATCATGTCTTAAGAGATAAAGTCAATGAGAATGAAGTGAACCTAGAATTTGAGTCTATGAACAAATAGATTGTTGATATCTTTACTAATCCTTTCCCAAATGACACATTTGAATATCTCAGGGAGAAGCTTGGTGTGATAGTCCCTCTTGATCAAAACTAAATATGTTGTTGATGACATCATTCGAGAGAATCTATCAGAACATGGTTTGCTGGATTGATGATTTTGGGGACTGCTCCTTAGAGTTGATGTGATTGCTTGAAGGGATTTCTAAGAAGATCAAAGATGGAGATGGTAATAAAGGCCAGTCAGTAAATCAGCATATGAGTGTATTAGATCTGTATTTACAAAGTGGGTTGTATATTTCAGATTAGAACCTACTGTTAGTTTCTAAACATTGTATCAGTTAAAATTCTTTAATCAAGGTCAAGACCTAACAATCATTTTGTAAACCCTTTAATCAAGGTGACATTATAATGGAATGTTCTTAAGCCCTCTAACTAGGCTACTCCTAACCAGATGATTAAATCCTTTAATAGGGTCACACCTAACAGTGTGTATTGTTAGCTTTAACAGGGTTGGCTTCTCGTAGAGCTCACTTCAGAAGAGAAAAAAATTGGTAGCATGTTACTAGTGTTTTTTCCCATATTGGGTTTCCACGTTAAATCTTGGTGTCATACTTTTGTGAATGTTATTTGATGGGTTATGTTCTTAAAAGTTTTAAATTTTACAATTTGATTATTTTTGGATAGTGGATTGCAAGTTTTATGTTACTGATATATTCTATAGAGAGCGACTGAATTGTTGAGTAGATCTAAGTTTTTTGAAGTGTTAAAAGTTGAATTGGTACATCTGGACTAGAGGATAACTGATGCACGTCCTCCCCCCCCACTCAGTTATTCTAAAATCATTCTATGTTCACCAAGTGTGTCAGATAATTGTTGAAGAAATTTGGTATGAAAGATTCACAACTGATAGGATATCCTATGGTTATTGGTTGCAAGTCTAAGGATGATGATTCCTTTTGTTTTAATAATAAGACACTATATAGATCTATGATCATTGGATTGCAATATCTAACTCATTCTAGACTGAACATATCAAATACTATTGGAATTGATGCAAGATTTCAAGATGAGCTAAATGAATCATACATAATTTCTATAAAGACAATTTTTAAATTATTTAAGGGTATAGTTGACTATGGATTATGGTATGGTAAGCATTATGATTTCACTCTATGTGCTTACACTGATGTTGATTGGGTAGGTAATCTGGATGATAGAAAAAGTGCGAGTGGTGGTGCATTCTTTTTGGGGAAGAGAGTAGTTTCCTGGATAAGTAATAAGTAGGATTGAATTTCTCAGTCTATTATTCCTGATGAGTATGTTCCTTCCTCAATAAATTTTAATCAAGCTATTTAGATGAAGCAAATGTTGAAGGATATAAGCATAAACATTGATGAACCTATTTTTATTCACTATTATGATAAGTATTGTGTTATAAATACCTCAATGAATCTTGTATTGTATTTAAAGACAAAGAATATTTCTCTTGAGTATCATGTCTTGAGAGATAAATTCAATGAGAATCAAGTGAACTTGGAATTTGAGTCTATGAAAGAATAGATTGTTGATATCTATACTAACCATTTCCCAAACTATACATTTGAATATCTTAGGGAGAAGCTCCGTGTGATAGCCCCTCTTGATCAAAACTAAAGATGTTTTTTATGACACCATTCTAGAGAATCTATCAGAACATCATTTTCTGTATTGATGAGTTTGGGGACTACTCCTTAGAGTTGAGGTGATTTCTTGAAGGGATTTCTATGTAGATCAAAGATGGAGATGGTAATAAAGGCCAATCAAAAAATCAGCATATGAGTGTATTGGATCCTTATTTGCAAAGTGAGTTGTATATTTCAGAGTAGAACCTACTATTACTTTCTAACCATTGTATCAACTAAAATGCTTTAATCAAGGTCAAGATCTAACAATCATTTTGTAAACCCTTTATTCAAGGTGACATTATAATGAAATGTTCTTAAGCCCTCTAACCAAGCCACTCCTAACCGGGTGATTAAATCCTTTAATAGGGTCACACCTAATAGTGTGTATTATTAGCTTTGACAGTGTTGGTTTCTCATAGAGCTCACTTCAAAAGAGTAAAAATTTGCTTGCATGTTACTAGTAGTTTTTACCATATTGGGTTTCCATGTTAAATCTTGGTGTCATACTTGTGTGAATTTTATTTGATGGGTTATACATTCTTAAAAGTTTTATATTCTACAATTTGATTATTTTTGGAAAGTGGATTGCAAGTTTTATGTTACTGATATATTCTATAAAGAACAAGTGAATTGTTGAATAAATCTAAGTTTTTTGAACTGTTAAAATTTGAATTGGTACATCTGGACTAGAGGATAACTGACTCACGCCCCCCCTCATAGTTATTTTAAAATTATTCTATGTTCACCAAGTATGTCAGAGAATTGTTGAAGAAATTTGGTATGAAAGATTCAGAATTGGTAGGATGTCCTATGGTTAATGGTTGCAAGTCTAAGGATGATGATTCATGTTGTTTTAATAATCAGACACTATATAGATCTATGATCAGTGGATTGCAATATCTAACTCATTCTAGACCAAACATATCAAATATTGTTAGAATTGATGCAAGATTTCAAGATGAGCCAAATGAATCATACATGATTGCTATAAAGACAATTTTGAAATTATTTAAGGGTACAATTGACTATGGATTATGGTCTGGTAAACATTATTATTTTAGTCTATGTGCTTACAATGATGTTGATTGGGTAGGTAATCTAGATGATAGAAAAAGTGTGAGTGGTGGTGCATTCTTTTTGGGGAAGAGAGTAGTTTCCTGGATAAGTAATAAGTAGGATTGAATTTCTCAATCTATTGTTTAGGATGAGTATGTTGCTTCCTCAATAAATTATAATCAAGTTATTTAGATGAAGCAAATGTTGAAGGATATAAGCATAAACATTGATGAACCTATTGTTATTCATGGTTATGATAAGTCTAGTGCTATAAATATCTCAATGAGTCTGGTATTATATTCAAAGATAAAAAATATTTCTATTAAGTATCATGTCTTGAGAGATAAAGTCAATGAGAATGAAGTGAACCTAGAATTTGAGTCTATGAAAGAATAGATTGTTGATATCTTTACTGATCCTTTCCCAAAGGACACATTTGAATATCTCAGGGAGAAGCTTGGTGTGATAGCCCCTCTTGATAAAAACTAAAGATGTTTTTGATGACATCATTCTAGAAACTCTATCGGAACATCATTTGCTGGATTGATGAGTTTGGGGACTACTCCTTAGGGGGAGAAGTCTTATGGCTATTTCTAAGTTTGGTATTTTTTATATCTTTGATCCTTTTCCATTGATGTGAAAGGGGAGATATTGTGTGAAAAATAGAGGTAATTATGCTTAGAGAGATTGTGTTGAAGTTGAATATTCAGAGTAATCAGTTGGATATATTGCATCTATACTTTTAGAGTGATTAAGTGGATATATAGTGATGTCCTTGTGCATGATCAATTTTTCACTACACATGTTGCCAAAGGGGGAGAGTGTTGGAATATTTTTTAGCATGTTAGAGTTTAAGATTTTGGAGTGTTGATATTAATGTCTTATTATTGATTTCAACATAATGACTTTTGCTTTAGACAATGTGTTCAAGATGTTTGCTGGAGAGGATTTTAGTTGATCAGATGTTATGTTTGAGATCTTAAGCTGTGATTGTAAGATGTTCAGAGGTGCCATTATATAGACTACAAAAGTTCATAGAAGTCTGTATGATAGTTTGAGTGAGGCCATACATTTAGGCATACATCATTACACACTATGATGAACTAGTACTTGTATTCAAGGATGATCCACAAGGTATGCAATAATATTTATTTGTCACTTGAATTATTTATTATTTCATAATTTTTTTATTATGTGTATGTATATTTCATTCATTATTAAGTTCAACTTGTCATTTTCTCCATGTGCGGATACACGGCATAATTTATGTAGGGGGAAAGGTCTAGTCATATGCCCATGTAACAAGCCAAATGCATATTTTAAAGGCTAATATCATATAATGTCCTTTTGTAATTAAATATGCAGCCTTAGTACAAGATGATGTGATTTTTGAAGTTGTGTAAAATCTTTTAAATATTTTTGAGCCTTTTTCAAAATTATTTTTCTGCGCATTGTATGTGACTTTGATCATATCTTTCCCTCACTTCTATATATTGCACTTGGAACCTTGTTTTGACATAGTTACTTCTTCAAATTCTTAAATTTGGTATTAGCAAGGGTTTATTTTAATGAAAAATTACAAAAGGAAATTACGTTGAGAAACAAGAGGTTGTAGTAGGAAATTTTTGTGCATTGATATCTATATTATAGAGAGTTTGAGTTGGGTTGCAGAATGTTTTTAGATATTTAATATGTGAGGCCAACCTATTTGGCATGATCCAGTCAATCATACCATTCTGCTATAAGACCAAGTGTGTCTTCAACCACATACCAAGAGTGGGTTGCTAGATTATTTTTTGAGATTGAACAATTATGACAATGCAATTGTCCAAGATTTTACAAGTACATTTTCTAATGGAGAACCAAGAGTAAGGGGATTGAGAGTCCTAGCCATGGAAGCATGCATATCATAAATCTCTAGTTTTCTGACCATTGGGGAGTCGCATGCACAAGAGCATAATGCAATAATAGTTAGAGTTGAGTTCACACATGTTGGTGATCTCCCTCTTCAGATAGACATACAAGGAACAAGGAGACTATAATTTCCCAAGCTCTATGTGTAGATATCCATATACATAATCAATTATTTAATCTATGAAGGGTGTTTTTCTTTCTTACACTAAGTCCATTTAGAGCTGTTGAGTCATTTCATGAATCAACATCTTATGAAAGTTCCAAATCCCTTGTTTTATTTTATTTCCATGAGTGCTAAAGAAGCTAGAAAGGGAAAGAAATTTTTTTTACTCACCATAGTTTGATAAAAATCCTAGTTAAATGGTCATTGCAAGAAGTGTCACGTATGAGTTGGGAATATTTTTTTCAGCTAGAAGAGTACAACTGGGAAATGTAGGGCCTTCAAGTAGAGAAATTATGGAGAGAGTAGATACTACTAGGGGTCCTATAAAAAGAACCATATAATTTTCCTCTTGTGCAGTTGAGCATCCAGAGTTACCTAGGGTAGAGTCGAACCCTAAGAAAACTACTTTTGATACTCCATCTTTAACACCAACCCCTATTTAAGCTATAGTTTCTAAAAGAAAAAATAAGGATAAGATAAAGGTATATGAGAGTGTCAAAGAGGCATAAGATAAATAGACTCCTAAGTCTATTAACACCTTCTCTAGGATAAGAATAAGTGAAAAAATTCCTACTCCTATAGCAGAGTGTGTAGAAACCCATCTTAATATTGCACTATCTCCTACAACAAAGAAATAAAAAATGAAAATTCTAAAGAAGGGGCTTGCAGCCACTAAAAATCCCATGTGAGGCATAATGATAGAGCACAAAGGAAAGAAGAAGCATAAACTGAGGTCTCTGTTGTGGAAATTTTGGAAGAAACCTCAACGTCTAACCCTAGATCACCCCAGGAAGAGAATTCTATTGATAATGTCATTTTAGAAGAAGAAATAGTGGAAGAACAAAGAGAAATTAAGGAAAAAGTAAGAGAAGACATCTTGCATTCCTCTTCTGAACATGAGAATGTATTAATGGAAGATGGAGTTGATAACACTTTAAGGGGTTGTTATGACACAAAAGATGAGGCACCTGATGAGACACCTCTGGAGGATATGTATAGAAAAGAGTTAAGAGGAAAATTTTATGTCCTATAGCCACATGAGGAAAAATAGGAAAAAATTTTCCTACCTACAACTGAAGAGGAAATGACTAGAATAGAGATTTTAGTAGTTGCAGCTGAAAAAATGGTCACACTAGAAGAGCCTTAGTAGATGGGTGATGACCAATAGAATGTAGTGTATGTACACACTAAGATGTCCACTTCTCTAAGTCTTTGCTTCCAAAGGAATCCATGAATGGGAGATCTTGAAAAACAACCTAGAGCTCCCTAGGCATGGAGTGCAAGGAAATTAAGTGTGCTCTCAGCTAGAGCTATTTAAGCCTATGACCTTGCTAGTAAACCATGCAATGGGAGATACAATGGAGACAAGGGCAAGAATGCCAACATCCTCAAGAATCAAAATGTGAATGAAATGCAATGCTAGAAATAAAGATGCAAGCTATCTTAAGATGAATATGCAAATTAAGCTATTGAAAGGAAAGATGCAAGTATCACAAAATCCTCCTAATTAGACTATCTGAATCAATCTAAAGCATAAAGGAAAATAAGCAATGCATGCCATGATAATGAAACTAAAATGAAAGAATGTAACTAAGATAGAATGTGAATGCAAAAGCTAAGAATGCTTCAAATCTCCAAAGCTCCAAAGTCACCTAGAAAAACTACAACATAACATTAGTATTCAAAAGATGGATATAAGAATGAGAAGAGAGCTCTCCTTTTAAAGGAATTGAAAAGGAATGGACCATGGAGATTAAGAGGCAAAATATTTAATCGATGGTGAAGCATCAAAGAGGGGCAATCCATGTGCACAAATATCCTCCAATGGGAAAATAAGAGTTGACTTTTGTGTCCATATGAGACAAAAAGTGCTTTTTCCCTTTTTGTGAAATAAGAATAATGATTTATTTGTGCAACTTAGGATAAGAGGAAAAGTGGGGGGCTTCTTATTTAATTAAAAGAGGAGGAAACTCCTTTTAATTAAATAAAGACTTATGATAAGATGGTTAGCCCATAGAAAATAATCAAATAAATGATAGAACCAGGATTTGATCAAGAATGAGCAATTGATGATTTTAACAAATAATGCTAGCAAGGGGCTAATAGTTTAGGTGACCATTTTTGGGTGATTACATTTGCCCCTCTTTCACTAATGTGTGATTGATCTAGGAACACATTACATCAAAGAATAGATCAGCCAAGAAGGTGAATAGATAGAGATCTGACTCCAAAGAATGAATTGCAGAGAGATAAAAAATCCTACATGGTCAGCCTGGTAGCGACAGTACTGATCACTTAGGAAAGAGATGGATAGTATCAGGACTCGAGATGAGAACTAACATGTCAAGCGCAAAGATAGATCGATCATAGAAAATGGAATGGTCAAGCATATGCTCTAGAGAATAGTTGATAGGATATGATGTGTCTGCCCCCTCGGGATCAAAATTGAAATAAGGTAGATGGAAGACAAAAGCAAGAGCAATATGATCAAATCACTAGAAATCATAATCGAAGAGATGAAGAATGATAGAATAACCATCAAGCAGATATGCCCCAATTTGACTAGGTTTGATTGAGAATGATATAGGATTAGGATGAAGTCAAACCACAGAGAGATGAAGTGAATGAAAATGAAGGAAAATACTAGAAGGGTGTAAGAGATGGGGATGAAGAAATGAAGATGCCCCAGCAAAGATTGAAGGATCAGGCCTCAAATGGTCAGCCAACTGTGGAGAAGAAGGGAAAATTTTAAAACATGATTTTGACTATCAAGATGAACTCAAATTTTGATTTCGATCCCAAAAATGGATCTAGGACGTCGAAATTAGATAGGGGTGCATTTTTTGTGAAATTCTAAGATGTTTTGAAAATTGGTCAAAAAGTCAAAATGCTATATTAGGTCAGGAATAGAGAAGGATGTGATATGAAAGAAAAGAAGCGAAAGACATGATCGAGAAGAAGTGAAAGGTGAGCATAGTTGACCGAAAAGTCCACAAAAGATGAAAGGAGAGCTCTCTCCATATGCAAGATGCAAAACTAAACTAACATGAGCCTAAGAATGCAAGCTACTATGAAAAGTGGTTTACTTGCAAGGTCACAAAGCTTTTAGACTCTAATAATCATCATTGAGCATTGTTGGTAGCATCACAAGATCATACAGTACACACTAGTATGACTATGTGAATCTGAATATGATTTATATCAGATAGATATGTGGGAATCTCCCCTAAGCATCAAAGACATATAAGTCAAGATGACTAGTGCAGTGAGATTACCTAAGTTTAATATAGCAAGATTATACTCGCATTGAGACACAAGGAAAGTCAAGATGGCTAGAAGTATGCACTTGTGAAAATAGTCAAGGACAATACCTTGCAAGTCTTATTGTCAAGTAGAACCAGCATAAATGCTAATGACAATTAAGACCAACAAAATATATCCACAAGCAAAGAAAGAAATAAAACATGTCCTCATGCCCCTAGTCTTCTAGCTATGCATCATCGAAAAATATTAGGGAGAGAACACTTAGCAAAGAAATCATCATAGACAACACACAAAGAAAGAAAGTCAAACAAGTCTTAGCAAGTCAAGTGGTTTAAGTGCATGTGTGTAGGTCATAGAGTCAATCTTTGGGTATCACCTCTGCTGGTGGAAATATCGCATTGTTCTGGACTGCGGGTAAACATTTGATAAGTGTTGAAAAACACTTGATGCTAGGGAAGTGTTGAAAAAAATAGTTGAGGTGGTGTTGAAAAACACCGTTGGAACCAAGTGGCCCAAGAAACTCGAATGCACAAAGAGACCTAAGATACGCGTAAAACAACAGATGCCCCCTAGACTAAGATAAGAGTCAATTCCAGGCTAGGAGAGGCAAAGTGAGAAGTGGAGCGAAGGAGCACCATGCAACACTAATAGACATAGGTGCAAGGGTCTCAAGTAGCACCTATTTTCAAGTTTTCACAACTTGATAGAACTTTTTAGGACTTTTTTCAATTTTTTTGTATTTTTGCTACCAAGGTTCCTGTTTCCAAGTTTTCACCAAGGCACCTTTTCTATTTTTATTTTTTTTTTGCATTTTTTTTTTTGGGGGTGAGACATCAAAGTGCCTATTGCTAGGTTTTCACTAGGATGCTCATTTTTTCAGGACATTTTATGCTTTTTAAGATTTTTTCAACATCATATATGAATTTTTTTGAGATTTTTCAGGATCAATATGGGATATGTACAAAAAGAGCTCAAGAACCTCATGCATAGAACTTTTTCAGATGTAGAACATTGATAGGCTTAGTAAGGTCTTCTCCCTTAGGTGTGGATAGCTGATAGGCACCAGACCCAAATACTACTATAATGATATAAGCCCCTAACCAATTTGGCTCAAACTTGCCTTTCTACTCCCTAGTCTACCGATTTTTGGGGTTTTCTCTGAGAACTAGTTCACCCACTTGGAACTCTCTAGGATGAACTTTCTTATTGTAGGCAGTAGACATTCTCTTTTGATAAGTATGCATGTGATCAAAGGAAACCTTGCAGTGTTCTTCCAACATGGTAAGCTCATGCACTCTCATGGCCCTTTGGTCTTCATCAATAATCAAACCATGGAGAGAGACTCTTAGTGAAGGCATTTCAACCTCTAATGGTAAGACAACCTTAGAACCATAGACCAAGGAAAAAGGTGTTGCACCTGTAGGAGTGTAGATAGATGTTCTATAAGCCCATAGCATAGGATTGATCTACAAATGCCAATCCTTGCCTGATTTGTGCATTATTCTATGGAGAATTTTTAGTAATGTTTTGTTTGAGGCCTTAGCTTGGCCATTCCCTTGAGGGTAGTAAATAGAAGACCAATGCTATTTGATTTTGAACTTTTTGCACAAGTGCTTTAGGTCTTTATTTTTAAATTGGCCGCCATTATCTCTGACTATGGAGGAAGGAATACCATAGCAAAAAATGATGTGATTCAAAATAAACAAGGCAACATGTTTGCCTGTAGCTGTAGACAATGGGACAACTTCAACCCATTTGGTGAAATATTCAATAGCTGTAATGATGAACTTATGCCCACTTGATGAACTAGGACAAATCTTGCCTACCAAGTCAAAGGTCCATTGTTGAAATGGCCAGTAAGTAATAGAGGGAACGAGCTCACATCCAGGAGCATGAATGAGATTCCCATGTAGTTAACATTTTTTGCAGGACTTGGTATATTGAATAGCATCAGCTTGCATAGTAGGCCAATAGTAGCCAGCTCTAAGCAATTTTCAAGTGAGGGAAAGACCATTAGAGTGTGACCCACATATGCCATCATGAACTTCAGCTAGCACCTTTTAAGACTTCTCTATTTCTAGACACCTAAGGAGAGTTCCATCTAGACCCTTCCTATACAAGTCACTAGAGATGAGGATAAAGTGTGAAGCATTACCACAATGTAAATGACATAGTCATCAGGGGAATTGTAGGCAGGGTAATGCAATTCTTCCACCAGGAACGCAAAGTGTGGTTCATGCTCTTCTAGTTGCAGAATGGATGCCAAAGTAGCCATGGCATCGGTAGCCTTGTTCTCAGCTCTAGGAATTTGTTGGAATGTGACAAATGTAAAATATTTCCCGAGGGAGTCTATCATCCTCTTGTAGGGAATCAACTTGTCATATTTGGTTTGGTACTCATCATTTACTTGGTTTATGACAAGTTGAGAATCTCCAAAAATATGCAACTCAGAAATCCTCCATTCAAGGGCAAGCTTAACACCATTCAGCAAGGCTTCATATTCAGCTATTTTATTGGTGCATGGAAAGAGAAGCTTGTATGATTTAGGAATGGTGTATTCATGAGGGGTAACAAATAAGATTCTAGCACTGGCACCATTCTGTGTGTGAGAACCATCAAAAAACATTTTCCATGTATGCCCTGTGATATTCATGATCAAGGCATCTAGGAAATCTATCTGAAGAGGAGCATTATCAATCATAGGAAACTCAACCAATTGATCCACAATTTCTTTCCCTTTAATAGCTTTTCTCTTGATATACTGAATGTCAAATTCTAAAAGAATCAACATCCACTTGGCAAGGCACCCAGGAAGCACAGCTTTACTTAAGAGATATTTTAAAGGATCAATTTTAGCAACCAGCTGTGTCATATGTGCAAGCATATAATGTCTGAGTTTTTGAGATGTAAACACCATAGCTAAACAAGCCTTTTCAATACTAGTGTGATTGAGTTTATAAGAAACTAGAGTGTGAATGATATAGTAAATAGCTCATTCTTTTCCCTTATCATCATGTTGTGCAAGAAGAGCCCCGAAGGAATTTTCTATAGAAGAAATGTATAATATCAAGGGTTTCCCTTGGATAGGTGGCATAAGGAGAGGAAGTCATGCTAGGTAATTCTTGAGCTGGTCCAGGTTCTTTTGACACTCCTCATTCCATATACAAGTAGATCCCTTATGCAAATTCTAATTGAATGGTTGAGCTCTATTAGCTAGCTGAGAAATGAACCACCAGATAGATTGGAGATGGCCTTGGAGACTCCTTAATTGTTTGATGTTACAAGGAGGTGGCATCTCCATGATGGCTTGCACTTTTTTTGGGTCTACTTCTATTCCTTTTGCTAATATTATGTATCCTAGTAGTTTCCCAGAATTGACACCAAAAGCACATTTTTTTTGGATTTAATCTGAGTTGAAATTGTTCCATGTGGTCTAATATCAAACTCAAATCAAACAAATGAGTGCTTCATTGTTGTGATTTGGCAAGCATGTCATCAACATAGTCCTCCATGTTTTTGTCCATCATATCATGAAAGATTGTAGTCATGGCTCTTTGATAGGTTGCACTAGCATTTTTAAGCCCAAATGGCATGACATTCCAAAAAAAGGTACCCCATGCACATGTGAAGGCTGTCTTCTCTTGGTCCTCAGGGGCAATCTTAATCTGGTTATATCTGGAGAAGCCATCCATAAGGGAGTACATTTCATAGCCCACTGTCATGTCCACTATCATGTCGATATTTGAAAGTGGAAAATCATCATTAGGGCATGCTTTATTCAGATCTCAGAAATCAATGCATACATGAATGGACTTGTCATGTTTGGAGACATGGACAATGTTAGAAATCCACTTAGCATAGTCAATCACTTTGATGAAGATGGCTTTTAGGAGCTTCTCAAGTTCAGCCTTAACCAGTAGTGCCACATGGGGATGCATCTTTCTCAATTTTTGTTTGACAGGTTTGACCTCTAAAGCAATAGAGAGATGGTGCATAATGAGCTCAGTATCTAAACCTGGGATGTCTGAGTACGTCCAGGGAAAATTGATCTTTTTCTCTTGAAAGAATGTAGAAAATTGTTCTTTTTCTTCTACTAAGAGAGATTGAGCCACATGGATGACTTTAGGAGATTCCTCTATCCCCAAGTTGATGGGCTGTGTAGGTTTTATGAGAACTGAAGACCTTTCTTGAAAATAACTCGGCAGACTACCAAGTACCTCATCCTCGAGTGCCTCAGTGAGGTTTTCACCCTTAGATATGTCTTTATTTTTACTATTTTGAGGTTTAGACACTGCCATAATGTGGTTTTTGCCATCTGACCATTGTTTTTTTTTTTTTAATTTTATGACTGAGGTACTTGATATCTGATTTAGTCATGTTTGTTGCTGGTTTGCTGGTGGAAGAAGTAATAGGTTCAATGACATTGAGGTAGTAGACGATCTCATAGTCATTTTGAAAAGAAGGCAATATAGGTCTTTGATCTTGGGTAGACCAATCTATGAGATCTAAGTGCATGAGGGAGAGTGAAACAACTAGTTCAATGTAATTGATGTGGGGGATATCATTTTTGGTGACAAGAGAAGCTGAGCCTATAGGGTAGGCTCCAAAAGTGTCAAGATCTAAATTTGTCATGGAAGGACTAGTGTGGTTCATTAAAGAAATATGTGGATTGGACTCATCAGACCCTACACGTGACTCATCAACTATGTTGGGTTGGTCACTATAGGTATGACTCACATCAACATCCATATCTACTGTAGAAGATCCATTTGAGAGAGTGTCCCATTCATATTCATTGGAATCGGTCATGGAACTTTTGCTGGGATGTTTGCACCAAAAAGGCTTAGGATGCCTAGAAGTAGAGGTATTCATGTCATTATGTGTGAGATCTCCTCTTTGTACTAATCGTGCAATATTTCTACACTGTCTATCAAAGCTCAATGACTCATTAGGCATAAAATTTTTGTATGTAGAGGCTTTAGCTGTATCATCAGTAGGCAGGCTTTCTTCTCCCTAAAGAAGTGAGGTAGAAGAGAGATAGTCTTCCTTTTGGGCCATAGTGCATAGTGGTGATTCCTTATCATCTGTATCTAAGTCACTAAGCATGGGAGTATTTCTAGAATATTCAGGGATGTCATTGGCAACACCATATCCTAGACCTATGGTATCTTTAGAAGACCAGCCATCAGTATGACTCAAAGGTTCAATTAGAGCATGCCCATTGTTATTTAAAGGTCTACAACCTTGATAACCCATTTGCTGTAGAAATTTATAGCCTTTACCATAGCGCTTAGGAGAAATGTGAGTAGCAACTATCATAGTGTCTTCTTCTTCTATATAAATCCACTCCCTAACAATTTTTTCTTCTTTTTCGGCCTCTAAGGGCACAGATGATTGGACAAATGTAGAAAAAAAATGTCATTGCAGAAGTAGAAGGCTTTGTCTTCTCTAAAGGTCTACCATAGGACTTAGGGGAAGTAGGCATAGCAGCAATAGAGTCCAATGTGTATTCCCCCATACCAATGCTCATCATTTTTAATTTTTCCTCAGCAACAATGAGGGACGCATTATGATCATGACAGGTTTTGTTGTGAGGAAAAAATGACTCAGCAACAGTTAGAGTATTGATAGTGATAGCATTTGTTGGCATTAAGTATGTTTGTCATTAGTGACAGCACTTATTCAGATTCTGTGTGCTTACTAAGCTTCACAGTGTTTACCGAGCAATTCGAGCAGACTGAGCTTCACAGTGCTTACCGAGTTATCATTACCGAGTGATGAGATGAGTAGTGTTTACCAAGTGCTAACATAGTAAACAGGGAATTTAGTTTCTACCGAGTGACACTGTATCTACCAAGTCTCCAGTGTATACCGAGTTCAAAACTATGACTAAGTGGTTAGTATGGACCAAGCCTCCACTCCTACTGAGAGCATGATGATGCTGAGTATTGTAGTGGATGCCGAGTATCAGAAAGTCACCGAGTTAGTTTGTAGGAACTTTGTAACTATATTTGGGCCGACTCAGTAATATTTGTGTTAGGGCCAACTTTGTAATTATTTTGTAATTATTTTGGATTGATATATAAGCAATGTTTTGTATCATATCAAAAGTGTAGTAATGTGTGAAAAAGAGAAGAAAGGTAGAGATAGGTGAATTACAAAGGGCTACAGTAGCATAAGGAGTAGTAAAGACATATCTATCATAGAAGGTGATCAGTACATCAAAGAATCTCAATCAGCAAGTACAGTTGCAAGTAAGAGAACTACTATTTCATCCTAACAGGTGAATCAGCTTGAAATCCTTTGACAGGGTACACTTAACAGTCTTTTGTAAAATCTCTTAACCGAGTGCATACTTCATTATATGTTTGTAAATCCTCTAACAAGGTGGACCTAGCAGTCCTAATTGCTCCTAATAGGGCAGATCATCAGAAGTGATCATTGTAAGCCTTAACTGGCCAACTTTATACTATAGTATTGAAGTTTTGTGGGTATCATCCCCACCCCAATTTTACTTTCTATTTGGAAGGTTTCTGGGTAACCAAATCTCTATGTTCAAAGTGTTATTAATGTTTTATTCTTTTTGTTACTCATGCATCTAGTTAGCTTATTGATCTAAATGTTATTTGGAATATTGTCAAGATCAGCAATTTGTAAAAAGTTTTGAAGTTACTGATTCACCCATTCCCTCTAAGTAACTTGGCTAGTCTTGAATATTTCCAACAATTGGTATCAGAGTTTTGTGGTTCTCAAGATAAAGCTTGACAGCTTGAGCAAAGATTTAGGACAATGGAGATATTCAGACTTAACAAAGTAATTGAAAATGAAAAGCTAGATCTGGAAATGGCCATAGCTCAACTCAAGGAAGCAAAAGAGCATCTTTCCCAATCCCTAAAAAGAAGGAAGGAACTTGCAAATTAGATGAATGACCACCAATATGTTGAAGAAAAGATGGAAGATTTTTTCCCTTCAAGTAGCTCAGATGAAGCAAACAATGCAATCAAAGAACTCCTAGAAAAGAATGGATCTCTGCAAGAAGAAGTAAGAAAATTGAAAAGAGAACAGGAAATTCAGTCAACAAGATTTTGTGAAATCTTGGAACAAAGAAATAAGATGAAAGATGAAATAGATGGAAAGAACAATGAAATCCAGAATCAAACTCTTTAGCTAGAAAACCTTATTGATCAAGTCTCCAATACAAATGAAGAAATCTTGACTCTGAGATCAGAAAATGAAAGGATAACAGAGGAGCTGAGATTTGAAAAGAAAACCAGTTTAAGATTGGTGAATGACCTAAACACTAAAAGGAAAATCAATGAGAGAATGATGAAATCTCAAGAAGATATGAATCAGCTGCATAAGCAAAAAGGAAAAGCAAGACTTGGATACAAAGAGGAAGGTGAATCCTCCAATCAGGGTACTCAAAAGAATCAGAAACCCACTTGTAATCACTATGGAAAATTAGGTCATACTTCAAACAAATGTTGGAGCAATGAAAAAGAAAAATTCAATGGAAAATGCTACAATTGCAATCAGCATGGTCATAAAGCAAATGAATGCAAGGAGAAACCAAGATTTGAAGACAAATGTCACAAATGTAACAAACAAGGTCACAAGGCATCAGAATGTAGATCTAAAACATCCAATCCAGCATAACAGATTGTGAAAGCAATATTTGGTTGGGATTACAAAACTTGGTGTAGGTGTCATTACTATGGAGAATATGGACACATTGGCATAAATTGTGTAAGGCATCACTTCAGAAAAAGGGATACTACCATAAGATGTTATACATGCACTGAACTTGGTCATATAGCTAAAAATTGCATGAATACAGGCAGAGTTGAAGATGAAAAGAAAGCTAAAGAAGATAGCATCAGGAAGTAGATGAGACAACAGTGGATTCCTAAACCTACTGAGAAAACCAATCCAAGTAATGAAGTCACTCATGAAGTGGGTGGCTCTATCAATTCCAACTAAGTCTCCAAGAAAGCACTAGAATTGTATCTTCATAAACATATTCCAAAACAGTTCTAGAATTGAAAGGAAGAAAGATCCAAATCAGTATGAAAGATACAATAGGATCACTAAGAAGGTCGGTATCAGTTACCACCGAGCAAGGTTGGGAGTAACCAAATTTCATGTGGTTACCAAGTATAGTCGGAGCAGTATGAATTCTTATATTCACCAAGTTGCAGTTTCCAGCATCTACTTCAGTACCTTCTACAATTTTGAGTTCCTCAGTAGCAAGTACTTTAGTTTTGGACACTTCAGTAAGTACTTCAATTTTTTATTCTACAATTGTAAATACTTTAGTTTTGGGTTTATCAAGTCTTCTAGTGAGCATTCCATCAATTGGAAGTTTATCATTTTTCACTGCAAGTCCTACTATGTCTACAATAACTTCTACTTCAAAGGCATTAAGTACAATGACAGTTGGACCTAAGGTTCAACCGAGCATAAGATTTTTGAGCAGGATTAAAGATATAGAAGAAGATATAGATTTGGATGAGCAGATAGAAATTCCATAATTAGATTTTGCAAATCTTTCTACAAATCAAATGCAATTGGTTGGTGAACTCCTCTAGAAGAAAGCAAAGAAGAAGAAACTAAAAGAGGAAAGAGATAAGGAATATAAGATCATTGAGGATGCCAAGAATATTTTGACAAAAACAATAGGTGTTGAAGTTGATTCCTCTCAACACATTTTGTTACAGTTGGCAGAGGCAGTCACTAAGTTCAATGAGGACTCTTCTAGTCAAGAAAAGTTGCTTGAGAAGGCTGAAAAGAAGTTTGACAATAAAGTGCTTGAGCATATTGCTCAGTAAATAGCTATAAATCAAGCTAAGTTATCTTTAGTTTTGACTAACATTGAATCCTCCTATTCCAATGTAACATCATTTTTTGTCAAGCTATGTAATGTTGTCGAGCTCTCTAAGGAAATTAAGGGAAAATTGAATAAAATTGATGAGGATCTAAAAGTCAGTGCACAAAAGTTGCAACTTGAACCTAGTTCAAGCTTTGCACATCATATGAAAGTTAGATTCCTATCTGATAAGCAGTCAGAGTTATTGAGAGAAGATGCAAGGATCAAGTCAACATTAATAGATATTCAGAACATGATCCTTCCCATCATGGATACAATGCAGAAGCATATTGCACACTCAAAAACATTGATCCATGACAATCAATTTTCAATTGCAGATCACATGATTGAACTCTCTGCAGAAGTCCAAGTTGTAGTCCATACATGCAAGATTCTGCAAGAGAATTGGGATAGAACTCTAGCACTGATTGTCAAGGTACATTATGATTTTCTCTCACATTTTTGCATCTCCATGTAAAATATTTGTATATACACCTTTGACATTATTATCAAAAAGGGGGAGAGTATGTGATGAATGGGGGAGATATGAGAAGAGATATGAGAATAGGAGATATAGGAGATATAAGATACTTGTATATATGTATACTGTATGGGGGAGACATAAAATATATATACAATAGATTGACAAAGACAAAGTTTGAAAAATCAAAAATAGATTCAACATGATTTTTGTATATAAGTTTTGGGCAATAAGTGATTTTGTCACTAATGCCAAAGGGGGAGATTGTTGGCATTAAGTATGTTTGTCATTAGTGACAACACTTATTCAGATTCTGTGTGCTTACCGAGCTTCACAGTGTTTACCGAGCAATCCGAGCAGACTGAGCTTCGCAGTGCTTACCGAGTTATCATTATCGAGTGATGAGATGAGCAGTGTTTACCGAGTGCCAGTATAGTAAATAGGGAATTTAGTTTCTACCAAGTGACACTGTATCTATCGAGTCTCCAGTGTATAGCAAGTTCAAAACTATGACCGAGTGGTTAGTATGGACCGGGCCTCCACTCCTACCAAGAGCATGATGATGTTGAGTATTGCAGTGGATGCCGATTATCAGAAAGTCACCGAGTTAGTTTGCAAGAACTTTGTAACTATATTTGGGCCGACTCAGTAATATTTGTGTTAGGGCCAACTTTGTAATTATTTTGTAATTATTTTGGATTAATATATAAGCAATGTTTTGTATCATATCAAAAGTGTAGTAATGTGTGAAAAAGAGAAGAAAGGTACAGATAGGTGAATTACAAAGGGTTACAGCAGTATAAGGAGCAGCATAGACATATCTATCACAGAAGTTGATTAGTACATCAAAGAATCTCAATTAGCAAGTACAGTTGCAAGTAAGAGATCTACTATTTCATCCTAAGAGGTGAATCAGCTTGAAATGCTTTAACAGGGTAGACTTAACAGTCTTTTGTAAAATCTCTTAACCGAGTGCATACTTCATTGTATGTTTGTAAATCCTCTAACAAGGTGGACCTAGCAGTCCTAATTGCTCCTAACAGGGTAGATCATTAGAAGTGATCATTGTAAGCCTTAACCGGCCAACTTTATACTGCAGTATTGAAGTTTTGCGGGTATCATCCCCACCCCAGTTTTACTTTCTATTTGGAAGGTTTCTAGGTGACCAAATCTCTGTGTTCAAAGTGTTATGAATGTTTTATTCTTTCTGTTACTCATGCATCTAGTTAGCTTATTGATCTAAATGTTATATGGAATATTGTCAAGATCAGCAATTTGTAAAAAGTTTTGAAGTTACTGATTCACCCCTCCCCTCTCATTAACTTGGCTAGTCTTGAATATTTCCAACAAGTATTATCCCCAGGAATCACAATCTCGGAGCTATTATGTGGAAACTTGACACATCGATGATAAGTGGAAGGGACAACTTACATTTCATGGATCCAAGGTCGACCCAGAAGAATATTATATGTGAGTGGGATGTCCAACACTTGGAAAACAATATCTTTCATGACAGGGCCCACTCTGATAGGTAGCACAACAAGACCTTTGGAAGATCTTTCCACTTCATCATATGCTTTTATGGTAATCTTTCACCTAGGATCCACAGCCAATTTAGACAATCCTAACTATTGTACCACATGGAAAGAAACAATATTTAACCCAGCACCATTGTCTATCAGGACTCGGTGGACTTGGGTATGGTAGACGAGAACTTCAATATGTAGAGCCAAATTATGGGGGTGACTAAGAGATGTGTCATCTTCTATAGAAAAGGATAGGTAGTGTGGAGATGCAATGTGATTGACCATAGCCTGGAATTGATCTAGATCAATATCATTGGGAACATTTGTTGTACGAAGAGATTTCTCAAGGATCTCTTTATGTAAAGGGGATAGCTCAAGAAACTCAAAAATGGATATCTGAGCGGGTGTCCATTGTAATTGGTGCACAAGGTCATAGCTAGACAAAACTGAAGGAACCGCTTGTTTGGAAGAAGAGGCTTGCTTGGGATCATGCGCAATTTTAAGAACAATTTTGGCTTGCCCCCTAGTAACAACATTTAGTGTCTCACTTTGGGAAGATGAACCACTCAGTGTTTGCAAGACCAACTTTGGCATACCATGATTGGCGTTATTATCATCTTGAGATCTCACCATAAGAACATTCTCAATAGACTCTATCATATTAATCACAGGTGAATTAGGAGTATATGTATAGTTGATCTTTGCATCATGATTCTTCTTATTTTCTTGAGAGGATTCTACTTTCTCATACTCAGGTAGAGGAGTCTTGAAAGCTTTGTGATCAGAATTTTTAACTAAGCCATATGTGAGCACTGTGCCTCCATCAATAAGATCTTGAATGACATCTTTAAGCTTAAAACAATTATCTATCTTATGTCCCTTATTCCTATGATAATGGAAGAAATGATCCTCTCTCCACCAATCAGGCTTAACTGGTGGATCATAGGGATGAGAATTGTCAGGATGCATCAAATACTTGTTGGCAACTAGAGTCTTAAGAATCAAATCATATGGTTCAGCCAACTTAGTGTAGACTCATCGTTGATATGTCTTTTTTGGCTTGTCTACATGTTGAGGCTTAGGAGCACTATGAGCATTGGTAGCCTCTTGTTGTTTTGCTACTTATATAGCATTAGAGAGGTTGAAAGTAGGTTCTTTTGCTTTTGGGACATCCACAACACCATCATTAACAACATACTTGTTTTTATTCCAAGGTTTTCTTTTGTCCTTGCCATTGCCCCTAGTATCTTTATTAATAACAATATCCCCCTTTCTTATGGCCACATCTTCAATCTGATATGCACTTTCAACCATGTCATTAAAAGAGGAGAATAGTTGTTTCCTTAGATCATAATATAGTTCTAGAACAAGAGTGTTGACGAAAATGTCAATCTTTTCTCTTTCATCTAGCTGTTGAGGATAGCGAGAATACAATGACCTCCAAGGTTGTAAGTAAGTGGAAAATGGCTCACCCTAATTTTTCTTTAGAGCACTAAGATCTATCATGGTGATAGGTTGTTGAATGTTGTATGAGTAATGCTGGGCGAAGTGCCTAACCAACTCATCCAAAGTTTTAAGAGGTGGTGTCAACTTTGCAAACCATTCTAGAGCTTGTCCTCTCAAACTTCTAGGGAAAAATCATAGAAGAAATGTGTTCTCATGAAGGAAGTCCATGCTAAGAGCATAAAAGTGACACACATGGTCATGGGAGTCACCGTTTCCATCATACTTGTCGTATTTGGAAACCTCAATATCCCTAGGAAATGGGACCATGTATAGACTCCTGTCAAAAGGAAGAGCACAAATAGATTCTACGAAAGAAACCTTTGGAGGTTCTTTTTCTATTTCAAGTTGGGCAAGACATTGATTGGTTCATTACAATTCATCCCTAAGGATTTCCAATTTAGTTGGTACTCTTTCTTGAATAATCTATTGTACATCATAGCCAGGAGGGAGCTTGTATCCCCTAGAAGTCATGTATTGAAAGTATTGATCTCCATTTCGCTGTAAAAGTTTAAGCATCATATGTTGGGATGCTTCATCTTGTTCAAATCTTATAAGCTCTTCACTAGAAATCTCATCATTAGCTTCTTCCTCATGCTAAGAGGGAGGAGGTCTAGGAGGTGAAGAAGGAGCAGCAAAAGTTCATCTTGGAGGAGATCTTGGTGGCGTGTTGTTGCCATAGTTACCCAAAGTACCAAAAGGAGGGGGTCTATATTCATAGCCACTAATCTTAGGTTGTTCTTGAGACATCTCCTTCATAGCCATGCGTCTGGTAGCATCAATTTTGTCTAAATGTGCTTGGTTTTCCTTATGCTCAAAATGTTCTTGCAAACGGTGGAACTTTTCTTGTTCGGTCAAAGTGAGTGAGACACTATTTGTGCTTTTGGAGGTCTTGAATGTGGAAAAGAGGAAGCCCCCTTTGTACCATGGGGTGAACTTAGAATCCTTGGATTGGTTAGGACTGGAACTATCGTTGCTAACTGGCACTCGTGAGTGTCTAGTGGGTGAAGGTAATTGCATATAGTTGAATGGAGGGTGACTCCCTTGCTCGAATTGAGACCGAGTTGAAACCAGCATGAAAAAGGAATGTTGGTTGACTAATAAAATGAGACAAATTTTTTCAAATATTGAGATAAACAAAGCCAAAGAAGATCACTTGTCAAGATAGAACAACAAAGATGGCTGGTCAAAAGTGCTCAAGAACTTATAGCAATCAATTGACTCAAGCTGAGATATGAGCAAGAATCTTAATTAGCAAGTAGCTAGAGAGGTAGTCGTAATGTGACAAGTGATCAAAAGTAGCATTTTGGAAACTCAAATCCAATAGTTTTAACTCATTTTCTCAGTCTAGAATAGACTTAAACATGCAGATAACAGACCAGGGTTGAGTAAGAATAGGAAAAGACAGTCAACAAATGAGATTTCAAATTTGGCAATAGTGAGATAGCAAAAAGATTCTGGGCGATAATTTCTAAGCAAATAGGGTGACAAAATCTGACCAGGCGATACTTATGACAGAGGCTAAGCGATACTTTCCAGGCAGCCCGGGTGGTAGAATCCAGGCAAGTAGGGTGATAAAAAACCAGGGATGAAATATCACACGATAAAACTTGAAACAGTGTGTGATTGTTTTTCAGTGTCGTACGACTCTTGACCAGTGAGTGTAAAAAGTCTCAATTTTTTAAGGTAATTTTGTCAATTTTGTAATCTGACGAGTAATTTGTCAATTTCAAACATAGTGACAGCAATATTCAGGTAGGCTTGCAAACAGTAGGGGATGGAACATGTCATCAAACACTTGTGCAAGAGTAAAAGCAACCTTTCCAAGACAAACAATTTGGATATCAAAATGAAAACTTCTATGAGCACTACCGCAATGTTTGTATGTTCAAGAACATTTGCACAGGTACATAACAATGAGAATAGTTCAAGCACTTGCTAGCCTAGAAGGACAAAGGCTCAATACTTATCAAATTGGCCCACACTTGATGTTCCATTGCCTCACACAAAGTGGTTGCCCACAATAGGTGTTGGCTTTGTCGTGGAGGTGTCAATGACACAACCAAAGGAACACAGATGGTGAGTAATCTTGGGGTGATCCGGGTTATTCCACTTGGATCAATCCTTGCACCAAGAAGCTAAGCGGGAAAAAAGGGTGGCCTCTACCTATGGTTCTTAGTAAGGGCTTCCGTTCATGGTACTCCCCTTGCTCCCCAAAGGGATTCCTTACCTTGCAACAAGTAACAGACCTTGCGGCCATAAGAGTACCTTAAGCATTCTTGCTCAACATTCTCCTCATGGTCACAATCCCACAAGTACTCACATCAAGTGAAGACAAGCACTACGTCTACCAAGGTTGTGTGTCCTTGATAGCATTGAGCTTATAGTGGGTTGAAATAGCCAGCAAAAGGCTTGTCTCCACTTGGGTCATTCCTCTTGATTGCTCAAGAGCAGGCCCACTAAAGGATCCTAATGCTAAACAAAGAGTGGATTGACTTTTGAGTGTCAGGATTTCTGGTTCACCTCAAGGGTGAAGAGCATAATCTCCTAGCTCAAGAATCTCCCCCAAACACACCAAACAAAGAGTTCAATTACCCTCTTATTTTCAAAGTCCAAAAGTGGGTCAGGATTTATGGTTCACCACAAGGGTGAAAAGCATAATTCCTACCACCAAAAGACTCTTACAACAAGATCTTAAGTGCCTAAGAAATGATACAACTAGTATATGCCGCACTTAAAAGAAAAGTAAATAAACAAGCAATTGGTTGTTTTTAGGCATTGGGCAGCCCTGCAAAACATAATTAGTAGCCCTTTTGCCTTTGAAGCTTTGACATACGATCTTTTTAGCAAATTTTTCAAGCAATGAAGGTACCTACAAGCACAACTTGTTAGCCCCACAATAGTTAGCAAAACAAAAATCCAAATGAAATCTGCAAATTAGATCTGTCAAAACAAAGCAAACTAAACCAACAAGCTAATTAGACCAAAAATTAGCAAGAAAGAATGATGAAACAACTCACTGCTAGGTATAGGTGATAGTACAACCACCAGAAGTATCGCATGATACTTTACAGTATACTAGGGTGATATTATCTTTCTGGGTGACACTTCACTATACCTACAGGCGATAGAATGTTCCAAATAGTGCAACAAAACCTCTCACAAAGCATGATACTTTAACTAGTAAGGGATTGCACTAGTATAGGACAAAGTATCGCATGACAATGGTGAAGTATCGTACGATAATCTTCTAGAAAAAAAAAATCTGACGAAAACAGTAAGCTAAAAAGCGATGAAAAAAGTATGGAAATGCATAAAGAAGAAGGACAAAATGAAGTTGTTCTGCCCCACGGTGGGCACCAAAAATGTACACACTAAGATGTGCACTTCTCTAAGTCTTTTCTTCCAAAGGAATCCATGAATGGGAGACCTTGAAAAATGACCTAGAGCTCCCTAAGCATGGAGTGCAAGAAAATTAAGTGTGCTCTCAGCTAGAGCTATTTAAGCTTATGACCTTGCTAGTAAACCATGCAATGGGAGATTCAATGGAGACAAGGACAAGAATTCCAACATCCTCAAGAATCAAAATGTGAATGAAATGCAATGCTAGAAATAAAGATGCAAGCTATATTAAGATGAATATGCAAATTAAGCTATGGAAAGGAAAGATGCAAGTATTACAAAATCCTCCTAATTAGACTATGTGAATCAATCAAAAGCATAAAGGAAACTAAGCTATGCATGCCATGATAATGAAACTAAAATGGAAGAATGTAACTAAGATAGAATGTGAATGCAAAGCTAAGAATGCTTCAAATCTCCAAAGCTCCAAAGTCACTTAGAAAACCTGCAGCATAACATTAGTATTCAAAAGATGGATATAAGAATGAGAAGAGAGCTCTCCTTTTAAAGGAATTGAAAAGGAATGGACCATGGAGATTAAGAGGCAAAAGATTTAATCAATGGTGGAGCATCAAACAGGGGCAATCTATGTGCACAAATATCCTCCAATGGGAAAATAAGAGTTGACTTTTGTGTCCATATGAGACAAAAAGTGCATTTTCCCTTTTTGTGAAATAAGAATAATGATTTATTTGTGCAACTTAGGATAAGAGGAAAAGTGGGAGGCTTTTTATTTAATTAAAAGAGGAGGAAACTCCTTTTAATTAAATAAAGACTTAGGATAAGATGCTTAGCCATAGAAAATAATTGAATAAATGATAGAGCCAGGATTTGATCAAGAATGAGCAATTGATGATTTTAGCAAATAATGCTAGCAAGGGGCTAATAGTCTAGGTGACCATTTTTGGGTGATTATAGTGTGTAATGAACAACAAAATGTAGAGGTACAACATTAAAAAGAAGTTAATGGATCAAGTGTAAGAACTCAGGTCTATGACCATATTCCTCCTCATTTAACATTCCACGCGATTTCTTTATATTTCTTCAAACACATGCAATATGACCAAAGTGAATGGGACTTGGAAAGAGGTGGAATTCAAAAAAAAAATCAAATAGAAACAACAAGAGGTTGAATACTTAAGGCATAAACTTGAAACAGTAATCGACATCATTCCTTAGTTAATGGAATGTAAACCTCCACGAAGGGCTTATGCCCTTTTCCTAAAAGAAGAACATCTCTTGTTTAAATTGATCAGGATTCTTAGAGATCTTGATCCTAGTATTGACACATCAAGAGAATTTTATGATCTTTTCCAAGTTTTCCTTGCCTGGTTGTAGAACTTTCTTTGTAAATTTTACTGACACAATTATGCAGTACCACTTGATACCAAATGGAAACCATTTCTCTTTATGTGAGATATACACTTGAAAGCTCTAGAGATGAGCTAGGAAAAAAATGAAATAAGCTTTGGGCAGCAGTTGAGAAATTATAGAGAGAAATAGAGGATCATCATTATGCCTCTAAGGCCTGAGAGTAGGGATCTTACTACCCTTTATTTCGATTGGCTTAAAATTATGTATGAAATACCAGGTGAGGAACAAGTGTATAGGGAGTTTGAAAGTATGCCCTTTAATGAAGGATGGGGAGTGACTAAAGCCTTAATTCAGAGGTGGGAAAGGTTATCTATGAGTTTGAAGAAAGAAGAGACCCACAGTATGATTAATTTTAGAGGTGCAATGCAAAGAGTTCCTAGGTACATAGACTTGAGAAAACAAGACAAGATGGAACATTGGCTCCCTTTGACATTTCAACCACCTATTTTAATGTGGCCACTATACAGATGCACAAATTCAGAATTGGATGAGAATAAAAAAAATGCAAGGAGAGAAAACATGGATCACAACAAAGGATTTTACTGGAGCATTAGCAACCAAAGCACTAGATAGATTAGGATTGGAGATTTAAGGGTGAATGCAAAAATTAGGAACTTTACAGTGTTGGAAGACCAACACTCTAGTATAAGTAGGGGCAATGATAGGATGTTAATTTGTCCATATTCCTGATAGTGTTTGTCATGTTTTGTCTAGTTTTTTTTTATAGGATTTTTCTTTGTATAATCCTTAGACTTGTCCATTTTTGTCTTAATCACCCTCATTGGCATACAACCATTATAATTAAGTTTCATGGCTGAATATTAATACTTTTTATGAAATTATGCAATATACTTAAATATGATAATATTATTATGTTCCAATGAATATTTAATCATGTGGAAAATGGATATCATATGTATTTTTCTTGTTAACATTATAATGGAGATTAGATTATTAAGGAAGAATGAATAGCATGGCATCCAAGTGGTTAGCTTTGAAGACTCAATCCTGCATGTGAAGAAGCGATCATTAGAGCAGCTCATAGACAAAGATGCCAAAAGCCAATAAAACATCGAGTCAAGAGGGATGTTCTTAATTGTGAAGAAATATAGGATCGTGGTCCCACAATAGTGTGTCCCACTTTTTGGCCAACTTTGACACAGAGATCAACATTTTGAGAAAAAACTTCACTTTTGAACACCTGTTGCCACAAAACTATTAGGAGTTTGAAGATAATGTAAACTAGAGTCTTTTAGAACTTTCTGTCTAGTTTCTAAATATATTTTTCTAAAAAAAATTTAAATTCATTTAAATTCATTTTTCCTTCTCCTTCAAAAAGTGGTTTGTGTGAAAAATTGTGTTTTTAAGGAGTTATTGTCACTTGGATCAACATAACTTTTTTTAAAAATATGATAACGATGTGATTCTTTCTAGATTATATTTTTCACTTCAATATCTAAAGGATGCAATTGGTTTCATTCATTTTGGGTCAATATTTCATAGTTTATTAAGTTCTAAAGTGATAGTAACTATAATTTAGACATAAGGTCACTTGGATCGCTCTAACTTGATCTGTGTATATCAAAATTCATTTTTTCTTCTTTTTATAGAAAGGCAACATAGATACTCTTTTCCTACACATTTTTCATAATTTTTTTTAATGTAATTTATTATTTTTCCCAAAGTCTTGAAGAGACAGGTTGTTGAATGACCAAACAACCTATGTTTAGTTAAAGTAATATTTAAAAGTGATAATGAACTCAATATGTATTAAAATTATATTCATTAGAAATCTTTTTCTGAATAGCATCATAATACATAGATAGGTTTTTCAAATGGATTCATTTGATCTACCAAAACATAAAGTCGAAGTGATTTTTTGTCATCATTTTAATAGGTGCGAAGGAGACTCCATTGTAGGTATGAATGAGGAGTATAGATGTTATATCAATGTTTTTTTAATCTAAGATGCTCTGAGCTAACCATTTGTAATTAATTCCTTCAAATGGAACCTCTCAAGGCTTAAATCATCATATTTTATTAAAAATGTGTTATTTCAGCAAAAATCAGCATGTCTAAAAGAGTAGGACACACTATTGTGGGACTACCTAGGAAGCATGGGATGCTAAATTTGTTCTTCATGTTATTGAGCAAGTTTCTTGTTCCTTATTCTATGGATCTTTATGCTCAATCTTCCTAGGATGCAATAATGTAAATCTACTTATTTCTATGCTTTGATTAGTTAGTTTGTAGGTAGTTCTCTTATAAATAAGTAGTTACTTTGATGCACAAGCGAGCTAGAGGAGAGTGAGTTTGTAATAGAATATTTTGTTTTTACCTAAGTTCAATTTTGATGAATGTAATCATTCCTATTTTTTTTATATGAATAAAATGAAGTAGTTTTGAAGATCAAGAGTTTGTAACTGATTTTTGGACTCACTCACTCAAGGGAGCCCACTTGGTGATTAATCCCTAGTTAGTATTAGTTTAAATTCCTATAGTATTTAGTTTCAGTTATAGAATTGGCTTGTTTGTGCAGCCACTAGAAGTCATTTTTTGTGATTGTTCTTGCAACCAAAGAAGACATAGTAGTCCTTATCTAATTCAACCTGAACTTTTTCTTTCTTAGTTGCATGAATGCAGTTCAATATTTCATTCTACAAGTATTTTGGTTAAGTTCTTTCCAAGCATTTATTTCCTATAGCCATAGATTAGAGTTTCTTTCAAGTATTTACTTTCTACAACTTAAAGTTAGCATAGATTTAGTGGGAACTTAGGGCCCATTTGGTACCTGGAATAGGCATTATTGAATGCTCGAATAAACTAATTCAATGTTTGTGGCATCTTTCTTAATTCCCGAATTGGAAAAATAATTCTCATTTTTGGGCTAATGCAAGGATTAAATAATTCTGAAAAAAGGTGGAATTCATTTTATTCTAGAATAAGGCTATTCGAGAATTGAAAATTACATCAAAGTTTACTTTCTCGTCAGGTCTGTGCATTTTCTATGTGTAGGGTTTTTTGATGAAAAAATGCATATGAGGTTTTCTATGCGTAGGGTTTTCTACAAATCATGGCATCCTTCTGTTCGCATATGCATCTCACACGGTCTTAATTCCTAGATCGATTCCTTCGCTGGCCTGCTCAATTTCACTCGCCATGGCAATTTCTGTAGATTTCTGTGCCGCTACCTTCAATACTCTACTTTATAATGTCATTAAACAATTTGATCTAGGAAAATGGGATGGGCATCCCCATCAAGAAGAGGTGGAACAAAAAGGACTTGAATCAGATCAGATAGAAAATCACTTGTTACGTTCTTAATGTTTGGATATTTGAAGTTCAATAGTGAAAACCTTCGATTTTCCTTGTTGATGCCCTCTTGAATTTTATATAATTTATTTTAGATTGAAATATTTATATGATTGGAAATAAGCTTCTTTTAATTCATTGCAATGAATAAAGGATTACTCTCATTTTTCCATGCACAGAGTCACATGATTTATTGTGTTCATGTGACAAAATCCCATAAAATTTATATATCTTTGCAGAAGCTAATATCATTAAACAATACAACATGTACTATTATATGTGAAATGGCATGACTCTACAAAAGCTAATATTAAACCCTAGCTTGACACATAAGGAAAATGTACATAGTCATCAAATAGAAGTGATATACTAAGACATTTTTGTACCTCATGCTTTTTAATCATTCTACTGGACTCTTCACACTTAGTTGCCATGGAAAATTTTTGTTGTTGCTACATTCAACGCTATTCAACGTTGTTCAATGCAAAAAAAAATTTATAATCTTAATTTTTTTAAGTTAATAATACATATTTTAATTTAAAAATATATAAGGTAATAATACATATTTTAATAAGTTAAAAATACATATTGTTCAAATTAATTAAAAAAATGAAAAATAATCCTTATTCAAATTCCACATTATGGGATCCAAACGCAGAATAGATTAATTCCCAGTCATATTCTAGGTGCACCAAATAGGTCCAAACCTTATTCCATCTTTTATTTTGATGATTTATTAATCCAAGAATAGGTCATTATTCTAGAATAGGCCTATTTTGGATAAGTTAATTCCATGCACCAAATGGGTCCTTAGTGTATAAATTGTGTAGACCCATTTTAAGTACACATACCTAGGTTGATGTTTAAATGAGCCTTCATAATGACAAAGATAGATACTCAAATAGGATATCCAATCCTTGTATTGGGTGATGCACCAAGTTATTAATCCCTTTGTGAAGTCAAGTACATAGTACAAGAGTTAATGTATATTGTATGCTCACTTTATAATAATTAGAATAAGTTGAAAAAGCTATGCTTTTGAATTTCTAGATCCTTAGGTTTCATCCTAAATGTAACATTGTCATAATCCAAGTGTAAAACAGATCTAGTATACATAAGACCTCTACAACCTAGTTCAATTTGTTTTAGTGGAGATACATTAGGATGCACAGTATTTATAAATAGCTTATAGCAATTTGAAAATTAAAATGTTTTCTTCTTCATCATCAACACTCTTATTTATTTCCATTCACATGGGAAAGTATTGAAAGACATTTAAGAAGAATGGAAGTGCTATCTATACGAATTCCAATGCCATGTGTTCTTCTAAGCTCAAATCCAAAGTTCCTTTGTAATGAGTACTTTTTCAATAGACAATTTTACTTTTTAATCTTCACATATATTTAATTAGACATAAATACCATGACATAGCAATTATTTGTTTAAAAAAATGTACGGACATAATTGACAAATTTGAATTTGCAAAGAATAATTTTAAGGTCAATTCCAAATGGCTCAAGAATCGATCTGAGCATCATAGACTTATGAACAAAAATGAAAATATTGAGATTCTTGGAAAGAAAAGAAAAATAATGAAACTCAAGATGGATACATATGAAGTTATAAATTGATAATGAGTTCAACGTGTTGAATAATATGTAAATAGAATTAAAGTAAGGTTAAATATAAATAAATATGTGTAAATGTAATAAAAGAACTTAATACAAGAACATGTACAAATTATTAATATGTCATTATAGTAAATCATTCTATAAAATAAACTTAAAACTAGATAGAAACTAATATGAATATACAAGTTTCTTATTACAAATTTAGTTTTTAAATTATGCAAATGTTAAAAACAATTAAAAAAAGAATAATTTTTTTTTAAATTAAAATAAATTATTTTTACAAAAAATTAATCTCTTATTTAATAATATCTAAACTTTCAATTTTAAACAATATTTAATATCAAAACCAAAACAATAATATTTTTTCTTGTGTACTATGTTTTTAAATAAATGACAATGCTATACCTATTCATTAAAAAAGCAAAATTGAATATAAATTAAACAATAAATGATAATATATTAATCATAATAATAAATAGCACAAACTATTAACATGTTTTTGGAGAATAATATATAAAAGTATAATAGTACGGAAGAACTGACTATGGATATTTAAATCACATCCTTTGAAGAAGTAAATTGATATATAATATAAGAATTGAGGCATAAAACTTAAATATATTCTGAAAGGGCATTTTCTTTGCAGGACACGGAAATTGCAACTGATACACAGTCTTGCAACACGTGAAACTCCAGTTGTATTCCATTGCTTGACTTGACAAAGTATGAAGAAATCGTGAGGAAATTCGCATATTCTCAGTTTATATTCAAATCATATTGTGAATGATTGACTTAGTACGTATTATCTAAGAAAACAAAGAAAACAAAGAAAAGTGAGCAGAAACACAGCTCATTATCGCATTAAAGTTTAACTATTTCAATGTTTGAACCTCATCTAATGCAGTTACATCGCATTGTTCTCTTTGATTTTGTAGAGTCGATATAATTATAAATTATATCTGGTATACGTTAAATATTATATTAGTATAAAATAATATTGTCTGATATAATAGGCTGTGTATAATCATATTTAAATTGTTATTTATATATTTTTAGAAATTGTATATATGGTTTAGGTAGTCAATAATTGAAAATATTATTTAATTGTGTAGTGCAGACATCTAGATAATCAACAAGTTATATTTTGGCAATTTTTGGGTATTCTAGAAGATTTGAATTCAAGATGATTTACGTGTCTATAATATTAAATTTTGTCATTAAGTGTCCTTTGACATGTTTTGATGAGTTGGAAAGAAATTATCCATTCTATCATATCTTAGAAAGGAAATGAATTGTAGAGGGAACAAGGATGGTAAAAGCATTCAAAAGAGAGATTCAAGTGGGGTCCATACATTGAGAAATTATAAGGGTAGAGATGTTTGAACCTACTTTTCTATCTTGACTTTGACAAAGAGCAAGGTAACCATAATGTGGTCAATAGTAAATTTTGATCTCTAGATAGAAGTCATTATAAGTGTAGGGGTGATTTGTTCTTATGGAAGTGTATGTTTTGATTTGTTGTTTGCAAGCATATAATCTAGTTTGACTTACCTATAACAATTTTTGTGTCGTTTATAGGTTTTGAAAATTTTGTTTGACTACCTACACAATGTTTACAACAATGAGATGATGTGAAATTATAGAATTAAAATTACTTGCAACAAGAAATATTCAATTATTTATATTCTTGAAGTTTTTAATTTTTTTCTCTAAATTTTGAATAGGATTTCAATGGTATGCTGCAATTAGTGAGGTGTTATATTAAAATATAGTACGGTTAAGAAGTACAATGTCTTTATTGAGAGTCTAGTTAAAGTGATTAAGATAACTCTTAAGGGTGGATGTGTATTTTCTACAACATAGAGGGTTGTAATTAAGAGAGAGTTGTAGTGATAAGAAGAAAATGTCATAGCAAGGTAAAATTATAGTGAATTTT
Source organism: Chamaecyparis obtusa (assembly GCA_027943335.1). NCBI lineage: Eukaryota > Viridiplantae > Streptophyta > Pinopsida > Cupressales > Cupressaceae > Chamaecyparis > Chamaecyparis obtusa. The sequence continues at coordinate 31,178 of BSBK01000829.1, read as the reverse complement.
AAAAGAAAATTGTTATATTCCTTTATTTATAGAGATAATATGAATAATAAATGTTTTTGGCTCTAAAATGCTTATATGACCTAATGAGTTAACCAAATGAAGTTTGATCTCTTTCCTTTTGTTAAGATGGTATATTAATAAAATTAAATCAATGTGTTAATTATAGATCTATTGAGAATAACATGGGAGAAATGTTTAGAGAATGAGAAGGGAGATTATGGTGAATGTACCTAGCCCAAATTATTTTGAGTATCTACTTATATATTCTAACCAAGATGAATAGGGATAAAGAGAAGAGGAACTATGAAGAACATGATTGAATTAATACACTTATAACTTGCAACCATTGAAAGATCAAATACAACCTAAACATGAGAAAGGGATGTTTGAGGTAGACCGTGTAGTGATGGCTGAGATTGAGTGCACATCACAATCATCCTAATTAATGAATCATAGGAAGAATCTAAATAAGTTTTATATGATCTCAATCTCAAATTATACTACCAAATTTTAATGTCTAAAACTATCAGTTTTTGGTTAATCCCTAGTTGATAGGCATGCATGGGTATTTTAATATAAAAAGGAGACCAAGAAAACAAAGAGGAAAACATGGTTGGTATAGATAGTGAAAATAAGAAACAAGGATTATTTGAAGAGAATTTCTAAAATAATAGTCAATCGATGCTTACTATATATCCTAAAAGAGTGAGGTTTACACTTATAAGTAAAAAAGATAGGAGGAAATTTTACCAACTCAAAAAGGAGTTTCTTGGCTCCTTAGTAATTTTATCCTTTCTCTTTAAATGTAGTCAACTAGCTTTTTCTCTTCTAGGGAAACCTTGGTTCATTAATTATCAAGGTTAAATTCCTGGGGCTCCCTTTGGTGTTCTTAAGTATTTCAAGGTATCATGAATTATTTTCATCATTTATTTTTCTATCAATGATGCTACAAAGTTTAGAAAATGTTTGGTTTTCTGCTAGATTTAGTTTTTTGTTGTTGATAGTAATAGGGAACTACCAAAGGTTATAAAAATTTCTTCCCAATATTGTGTGTGGGAGGAAAAAAATCCAGTACGAGTCCTCACAAAAGTACATGTATTTCCATAAATTTGGGCACTTGTCCTCTTTATATGGAGATGTCAAAGAGCTTTTTAAAAATAATACTACTAGTGCTCACCCCATGGTTGGGAAAGATAATCAAAAGGTAGTTAAAGAACAACCTAACAAAATAAAGCTTGCTAATACTATGACAAGCCTTGTGAAAGAGGCATGTGGATATGTTTTGAAGGACATGAGTAAACCTAATGCAATGATTAAGTTCTAGTTGGTCAAGTTTGGTACCTCTTTGAGGTTGGTGCTTAAGGATCAAGATTCTACTCCTTGTCAAAATCCATTGGTTATGTTTGGATTTCTATTTCCTTAACACGCTTGGATTGAGATTACTATTTCACTATTTCCTTGGGGTTTCCTTGGTTGTTTGCTTCCTTCAGCGCAATATATAATGTTTTTGCGTGCTTTCAAAACCCTCCTCCAATTCATAACTTTTGTTCAAAACCACTTCTATAATAAAAAACTATTATATGTAAAATAAAAAATTCTTGAATAAAAGTAAAAATGCATGTCTTCATATACATATATTATAAGTAAAATTGAAAATAAGATATTTTTAAACAAATAAATAAAAATTAAATATAGATAATTGTAAATAAATATATTTAAGATATTTGTTCCAATAGCCATGGACTCTTTGTGCACCCAACCCCGTAATTACCAATTTTAAAGTTGCCAAAAAAATAAGTTTCACATGTACCAACAACCCATCATTTTTAGCTTTTTTGCTTCATAATTGACCCATCTGTGCATGACTACTAGGACATTTGTCCATTGGTATTGGTAATTTATGGAGCAATACTTTGAAATTGGCACCTTTTGAATTTTTGACCCATAATGAATTATACATGAAGCTAAATGACTGTTTGCCTGCTTCCGTAGAATATTATACGTTAAAGAATAATGAAATCCAAATAAACTTAAAGTATAAAAGAAAAACACATGCCCTTAAAAGTACAAAGTAAAATGTAAAATTCAGTAATTTAGCACAACTATGCTATTCCGTATTCTTCACGCAAACCGATGTCGGTGTCAAATGATGTCAACAATAACTTGACAGAAAACTCATGGAATCTTCACTCACTCGCCATGTCAATAAACAAGATATCCTCGTTTGAAAAACTATCGTTGCATTGTTGAATGGACAAATATTGACAGAAAATTGTACGAGATTTCAAGTAAATATAATATTTCGTTTGAAGGCGTCTGTCAAGAGTTTTTATTTAAATACCACTTAAAACAGTGAATCAGTCAATACGAGTTATATATTTTATTCTATTCAAATTTCTCTGGTTGATTTATCAGAATTCACTTTCAGTCCTGTGATTTCAGAGTAAGCAGAATAGGAAAAGCGTATTCATTGAGAGAAACCTAAAAAATGAATGACATAGCGAAAACCATGGTTTTTCTTGCGGTTTTAGTTTCAGATTGGCTTTATTCCCTATCTTGGGCTACAACATTCCCACCCCTTAATTGCTCTACTTCCTCTGTTCTCTATTGTGATGCTTACATTTATCTCCGTAATGTAACTGAGCCCATCAGTTCTGTTGCATCCAGATTCAACATTTCTTCACAGCAACTAACCCCCTTTAGTCCGCCTGATTATTTGGCTAAAATTCACTGTTCTTGCTTAGATTTCTTGGGATATAAGGCATTCTTTTACAGGGTGAATCATACAGTGCAATCTTCTGATGTGGGTTTAGTGGAAAGAGAGATTTCTGACAAGTATTTTAGTTATACTGCATGGACGGAGAGACAATTCAGTACATACAAAGCAGGGGACACAGTAGAGCTTGCATTGGGTTGTGGGTGCCCTATTCCTGGATGGAATTCAATTGTTTCTTATGCAGTTCCCCCAAATGCTACGCTTACGAGGACAACTAAAAAATTCGAATCGAACATGGACGACATAATAAGCCTCAATAACATCAAGGACCCAAATACAATAAGAATGAATAGAGTGTATTTTATCCCTTATCTAACAGGTATGTTAGGTTGATTTCCTTTCAAGTAACATCGTTTATGAACTGTATGAAAGCAACACTGATGATAAAAGACGCTGTTCATTGTTTTGTTTTACAGCGGGCAGAAATGCAACATTTCCATCTCAACCCAGCTCGCCCCCAAGCACTGGTACTCTTTTTGAGTTATATTTTGGTTAACTGTTCATTCTATATCTGAATATTAGGGGAAAAAGAAGACATATTAACTGCTACCTCAAATTTATCCTCATCTGTCAAAGTTCTTCTGCGAAAAGTCCTAGCAGATTTATCTATATAATTGACAGTGGGAAATTGTTCTAAGTCACAGAAATCTAAACTTCTTTCCTAGGAAGGTTTATATATGTAATTGAAAAAATCACTATTCTTTTTCAGCTAAATGAATTTTATTATTGTTCTCATAGTTATCTATATAATTGACAGTGGAAGATTGTCCTAGGTCACAGAAACCTGAACTTCTTGCTTAGGAAGGTTTATCTATATAACTGGAAAAACCACTAACTTCTTGCTTAGGAAGGTTTGTATATATAATTGAAAAAACCACTATTCTTTTTCAGCTAAATGAATTTGATTATTGTCCTCATAGTTATCTAAATAATTAAAGAGAAATGGTTTTACAAATTTAACAATATAAGTTAAACCCAATATATATATTTCCTGGATTCTACTATTTCATTTACAAATATGGTTTTCTCCGTGTAAATTTAATCACGATTCTTACCCTAACTGGATTTGGCAATATCTTGCATGTTAGGTACGCAAGAGAACCAGCACAAATCCAACAAAGCACAAAGAAAATTGAAAGTTTATCTTCCGATTGGTAAGGATATGAATCCTGGTTTCTCGAGTTCCTCATCTAATTCACAGGTCAAGAACTTTTTCTGTAGTATAAATGGAACTTATTGATTATTGTATTTTGGTTAATTTCTTTTCAGCTGGTGCAATCCTGCTTCTAGTATTGTCAGTAATTAGTTTTTACTATGGCTACTACAAAAGAGCTTCATCTCTTCAATCTTCTACAGCTACAGAAAATGACCAAACTGACTGTTGGGTAGCACAGACATCTGAAATTATAACTCCATATGAAACAGAGCAAAAGCTTGAACATGATGAGAAACTGGATAAAGCTCTTTCACTGCCCTTATTAACAAACCTTACATATGATGAGATATCTCAAATGAAAAGCTATTGTACCCAAGGTTACAAGATTGGGGAAGGAAGCTTTGGAAAAGTGTATCTGGGTAATTTGAAAACTATAGACGTGGCTATAAAGAAAATAAAGTGTGAAGGTAAAGAAAGCAAGAAATTAGCAGAGAATGAAGTGAGACTTCTCCAAGGAAAGCAGCACAGAAATTTAGTATCTCTAGTTGCATGGTGTATTGAAGAAAACACATTTTATTTAGTATATGAATATGTCAATGGATGCACTTTAAATGAATATTTGAGGGAGAATAGTGCAGAGTTTTCTCTGAGTTGGAACCAATGCCTCAGAATAATATCCAGTATAGCTGAAGGAATAGAGTTTTTACATCTCAATAATATCATACATGTTGATATCAAACCTCAGAACCTGATGGTGGACAGGAAGGATGGTGAGGTAAAAATAATAGACTTTGGGTTTTCAAGGCATGTAGACTGGGAAGGCACCCACAGATCAACTGATAGAATAACAGGTACAAGAGGGTATTGGGCTCCAGAGTATTGCTTCAATCACAAGCTCTCATACAAGCATGATGTTTACAGTTTTGGTATTGTGGTGTTAGAGGTGATTACAGGACAGAAGCATGTTGACAATGCACGAGGCTCAAGCCAATTTCCTATTCCAGACTATGTACGATATATGGTGGCGTGTAATCGTTTAGAAGAAGCTTTCAACGTAAGGCTCAAAGGAGAAGGCTTTGGTGAGGCTGATCTCATGAATGCTTTAGTTGTAGCAAATTTAGCCCTAAAATGCGCTGAGAAAGACAAGGAAGAAAGACCTGATATGAGTTATGTGATTAGGGTACTCAATAGCACGGTCAAAGAAAATACTGAAGGAAGCTCTTCTGGAACGGTTGATTAACTAAAGTAGTATGATTAACTATATAGCTTAGACATAAGTTTTAAACTGTACTTTTATTTTTCTTAATACTTATGTGACATCCGAATTTTAAAAATTTTACTTGTTCAACGATAAATTAAAGGGGTACATTTTTTTTCCTTTTATGTGACTTTACCAATTTACAAAGCTATACATGTTCTAATCAAGTATAAAGTAGATTAAAGGCAGATTGTGTCTTCTTTTTTTAATTTTTTTTCCTGTAAGTAGAAGTTCAAAGTTAAAAATAAATTTATGGACTAACATATATGTGACTTTATCAATTAATGAAGCTCAAGAGAATTTAAAAAATATTACAAATTAGAATAAAGGAAGATTGTGTCTCTCTTCTATAAGTAACCAGTCCAAAGTTAAAAACAAATTTATTGACTAACATGAAAATCTAGCTTGATTACATCAACATCTGTAAGAAACAAACAAAAGGAAAGTGACCAAACAAATGGAATGTTGGGATCTATATCTCTGGTTGACATTAGTTTATTTTATATGTTAAGACTACTTCATTTCACATGTTTGGGAAGAAATAGTTCATTTGGATAAAGTAAGCATAAATGTACGTAGAATACAACATTCATGAATTATGTTATATTTAGTTTTATTTTGAAGATTTCTCCACTAAAAGGTGAAACTTTGTCATCTCAAAGAAATATTATTCTTGTTTTCTACCTATGAACATGGAGATTCAAACCAATTAAATTACGAAAACAAAAAAAATATAAACTATAAAAAAAAATGGAGATTCAAACTGATTATAGATACTTGCAGTGATCAAACGATGCACTCAATCATTCAAGTCTGGAGTTGCTCATAATGCAATTATTTTCCCCTCTAGAGCTTCATACATTGACCTCTTTGTTTTGAGCTTTTTGTTTCTCCTTGCACATTCCTTCTAAACACAATTGTTGTAATATTCTTCTTGCTTAGAATTATTGTTCACAAAATTATCTTCCCTGTCAATATATGGTAACATTCTTATTTGTTTGGGGTCATCCAAAATTCCCTGCCACAATTTTGTAAGAACTACCCTCAATTGCTACTAATTTTTTTTAACTTCAATCATCAACTTAATCAACCAATCACTTTCCATTTAATTTAGAAGTGGTGATTATAAAACTCCTTAGTTCACCACGATAGCAACAACTCGATATCACACTTTATGCTTACTCATGATAGTGTTTAGTTTCCATGTAACAAGGGTCATCACTAGACCTGAATCTAAGCCTCAAGGGATCACTCCCGATGACCCTTCCTAGGTATCCTCTTGTGGGAAGTCAGACGCTTCGTAGTTCACACTTAGAGGGAGCTCACTCTCTCCTCATGATGAGATATTTGATCACTTTAATAATGTCAATTAATTAATGGATTCTAGGAACTTGGTCCAATCCCATAAAAGATATTGATTGTCATTAGGTGATAGTTCTGGATACCCATCCTTATCAATAATCAACTTACCAACTTCATACATATGCATGAGGGTCATATCAAAAATCACATACATAGTGATTATCTCTAGCATACGTCTCACATACAATGGACTAGCTCATGCACATCATAGGTACACAAGTTGACTAGCTTGCCATACATCACATACATATAAAGTATCTTTGACATACATCATAATAACAATACTGACTAACTCATAAATGAATCACAAGAGAGTAGCTATGTGCTCATATAAGAAACACGAATAACATAATGATTGGATCTTGTAGGCATCACACAGAATATGATAACTGGCTCATAATTAATGGCTAACTATTCCATGTCCATAGTGCATCCTAAAAAAAATGTATATTGGTGTATTGCGCTCTACACGATGGGTCCCATTCCTTTCCTTTGTCTTTTGTACTAGCAGATACTTGGGAAGAAGATTTGGTGCATCCCATACTACACCAAGGGTCTATCCTCAACCCAACATGGTGAAGTATAAAATTTCACATCAAACTTAACCTAAAGTCATGCCATGAGGCTGGTTCAATTATCACCTACCTATTCTTCATTAGAAATTCTCTTCTTTGCAATCCATCACATAGCTAAGAAACAAAAGAACATCCATCCCGAACATGCCATTGACCAATGCTCCTAGTAGAATATGTGTCATTATCTATATGCTACAATTAGCAGTCGTACGACATCATATGTTCCTTGACTACTATCAATATCAAGCATGGATAGGCTTATCTCTAGATTTGTCATAGGATTTCTACTAGTGATCACCTTACATAGATAAGGGTATCCTATGCAATGAGCTATACAACCTCTACCTATGACCTCATATGGCTCTTACACCATTTGTAGCTCCATAAACACCATCTCTTATACTATACTTATCATTATAACAAGAAGAGAAGATCCTAATTTAGAAAAAGTAGATCACAATTGAATGATCTATAAGGTCATACACAAATTCTTATAAGTCTAGGCTTAAATATATAAAAAACACAACTATTATATAGAACCAATGCATTAGGGCCTCAACTCTACACATAACATTAAGTAGATATTGACTATATAGTAGCCATCCCAAATCATTTCCTTTAAATTTCAATTCGGGCACATTATATAATAAATATTATTTGTTATGTTTCTTATCCATTTCATAACTTTTCTTACCCATTTTGGCAGCAATGAAAGACTGCTCTAGGGGAAAGGATAATCAAGGAATAACCCCAATCCCTATGGCTATCCCTCCCTAAACCCTCACCTATGGAATTGAGATCACAAGAGTATCCTTCACCAAAGTGTCACCTACGTTCCCACTTCCAAACATGTCAAAGTTACATATAGTTCTCCTCATGGTATTTCTCAAATGTAACTTACTCATAGGTTCCTATAACCAATATTTGTTAATGTTTCCCTTCAAATAAAAAAATCTCAATGGTAGTTAGGAAATCGTAAGTTCACAATGTGACACCCATACTATAACACTTCCCTTAATGATTTCAATATCTTAAATCCAATTGTACCTAATATTATTCATAAAAGAGCTTAAGAATCTCCACATACACAACCTAAGATTACCTCAATTTACACAAACATGTGGGATTTAGCATTCCCATTTGACATTCATAGAGTAGGCTCAATATGGAGGGTGTTATACTTAAGGAATCAATCCATATCTACTAGTAATAAATAATTTTTTTCCCCAATCAAAAAATATCATTCTAGATTTATATAGCATATCTTATCATTCCATTGAGAAAGGATGATTCATTGACATTAAAGGAATTTATTATGCCTTTTTCTACTACAATAAATTTTCCCAGTGGTCACTCTATTACATGCATCATCATATCTTCTCAATGCTTACAAGTATCTAAAGCCTCATAGCTTATTTAGTTTTATCCACATTGATACCTAGCCTAAGAAAAATGAGAATATTTATTGGGAATTGATATTATTTATAGAATAATGGCATTAGAACTCCTAAATAACATTTAAATTGATATCAAGCCTTCTAGAATCTCTTCACAACAACTCTTCCTAGCTCTGAATAATAAATCAACCCTTTTGGTTCATAATCTACCATGGAAAATCAACACAATATAATATTACCAATGCAATATAATAATGTCAAAGTTAATCTTCAATAACCTTTTCATAGGATATGGTTATTTTTAGTTCACCCCTAAGTAGCAAGAAAATTCTATGCAAAAAATCCTAGTGTCATAAGGTTTTCGATATTGTCTACTTATTTATGTTATTTACTTTTCTTTTCTTTCAGTTATTGTTAAAGAATCAAATTGATAATGTTAAAAGTTCTAGAACACTAATTCACCCCACCCTCCCAGTTTTTCTCCATACCAATAGATAGTTATAATATGAACGGTACATATTTTAGTTTTAAATGGCATCATATATTTATATAGATGTTAGAAATATAACTAAAGTATATACTTTATGAATAGAGTTCAACAAGCTCAAAATAAAAGTTCAACAACATATGAAAGGATGGAAAAATATTTTCTTCCTTAGTTTATTTCACACTTGGTGATTAGGCATACTATTTGGTAAATAGCTTTAAGAGTAATTATTTTTTCTGATATTTTAATAGTGAGATTTTTTTTTGTTTTAATAAGGTTAAAGGTGAGGTTGCTAAAACATAGATCAGTAAATAATTGTTAGTCAATAAACAATAACCAAAAAAAGAAAGAAATGAAAAGACTATAGAGCACTCCCTGTCGATTTAATCAAAAACATGTAAAGAAATAGTTAAAGAAAAAATTAAGAATTAGGACCAGATGTGATAGATAGTTTTATTTGTTGAAGGAGGAAAGGTCCTTTTCCTTCACCACTTATTATTTTAAAGTCTATGAAAGAGGCCTCCTTACTATAGGTTCAAGATACTTGTCTTCTATTTATTTCTAGGTCTAGTCAAGAGCTCACTCTCTCTCTTCTTCTTATACATCTTTTTCTCTCTCTTACCTTCCATGAGATCCATTCCTTCTACCTTCATTATTTCCTTGTAATGGGTTCGTGCCCATCCCATTCTTATCTAATCAAAATGAATGTGATAGATCCCCAAAAGGAGTAATAAATAACTGTAATATATGATAATGACATCTTACGTCCAAATTTATTTCTATAATATTTAAATTTCCGATTGGCATCCATAAAAATATTGTGACAACTAACTAGCTAGCCTAGCAATACATTTATCTTTAGAGGAAAATTTAGCCTTGTAGAAACCATTGGATGAATAAACTAGAACACGTCCTTCATTATCATTAGTTAAGGACAATAACACACAAAAGATTCTACATGGATTTTCAATCTAATTCTCATTTGTTCTATTCTTTTTTTCTTAATGAAGTGTTTTGCTATAATCCACCTTACAATCCTTCCCATTAGAAGAATTATTTGCATTAGCATTATCTAGAGGTTGCACTATATCATATGTGGGATAATTAGACACAGTCAAATTAATGTACTTCCTAGTATTGCAAGATTTCCTATTGAAAAAGCATTCCAAGAAAGAGAGACATAAATATGGTTGTTTTGAGAAAAAAATAAGAAATAGATTAACACATGTGCTCCACCCAATCACCCATGTTTAGGAGGATAATAGAGGACACAATTTTTTTTTTACGTTTAAACATGCATAGTCTAGCAATAAATAAACATTTTATATAATTTTTCATTGAATTAATTTTTAGAGTAATAAAGTGTTTACTTATTAATTAAATCATATTGATTTAATTACTATGTCACTTATTATCTCTTTCTACTTAAGTTAAACTTTAGACATATAATAATTAATTGTTTTTTATTAATTATTATCATGCAACCTAGGTTTGTCCACCCTTTTAGGGTTTCAGATCTCCTTCATAAGGATTGATCTCATTTTTATTCTTTACATCATTCAACACAATAATATTTCATTATGCTTTTTGCAACTTTTTATTTTTCACATCAAGGATATCTCCTCTCGCGTGGATCAATGCGTTCAAGCCTCTCTATCCTCTTGCTTCTCTCTCTTTTTGTGACAAGTGTTTCATGCAAGTATTCTGGTGAGATATGGGTTGTTTTCTCATCAACTCCATGGTATCAGAGCTTTAGATCTATTTTCCCATGTCCTCTTCTTGAGAAATTTGGCTATGTTTGTCAGATCTGCATTTTTAGAGGATTTTATGTTGGATATGAGGGAGATCTCTTTCTAGTCATATTGGCCTCAAATAGACCTCATGGTTGCATTTAGAGTTCCCAAGAACCCCTAAATGCATATAAATTTTGTCCATTTTGGGCAAAGTTAGAATTTGTGGCAAATTATTTTTACAATCGGCCCCGATAGGGATCCTTAGGTGATCACTATCTTTTGGAGCATTTTTGGCTCAAATGAACTTCACCATTGAGATCACATTGTCCAAAAACCCCCATTATCATATAAGGAAAATCTAATTTGGACATCATTGCAATCTGAGGAAAAAAACTTTTGCCTACCAGGGTTGTATGACCTTGGCACACAACCCGAGGTGTTGAAGCAACTATATTTTTTTAAGAAAAATTGGGGCCACTTGGGTGCCACTATTAGCGGCCCGTTGGACATCCACAGTCTAGGCGAGGTCACCACCCACGATAACCGTCGATGACCTTGCAGTTAGCCGTGGTCACAACTCTGGGTTCACCACCGATGTGACCGGCCAGTAACCGCCAATCACGTTGGTGATGGGTTGTTAACCGTAATTAACCGTGGAGTCCCCGGGGTGACTTTTAGTCACATGCCTAACCACTAGGGGTTTTATTTAATGCCATCTCCCATTCCATTACTACAGCCCCCTTAGCATAAGGCGAGGGTCACATGGGGAATAGCCTCAACTGCCAGACCCTTAACCCATGGTCACCCGTGTGACCAGGGGCTAGACTTTTTTGGCCTTGGGGGCCTATTGTGTTTTTGCGGTGATGGCCATATGACTGTCAAATTTACCCTCATGGAGTACTAACATCAGCGCATGTTACAATCTTTCAGACACCATTTTTGGGCCCATCAGCATACCTATGGTTTTTTTCTCATAACTTAAGCATACGGTGTCAAAATTGGGAAAGTAAGATATCATTGGAAAGATCTTTTTGAGCTTATCCAGATCTAGAGGTTTGAATTTCTTATTTTTCTTATTGGATATTTTTTTATTGTCAAAGTCAAAGGTTCAGTTTCGCACTCTAGGAGCTTTATCTTGCGCATCTGAACTCCATTTTGGGAAAACAATATATCATTAGAAAGCTTGTTCTAAGAAATTTCTAGTACTATGAGTTATTTTTCCTTATTTTTCTCCAAGTATATTTTATTCAATTTCTTTTATTTTTGCAATCTGGTGGACATCTTGGATGTTTCAGGTCCTGGGATCTCTTCCCTTTGAGGGATGGCTCATCTTTGGTTGTTCTTTGTGGAGTGTATACTTCACTTTTGTAGTATTCTTTTATGCACACGCACTAAGATAAAGTGTCATTCCATTGCATGTATCAGATCTTGCACATGTTCATTCTCTTTGTACTCACACTCCATTATAAAGTGCCAGGGGGGTTTGATGTTTTTATTTTATTTTCCATCTACCTTTGTCACATGAGCATTCCTCCATATAAATTAGCCTCAAGTATATCTATTTGCGTGTTTACTCTCTCTACACCTTCAGTCTTCCTAGTTCTTCTTCATAATGCAGTTCATATTGAATATTCCTTTCAATGTACTTGTCATTACTCCCTTGTCATCATTATGGGGGGGTTTCTACTATTGGTTCTTCTGCTTCCTTGGTTTGATAGCATGAGCTATGTATTCAATATTTGATTCTATGTACTAGGTAGATGCAGTGGTTGGGTACCTATGCATTTCGGTGAGATGGATCATTTACCATATAAAGACTCTTCTCTTTCCTATTTTTGGAAGCACTCTTCCAACTTTGGTTGATCAACTCTTCAAACTTTTGGTGTTTTTATGCCATCTATATCTTTGAGTTTAGGTATTTTCCTTTATTTTCCTCTTGATTCGAGTAGTGTCATTTGATGGAACTCATGCAGATTATAGTATTCTATATCTTCGACTTCAGTTGTTTCCTTTGTTTGCCTCCTGATTTAAGTAGTGTCATTTGAGTGCACTCATGCAGATTATAGTCTTCTCTACCTAGTCATATTTCAGTGGAGGGTCTTCATCTAATATTTTAAGTGAAACTGCATATAATTTACTATGAAAATAATATCACTAATGTTGTCATTAGGCTTGTAGCCCAAAGCATTCCCATTAATTAAAAGAATTTTTTTTTCTATTAACCATAACTATCCTAGTGGAATTAAAAATTGATGTTCATGGATCATGAAAGGAAAAAAATAATATCATAACTTATTCATTACCTCAAAAGGTTCACACATTTTTAAAAAGATCTCAATGATAGATTATTTAAGTTGTGACAAAACTATCAACAATAACATTAAGAATTTGAGGAGAAAAAACCTAAAGCTCCTTAATTTACACTATGGATATGGAAGAAACCACTTACCAAAGTTAGTTTTGGACCGTGAACTTTGCTATGACTATTCATGAATGGAAATGATAATATCCAAAATACATAGGACCCTAAGCATGATATATCCCTCCTTACACATTTGATGAGCTAAGAGAGAAAACAATTAACACTTAACACAAAAAACCTCTAAACACAACATTTATCTATACAATTAATACCCTCAATATTAGCCTTTAGTGCATGTATATAGAATGGATCCACAATAATAATCACCACTAGAGGGAAAATAGAAGACTTGGTAACTAGAAACTCCTCTAGATTTACCACTACCATTCCAAATTACTATTTCTAGGGTAACTGGCTTGGATAAAAGCTATCACAATCTTACTATAATCTATAGTAGCTAAAATATATACCAAGTTCAATGAAAACTATGAAATACCATGTATTATTTAAGGACCTAAAATGGATCATAAAAAATATATTCTTATGAACCCTTAAAAACCAAATGCTAATAGGCATCCAAGAAAATGTAAAATAATATTTATTTTCTTTCACCATTGAATAGATGTGTGTTACCCCTTTCAAATTGAGAACATATAGAATTAGAAAATAATACAAATTCAATTAACCTATTGGATTCTTTTGGTTAGCATTTTTCTTCCTACTTTATATGCAAAACTATTCAATAAAATTCCTTTCCATCTTACTAGAGTAATATTCAAAATACTAAGGTTAAGCATTAAAAAAAACTCTTGCTTATTAGACATAGAATATGTAATATTTGAAGCCTAATGATTCTCATTCCCTTTAAAAAAATATTTTAATGCAAGAGCACATGAAACTAGATGAATATAATATATAAATCTTGCTCGCAAATAAATGTGAAACAAAGGGATTAATAGAAGGAAGAAGGAAAATAAGCATATGAGTCAACACTAGTTAAGTAGTACCAATAGATAGAAGATTTAATTAAGAAGTTATGAAGATAAATCAAATTGATGGATGCATTAATCATATTAGATTCATTTCTTTCATATAAGGAGGATTTATTAATTAAATTTATATGTTTCATAATATTATTGCATGATTATGTAAAAATATTTTGTTAGTTAAAGATTTTAGAATAGAGAACATTTTTGTATTATTATAAATTTTTCTTATGCTTATCAAAATAATTGAAATAAAATAAGTCTATAAATTCACATTTCATAATATAATTTTAAAAAAAAAAAATTTCACATAGATTTACACACATTCCTACCATCTACAAATATATAAATAATTATTGCTTAATGATGTCTCCAATTCATAGACCTTTGCTTAATATGATTTGATGGTCAACTTAGAACCACCACTACGTAGAACAATAGCTGAGATTGTCCTCATATCTAATAACATGATATGAGTTCAATTATATCTACTAGTAAGGAGCAGGCTCATTAGGTTGATAAAAGTTCATTGTAGACGATTGCTAGAGACGTACACTATGTGCTTCGCCTATCTCATTGTTCAAGATTATGTGGATGCAATGGAAGTTTACCTCATCTACGAACACCTCTTGCTTATGTAAACGTGGAGAAAGAAACGATCGACAATGAAGCCTTATACTTTAATCATCTCTAGCTTGCTCTCCGAGATTTGCATTGCTAGATGTTTGACCATTGGGCTTCTTTTTGATAAGTTTTTTTTACTTTTATTTTTTAACTAGAGAGAAGGTGTGTTCGATATAGGTTAATTAAATGTGGGACTTTCTCCCTCTCTTGATTTTTCCTTTGTTTCTCTCTTTCTACTCCGTAAAAGAATATCTAGTTTGGCTAAGATTGTCTTATTTACCCTTACAGTTCTAGTCAAGGGAAATGGTAATGCTCCGAGTTAGCTTCCACTCTTCGAATTGGAGTCACAAATCCTTCACTCATATTCTGATGCATGTTGACTTGTCAAAAGATTTACATGCTGAGGTGGTTTTATAGATGAATGACCGACCTTGGTCTAAAATTACTGGTTACGAGAGTATCGCTTTGCATTGCAGATGGTGCGTCAGTATAGTGCATCTGGCTTTAAATTATTCCCATGCTATTCACAAGGCATCATCCAGGTGGAAATATCCTCATCACTAATCAACGTTTTACTACGTTTCTTGAAATTGTATTGCTGGTTCCATACAATCTATCTTGTATGGACTTGGTGGGGTTACTATAGCTCTATCAGATCATGATCTAATTGCTCAATAGTTTCCATTCATTAGCAAGTAGATTTTTATATTATTATTTTACTAAGTCGGTCTTACCCTAATTGAATTTGGATAATTCATATATCTCAGGTACAGAAGAGAACCGGCACAATTCCAACAAGACACAAATACTATTAAAAGCTCTTTTGCCGATAGGTAATTATCTAATAAATATTAGTTCCATTCTACACAAATTCGGTGTGGAACTACCATTATGCAATATAATCGAAAGTCATTGATTAAATTACATAATTTTTCTTCGCATTTCAGCTGTTGCAATTACTTTTTACTATTGCTACTGCAAAAGAGATGCGTCCCCTCGTTTTTTCTGAAATGATAACTCCAGATGGAAGAGAGCACAAGAATACGGATAGAATCTCGGTAAAAGTCATTCACTGATCATCTTGACAAACCTTACAGATGATTACATAGGTCAAATGGAAAGCTATTGTACCTAATATTATGAAATTGGCGAAGGAAGCAATGGAAGATTGTATTTGAGTAATCAGAAAGATAAAGATGTGTCTATAAAGAAAATAAAACATACAGGCAAAGAAAGCAAAAAAAATAGTTGAGAATGAAGTTGGACTTCTTCAAGGAAAGTGGCACAAAAATTTAGTCTCTCTTATTGCATGGTGAATTGAAGAAAGCACATTTTATTTGGTGTATGAATACGTCAATGGGTGTACTCTCGATGAATATTTGAGAGAAAAATATCCACAGTTTTCTCTGAGTTGGAAGCCGTGTCTCAAAATAATATCTAGCATTGCTGAAGGAATAGAATTTTTACATCTCAATAACATCATACAAGTTGATATCAAACTTCAGAGCCTGATCGTGGACAGCAAGGATGGTGAGGTAAAAATAATAGACTTCGGGTTTTCAAGGCATGTGGACTGGGAAGGCACCCACAGATCAACTGACAGAGTGACAGGTACTAGAGAGTATTGCTTCAACCACAAGCTGTCGTACAAGCATGATGTTTACAGTGTTGGCATTGTGGTGTTGGAGGTGATAACAAGACAGAAGCATGTTGACGATGCACGAGGCTCAAGTCAGTTCCATATTCCAGACTATGTCAGAAGCATGTTGACGATGCACGAGGCTCAAGTCAGTTCCATATTCCAGACTATGCACGATATATGATGGCCTGTAATCGTTTTGAAGAATCTTTGGATGAAAGGCTCAAAGTGGAAGGCTTCGATCAGAGTGATGCCATGAATGCTTTTTCTGTAGCGAATTTAGCCCTCAAATGTACTCAGCAGGAAAAGGAGAGGAGACCTGATATGAGTTATGTGATAAAGGTACTGGATAACATGACCAAAGGAAATACTAAATGAAACTCTCTTGAGGTTCTCAATTGATTGTAGTATAATAGAACTAAATTTCTTAAAATTGTCATCCAATTTTTACCCTTATGCAACAATTGTCAGGTTATATAGTTAAAAAGTGTATAGAGGTGATGGGATTTTAATAATGTTAGGCTTCTATAAATTTTTAAAGATTTTATCGATTTATAAATCTGGTAGTAACTTAAAGTAGTGAGAATGGTGAAGAATCTGGTAGTAACTTGAGGGAGGGACGATTGGAAGGTGATTTAATATATAAAAGTGAAAGGTTTCTCATCTTTGCTTAAGAAATTGATTGTCTAATATTATTAGCGCATAATTTTCAATAAGTTCTCGTAGTTTAGGAATCATTGGTATTTGCATGATCTATGTACAGTGATGCATAAGCTAACTAAAGAGCCTCACCTTAATTTTATTCAAAACAATAGTTCTACTTTTTGATATTTTCACCACAATAATTACTATGATTATAAATTCATTGTAATTTAGACAATTTTATAATTGCTAATGATAATAATTCTATTCATGAACACTCAACTCTATTTTTTCTCCTATGTTTTGCTTGTAAGTTTTGCTTCTTTTATTTGCTAGACCTTGTTGTTTAGCCGCAACTGCTAAATTTTACATGTTATCAAAGAAAGACCTAGCAAAAGGAGCATACACTTTTCTCTTTGTACAAACTGAATGTCACAACAATGACATTTCCAAGCCTTTTTCATTCTTACACCATATAACTATTTCAAACAGAAGTTAATGATTCTCTTTCAACTCAAAAGTAGAGATTTCTATCCGATAGTAATGGATATAAAGGATGAACCAAATTTTGCATCACATATAGGCCAAGGTCATATACTTTTTGCATAGGCCTTGCGTCCATCTTCTCCATACTGACACATCATTTCAGTGGACCTATCATGCCTCTCCTTTCTCAGTATTATGGGGAGTTTTCTACTTTTTGTACTAATGCTTCCTTGGTTCCATAGTTGATCAGTTCTTTATACTATTAGCACTTTTGTTTTCAACTAGAAATTTGTTCTTACATGGTTGAGTAGTGTCATTGGGGTCAATCTTACAAATTTATGTGTCGTCTGTATCCTTGACTTATAGATTTTTTGTCTTTGTTTATCATCTTTTTGTCATTTGAGTAGTGTCATTGGGGCCACTCATGCAGATTATTGTCTTTCAAGTATCTTCGAATGGAAGATTTTTTGTCTTTATTTTTCATATGCTAATCCTTTCAATAATGCCATTGGGGGCATTCATGTAGATTGAACCCATTCATCATCTTAATTTTAGAAGAGGTTCTTCATTCAACACTATAATAGTTATCATTCGATAATTGTTAACACTTTTCTTGTATCTTACATGATGTTAATTTGCACTTCATATAGTTTCATCTCGTGATTCTCAAAGGGGATTTTTATTCCCATTAGGTTTGCCCTCTTTCCAATTTCCTCTTTTAAGCCTCCTTAGTTGACTTAAGGTGGGTGTTAGCATCACTTTTTTCTTTGTGAATAATGGCAATCCAATCAGCAACTTCTTCGATAAATTTACAATTGGATGACCTTCAATTTGATCAATAATATTCTTCGCATGCATAAGTATAAGTAAGAAGAACCGATTTTAATTTTGCATGCATTCTTACTCCTCACGCACTCATCACCGTGATTTTCTTTGCTAACCGCAGATTCATTGTATAAAGCATGCACTATATGCATATATAATTTTATTTATTTTATTCCTAGCTCTATCTATAATTTATTTTGTGCATCTATAGCTGCAAATTTTACATGGTATTAGAGCACATGAGCTAGGAAGAAGAAATGCAACATGACATATGTTGGGATCATTCACAATGGAGATGTATGCAATCTTTGCATGAAGTATTCATTGTCCTACTATCATATGAATATGATTTATTTACTATTGTACTTGTGATGTGCAAATGAATTAGTCATTAATTGTATTTGTGATGTGTAGGAGCTAGTCACCTAGTGTATATGTGATGTATACTTGATAAAATCACTATATGTGTACTTGGGATTATGAAATAATATGATCTATTTATAAGCTTGTGTATAAACTAATCTTCGTTAAATAATCAAAACTTATAAAAAATTATTATAGTTCTATTATAAATGAACTAAACTAAAAATATAAGATTAATGAACAAGTTGTGATCTAAAATGAGATCAAAGATCTGATTAAATGGATGAGGATGGGCTCTCTCTAACTTTGTTATATGAACTTAAAAGCCTCTAATTTTCTAGTTATAGGTTTAAATTTGATTCTAGGGATGACCTTGAGATCAAGAGCTTAATAGTTTTTACTCTAAGGTTTTGAGTTGTGGCATGGAGTTTTTCCCATAAAAACGATTGGAAAAGTTATGAAGCTAGCATTTTTAGATTAGTTGGAAGATGCTAAGTTGATTGAGTGGATTTTTGTGAAAAGTAGTAATTGACAGGCAACTTTTAGATTGTAAAATTATTTGGTAAAGTTTTAATTTAAACCTCCATTGTTCTTGTCATGGTTCTCCTTTTATTGTGGCATTTTAACCTATTTTTCAAACCAATTCTAAGATTTATTTCTTTGTTGATAATTGACTCATTTTTTTAGTTTTTGTCTTTATGTTATTATTTAATATGATAATGGTCTATTCTTATTATACAAGTTTCTTAGATCTTTTCAAGACCCTCTTTTGATCTATGCTTTGAATAAAAAAATTATATATTTAAAATAATGAAATAAAAATAAATAAAATATAACATAAATATAATTTTATCTATCAAAATTAACAATTATTATTTTTCATATTTAGATATCTAATAGGTCAGCTTTGCTTATATAGTATCAAGGAAGAAAACTTCTAAATCTTGTCTAACATCCAATACTCCACACAAAAGAAATGGTTCCAATGGTTGAACATGGATTTCACAATGTGCCTCATCTCTAAGTCTATTAAACAAAAACTTAATGTATATAATAATGATATGATGCCATGACAAAAAATTCATGGAATCTTGACTAGCTGGCTAAAGCAGTAAACAATTGCGACCTTGCACAAAATATACGACGATGGATAGACAAATGTTTATTAAAATGTTTTTATCTACTCTCTATTATATCTTCCAACAGTTAAATATTAATTTGATATTGATTCTTATTAAAAATTAGTCATGACTTGTTTCAACTCAATTGGTCAAAATTTTATTTTGGCATGTAGAATATAAAGAACATGGATTGATCGAGATCTCCGAAGGCTCACTTATTTGCCAATGACACGGGTGCAGCTCCGAATGAAGGGAGAGAGAAAAGTGTTCTTCATATAAAGGCAGATCTAGACTTAGTTGACTTCATTGGTCGAATGTTTTAGAAAAGCCTTGTAAAAATGAATAATGTTATACTTCATTATGTATGGGCATAAACAGGTATATTACCTTACCTTCCTTATAACTAAGGATCTTTATATTCTATGAGAATAAATGCAACATTTTACCTCATGTTCCTCAACCCAGCTTGGGACAAAGCAAAGGTATTCTTTTAGGCTGTATTTGTTAATTTTTTACATTATTAATTAATATTACAGTAAAAAGGAACGGCTACGTCAAATTGGTTTGGTCCCTATTTTTAAAGATTAGGATATTTTTTAAAAAATTATAGAAAAGGTTTTTTTTTTTTTTTTTTTAATATTTAAGGAAGTTCGGAGAAATTAATAATATGTATAAGTATTAAGAATAAAATAAAACAGTGATTAATTTTTTTTTCTTTAAGGATTTTGATGCTAAAACAAATGCAGTTATGATTGAATCTTCAGTGACTTTGGCAAATTAGATATTCTTAGTTAAACAAATATTAATATAGACTCCTATTGTTGGATGGATTTGAAAAAAACAAGTAGGGATGACATAGAAACCTCTAATATGAAAAGAGAAAAATAAACATACACTTAGTTTTTGAGTAAAACTGTATTTCAAGACTTATAGTAATTATGATAAAGATCCATTTTGAGTTAAAAATGACATTATTAGAATGATCAACATTCTCATTCTCATTTGATAATTGTTTCCTTTGACTCTTACAAACTCTAGATGTTTTTATACGAATTATTCCTCATTCCATATTTAACTATATATGAGATCATTCAGGTTACTTAGGTAATATTTTTAGAAATTAGTAGAACACTGCATTTGTCAGCCTTTGCAAATATTATGAGAAATTGATGACAGTGGATGACATACATAGTAATTTATAATGACCCACTTATGTTGTAAAATGGATCTTCTATGCATTCTTTTACTTTCGTTAGATTTGATATAGTCTAAATATGAATATAACTTAGTACATAAAAATGTATTATTTAGCACCAATTCATTGGTTATAGAGATATAGGAAACTTATTTTTAAGATTTACGTTGTTGAATTCCTTGTTATTTTGGTACATTCCACATAATTGATTCTTCCTCTTAACCATAACCAATAACGATGAATAGACAAAATTTATCTTATGAAGAATTATTCATATAATATTAATTTAATAGTATGGTTGTGACATCTAGAAAAGCTAGATTATTCTGTTCTTTTGAAAACTTATTTATGATTTTGAATTAGATCTAAAGCTCCAGATCTTGAGTTCTCACGTCATACATTTTTCTTTAAAATAAACCATCACATTTTAAAATAAGAGATACAAATAAATTTTAAGTTTACCATTTAATAAAAAATGAACTCTAAATTAAAAATTATTTCATGTGAAAATTAAAAAAAACATAGATTAAATTGACATTATTCAACTTGCCATGATATTTTCAAAAGAAATTTAAAAGATAATAAAATAATGGACCAAAAAAATTCTCAAACTCGAAAACTAATAGATTTCATGAAAATTTAAAGGATAATGTTAACAATTTTGTAAGGTTAGGAATGAGCAATAGAGGAAAGAGTGGCATCAAGGGTTATGGAAACACAAACCCTAGTCATCAAAATTGATGTGGTTATTTATACCTCTAATGCATGTGATGTACAATTTAAAAATGATGATGGTAATCTTGAAGAAGATTACAATGAGATCGTCCTTCAAATCTTGTTGGGTGTTTGTTTGCTTGCATAAATAGAGTCTAAAAATGACTCCGAGGATGTTCAAGACTACAGACCTAAGGAATATTGGTAGGTAATGCTTACTAAAGTTGAACTCACATTAACTCTCACGTTTCATGTCCTAGCACATGCATAGTCTTAGGATTATTATTTTTGCATGAATTATTAGATTTGTTTTGATCTTGAAAGCTAAATTAATGAAGGAGAAATTGTCTAGTATAATTAATGTTTATTATAAAGGGTTGTGAGGTCTTTAAAAGAGAGCTTTCTTGGTGTTCGAAAGGAAGCCTAAATGAGTGTGTCAAAGTCTAAATTATAGAGGAAGTAACTCTATATTTATGTTCAATGTAATTCTAGTGAATTGAATAAAAGTACATGTATTAAAGATTTATGTGTTCTTACCCTTTAATTTAGTTTCTGCATTTTTTGGTTATTGTATGTATTTTTAAATTTGTAATTGGAATTGGAGAAAAGTGAGAAGATCCAGAGGAAGCTTAGAGAATAAGAATGGGAGAATATTAGATTGTTAAAATCCAAAAGAGATTAGATGGTTTCATGCATAAAGAAAAATAATAAAAAAATAGAAAGGAGATAAGGATGATTGCATGAAGATAGAAAGGCTACCAAAAGAGTTGTTGTCTAAAGATTTGTAGTGCTTCTCCCATCCAGTTATTTTATGTCTAGTATCAAATGATTGTTGTAAGAAAGGATGTATGGCTTTTTTTATAAGGATATTTTAGGTTATATTTATCTTGATGTGATTTCATGTTGATTTATTGAGAAAAATATGTTTCTAAAAGTGGTTACTCAGATATGGTGATATGTTGAATGCTTTTCTATTATCTAGTTTGGGGACTTGATTTATGTGCATTATCATAGTTTAAATGATACATCATGTGTTGTATAATGGTATTTCATGTCATTTAATGATAAATCTTGATATTTAAGGTTAATTAATAATTATATGATGTAATTAGTAAAATGAGACCATTGATGCAATGTTTCAAATAAATTATGATTTTATGTGAGAAGGGCTGGTTTTTATTTCTTAACATTTGTAGAATGATTACACTAATAAATTTTCATCGCACTAATTGATGTTATTTAATAATTTTTTGATTAAAGGAAAATAGGTTTTGATGGGACCCTAAAACACTTAACAAAAAGATATCGTCAGCACTAGAAGAGAACCAAATATAGATCAACAACTAGCCAATAGTAGTGATGAAGGGTGCTACCCTTAATACCACAAAAACATAATAGAAATAGAGAAACAACAACAGTAATATGCAAGAACAGAAAATTGGCTTCTTATTATCTCCACAAATGTGGAATTACAAACTTTCAGAATTACAATATGCAAAGCCACATGGGCATTCCCTTACAATATTCTGTAGGACAAAGCCTCGAACTATTACCCAGATCTACTACCCAGAACTATTCTGAACTGCCTAAGACAATAATACAGCCTTCCTTATATAGGCAATTTTCCACCGCCTGGGAAGGTTCCAGAAATTTAGCCAATAAGGCCGACCAAACTTAGAATTATTTTATTTTACATTTTATTACATCATAGTCGGCTCAAGATAACCTTTGAAACCCGAACAGAAATTTTGAAGAAAATTATTTTTCGCCATTTCGGGTGGCCCAACTTCCGAAGACCATAAGTCATCACCAGTTGACCCGATCGGCTATTATAACCCCATTTCGGAAATGCCACGAAGCGCTCTACAGGCTGGACCTGTGCAAGTGCCCGTCACCCAAATTTTTGACCTCATCCGGGGCCTCTAAAGCCTTCAAAACTAAGTTCAAAGTTTCTGTACCCTGCTGCCAATACCGAAAATATTCAATATCTTCCAATATACACTTGATCTGGCAATGAAACTTTACTGGCAGACTTATATGACCAAAATCAACCTCCAAGAAAGAAATCAGATCATTTTGAGCACATACAAAAATTACCAAAAATAGTAACTTTCCATAAATAGCAGCTCTGCACAAAATAGCCCTTATTGAATACAAAAAATAGAAATATTTTTGGGTGATGCAAGATTTCTCTTACACCCAGGATGCTCCTGCATCAGACACCCAGGGTAATTTGAGAAGTGACCCTGTCACGACTCAGGTGTGCAGAGGAAAACCAAGACGGCTAACCTCCTTCTTTGTCAGCCATGATGAATCTTCAACAGGTCATCCTTTCCACTTGACCAGATATTCTTCATATGCCCTGTTCCTTTTGCTTCTGCCAACACGACTGTTCAGTATATCTTCGATCTCCTTAGTGTCTGAACTAGTTGCTGGAATACTCCACTGTGCTGCTGTGATCTCATCTTCAACACCTCCTTCATGATACTCTATCAGATCTGAAATGTTAAACACTGGTGAAATATTTAGCTCAGTAGGCAATTCTACCTCATATGCATTTCCTGAATCATGTTTCTTCAGTATCCTGCATGGTCCAAACTTCTTCATTTTCAGCTTGTTATATGTACCAACTGGAAACCGCTCCTTCCGCAAATGAACCATGACTTCGTCACCAACTTGAAATTATTTATACCTCCTTTTCTCATCTGCCTTAGCCTTATACTGTGCGTTCATCTTGGTAATATGCTTCCTCACCTCTTTATGGATGTTCTTCAAGTGTTCTGCAAAATCCTCAGCTTCAGCACTACTTATTTCTCCTTTATCTATCTTCCTCAATTCAGATGCATTTCTTGGACTACTTCCATATACAATCTAGAATGGTGATTTACCAGTGCTCCTGTTGACAGAATTATTGTATGCAAATTCTGCCTGTGGTAAAATCAAATCCCATCCTGTTGGCTTATCTCCAACCAAACATCTCAGCAAATTTTCCAAACTTCTATTCACCACCTCTGTCTGTCCATCAGTCTGTGGATGATGTGATGAACTAAACTTCAAATATGTCTTCAACTTCTTCCATAATGTACGCCAAAAATATCCAACAAACTTAGTGTCCCGATCTGAAACTATGGTCTTTGGCAAACCATGAAGTCTCACTACTTCTCTGAAAAACAATTCTGCTACATGAACAGCATCATTAGTCTTCTTGCAGGGAATAAAATGTGCCATCTTTGAAAATCTGTCAACTACCACAAAAATTGAATCGTGTCCCCGCTGTGTCCTTGGTAAACCAAGAACAAAGTCCATGCTGATATCCTCCCAAGGCTTCTCTGGTACAGGTAATGGCTGATACAATCCTGTATTCTGCTTCACTCCTTTCGCCATCTGACATACTCTGCAACTCTGTACAAACTTCTTCACATCTTGCTGCAATTGTGGCCAATAATAATTCTCACTAACCAAACCAACGGTTTTATCACGACCAAAATGTCCAGCCAATCCTCCACTATGCTTCTCCTTGATGAGATTCTCCCTCATAGAACTTCGTGGAATGCACAACTGACTCCCTCTGAATAGCATATCATCCTGGATGATGAAATCCAACCATTTTGTCCTGTCTAGAGTAACAGGTTCTGTACAAGCTTTCCAAGCTTCACCAAAATCAGGATCCTCTAGATATAAATTCTTGAGTTCCTTGAACCCAACCACTTCAATCTGCATTTCTGTCAGCAATAGTTGCCTTCTGCTAAGAGCATCTGCAACCCTATTAGACTTTCCACTCCTGTGTTTCAAAACAAATGTATAACTCTACAAAACTCAACCCATTTCAAATGCCTTTGATTCAATTTTCCTTGACTATTCAAATATTGCAAAGCTTGATGATCAGTATACAAAACAAACTCCTTAGGAAGCAGATAATGTCTCCACTTCTTTAATGCCTGAACTATAGCATAAAATTCTTGATCATAAACAGAATATTTTCTCTTGGCATCATTTAACTTCTCACTGAAATAAGCAACAGGTTTACCTTCTTGGCTCATAACAGCTCCTATTGCAGTACCACTAGAATCACAATCTACTTGAAACACCTTATTAAAATCTGGAAGTGCTAAAATAGGTTGTTCTGTACTTTTTGTTTCAACAATTGAAAACTCTTTTCTGCCCCATTAGTCCACTTAAATTCTTTTCTATCCCCTCTCATTGTTTCAGTCAAGGGTCCACAAATACTGCTAAAATTTCGGATAAACTTTCTGTAAAAGCTAGCCAAACCATGAAAAGATCTTACCTCAGTAGTACTCCTTGGAGTAGGCCATTCAAGGATAGCCTGTACCTTCTCTGGGTCCATTTTTAGACCTTCTGCTGAAATTACAAATCCCAAATACACTAACTCTTTCTTCACAAAACTGCACTTCTTCAAATTAATCAACAATTTCTCTTCTCTCAGCTTCTCAAATACCATACGAATATGCATCATATGCTCCTCCAATGTCTTACTAAAGATCAAAATATCATCTAGGTAAACAATGACAAACTTACCCAGAAATTCTTTCAGAACCTCGTTCATGAGCCGCATGAAAGTGCTCAGTGCATTGGTTAGCCCAAAAGGCATGACTAACCACTCATACAGTCTTTCTTTTATCTTGAAGGTAGTCTTCCATTCATCTCCTTCTCTGATCCGAATCTGGTGATATCCACTCTTCAGATCTATCTTTGAGAAATACACAGCTCCACTCAAACAGTCCATAATATCATCCATTCGTGGCAATGGAAACCTGTACTTGATTGTGATCTTGTTTATTACTCTGGAATCTGTACACATCCTCCACTCTCCATTCTTCTTTGGTGCTAATACCGTAGGTACAGCACAGGGACTCAGACTCTCTCGAATCAATCCTTTCTGTAACAGTTCATGTACTTGTTTGTTCAACTCCTCACTTTCTGCAGGTGTCATTCTGTGTGCTGCCTTATTCGGCAAACTCGCTCCTGGGATCAAGTCCATCTGATGACTGATCTTCCTGACTAGTGGTAATCCATCAGGCACGTTATCGGATACAATATCCTGAAACTCATTCAACAAATCTGCAACTTCTACAGGAACATCTTCTACTTCCTCTTTACCAACTTTTGGAATTAAAGAAAAACATACATGCTCATGCCTCATACCATCTAGGAAATTTCTTCCATCAACAAAAGTTATCCTTGCATTACCACATACCTTTTCTTCAGTCTCCTTCAATGGTTTTAGCTTATGTCGCACTCCATCCTTTGTCAGGGAATAGGTATTCGCACGACCATCGTGTACAGCACATCTGTCAAATTGCCACGGTCTACCCAACAACATATGACATGCATCCATAGATATGATATCACACAATACCTCATCTTGGTATCCGCCAATCTTGAACTTCACCAGGCATTGTTCATTGACCATGACCTTGTGGTCATCCTGTACCCAGGCAATCCGATATGGATGTGGGTGTTTATGTCTCTTGAGCTTCAACTTCGTCACCATCTCTTCTGACACCAAATTGTCAGTGCTTCCACTATCAATAATCACATCACAACATTTACCTTCACACTTGCACCTGGTGCGAAACAGGCTCCTCCTTTGCTCAGGTTCATTCTCACCACTCAACAGGACTCTTCTGTTAATCAACGTTTCTCCTCTTTCAGCATCTTCAGAATTTGATGATCTAGCATCTTCATCTACGTGTGCAACTCTGGCCTGGCCTTCATTTCTCCTGTCTGTTCTGCCTTGGCACTGAGGACATTCGAATGCCCTATGACCTTCTTCTCCACAGTGAAAACATGTTCCACGGAAGCCTCCTCTTCCAGATCCTTGTCCTCTTCCTCTTCCTCTCTGATCTCTATTATTCTGATCCTGGAAGCGATTGAAATTATTTCCTCGCTGATTCTGACTGCTACTGGCCTCATCCTTCTTTTTTGGATCTTCATTTCGGCCACCATATGACCGTCCACCGCGACCTCTTCCATTTTGTCTGCTCTCAAACTTCTTGTTCAGCTTTTCCTCTACTTTTAGGGCAAACTGGTATGCCTCTTCAATACTGTTCATTCGAACCAGATTCAGCTCCTCCTGAATGCTTGGCCTTAACCCATTAAGGTATCGGGAAACTTTCTCTTTATCAGCTTCTGCATGGCCTATTCTGATGAGAAGTCGATAGAACTCCTCTGTATACTCTTGAACAGATCTTCCTGCTTGCTTCAAACTTTGCATTTTCTTCAGTAGGTCAAGCTCGTAATCAACAGGAATGAACTGTCGCTTTAATTTATCCACCATCCGATCCCATCTCGTGATTTTCTCCTTTCCCCTTCTATTTCGCTCCAACTGAATCTCTTGCCACCATATCTTCGCATGACCTTTCAGTCTGGCCTTCGCAAATTTGACCCTATCAGGATCCTCAACATCTTCATACTCAAAATATTCTTCACATTCATTGATCCAGTCGATCAATTCCTCTGGGTTAAGATTTCCAGAAAATGTAGGAACCTCAATCTTAGGTCTTTTCCCAATCTTGGAAATCGCCCGAAAAAGTCTTTCTTCCTCCTGGTTCACAATTTCAATTTCTCCTTCTTGATATTCTTCTTCGGCTTCATCCTCGCTTTCATCTCTGACATTAAGATTCATTCCTCTGCGAATCTCTTCTTGCAATGCTCGCACTTGTCTCTGCAGCTCTCTAACCTCAGGTGTTACAACACCAGCTCTTCCGCCACGTTCCCTTCATGGAGGCATTTTCGCAATGCGCGCTGAAACCCTAGCCACGGTCCTGGTGCAAACTGCCTCACAGTCGGCGATCTATTTACACACTCAAGAACTCCTGCTCTGATACCACTTGATGAAGGGTGCTCCCCTTAATACCACAAACACATAATAGAAATAGAGAAACAACAACAGTAATATGCAAGAACAGAAAATTGGCTTCTTATTATCTCCACAAATGTGGAATTACAAACTTTCAGAATTACAATATGCAAAGCCACATGGGTATTCCCTTACAATATTCTGTAGGACAAAGCCTCAAACTATTACCCAGATCTACTACCCAGAACTATTCTGAACTACCTAAGACAATAATACAGCCTTCCTTATATAGGCAATTTTCCACCGCCTGGGAAGGTTCCAGAAATTTAGCCAATAAGGCCGACCAAACTTAGAATTATTTTATTTTACATTTTATTACATCATAGTCGGCTCAAGATAACCTTTGAAACCCGAACAGAAATTTTGAAGAAAATTATTTTTCGCCATTTCGGGTGGCCCAACTTCCGAAGACCATAAGTCATCACCAGTTGACCCGATCGGCTATTATAACCCCATTTCGGAAACGCCACGAAGCGCTCTACAGGCTTGACCCGCGCAAGCGCCCGTTCACCCAAATTTTTGACCTCATCCGGGCCTCTAAAGCCTTCAAAACTGAGTTCAAAGTTTTTGTACCCTGCTGCCAATACCGAAAATCTTCAATATCTTCCAATATACACTTGATCTGGCAATGAAACTTTACTGGCAGACTTATATGACCAAAATCAACCTCCAAGAAAGAAATCAGATCATTCTAAGCACATACAAAAATTACCAAAAATAGTAACTTTCCATAAATAGCAGCTCTGCACAAAATAGCCCTTATTGAATACAAAAATAGAAATATTTTTGGGTGATGCAAGATTGCTCTTACACCCAGGATGCTCCTGCATCAAGTAGAGAAAAAGGAAATAGAAAAGGATTCATAGACCACATAACCTAATGAATATTCTTTTACATTTTTGTAATGTATACATTTTTATTGATCACATCTTAATTTATTTTTAGAACAACATGAACAATGCAACCTTGATCAGTCTTACCTTTATCTTGTATGTGTGTTTTGGTAGATTTATATATAATAGGTCTAGTGCCCATGTCATGTTGAAGTACTACCTTTTTCTAACCTTCTTATTTCAGAATCAATGGAGAAGAACCAAATTTACCTTTATATAAAATGTTGAGAGCCCTTACCTACTCATTCATTGTTTAGATCTCATTTGCACTATTTTGTATGGGTGTTCTTCAAACAAGACATGACTACCCTTCGATTATCATACCTTGTCAATGGTTTCTTCAATGTTCTTGATTCCATTCTCATGATTCATCTTCATAGTCATCACGTCCTTGGTTATATTCTTGATTAAAGAAATAATTTTATACCATTCTCCAAAGTAGTCAAATTTTAGTGTATTTCTCTACCTCTAACTCATTTCATCATTAGAGGAACTAACCCTATGCTTCATCATGTAAATTCATGACACCATCCATTTGAAGAGGTCATTTTTTCCTTCGGTAATATCTTTGGTAACCTTGATCATATCCTTTATTCTAATGGTAACGAAACCCTTCTCCAAATTTTTAGGGGTTCCTTTCTCAATTTAAATAAGAAACTTAATCTAGAAATCCATCCCTGGTGGGTCCATACCAAGATCAAGGATGTCAATTTTATCCCAAAATCTATATCAATCTTTATTTTGGAAATATGTCTCTCTAAAGCCTTCTTTACACAATGGTATTAGTTTTCCTTTTGGCCCCACTAACAATATAAGAAAAATTAGGGACTTTTTTCTTCTCTTTTCTCTTATTATACTTAGAGGATTTGAGGATTTCTTCACCTAATATCTACCCTTCATATAGTAGAGGTAGGGGAAATCAAATATAGGATGTAATACTCTAATGAGACATAGTCAGAGTCCTCTTTATCAGTTTCATATCCATTAGGCCAATTAGGGGGGGGGGGGGGGGGGGGAATTATTTGTATCTAGGTGTTTATGTTTACAAATATGGTACCACACTTCTTCATGAGATGATACATCTTCATGATCAATAAAAATGATCAAGTAGTTTTTATGAACTTTTTTGGCAAATTCTATTCAGCATTTGGAAAATGTAAAATGGATTCTTTGTATTGTGTCAATTAAAAGCTTCAGGAAATAAGACCAATAAATGAAAAGCTTCATCAAGAAGAAATATAAGTTTAGTAAATGGAAAATAGTATCAACTCCTGATTAAACTCAAATATTTTCGATGTGGAAAACTAGGGAACATTGAAACATTCTGTAAAGAATCCATATGATTTAGCAACTTAATTTTGTTTCAAAAATAATAAAATGGTTTGGAAACCTAAAAAGGTTTCTTCGAATGCTCAATCAATTCATTTCTATAAGATAGAAGAAGTTTTGATGTTAGACAGTGGGTGTTCTCACCATATGACTGGTGATGAAAATAAGTTTATAGAACTTAAACTTTGTGATGTTGGATCAGTCATATTTGGTGATAATAAATACTTTTAGATCAAAGGTTCAATTACTATTCTTCTTGATAATTGTATACTAGTAATTGATGTTTATTTTGTTGACGGAATACATCATAATTTATTAAGTGCTAGTCAAGTTTCTAAAAAAATCTTACAGTTATCTTCACAACACTAAGTTGTC